>VZRS01014323.1:508841-540482 GCA_013398055.1 Ifrita kowaldi
TCGGTGTATGCCTCTGGAAGAGGAGCCAGAGGCTGCTGCTGCTGGCAGAGGGGGCAGCTTGACACTTTCAGAGGCTGCTCCCACAGCACGTGCTGTGCTTCTGGGAGAAGACCCAGAGGCTGCTGCTGCTGGCAGAGGGGGCAGCTTGACACTGTCAACAGATTCTCTTAAAATGGGACAGCTGAGCTGGCATGGAGGTGCCAGTGTCACCTGAGGGCCATGGAGAGGCAGCAAATCCAACACCGACAGTCTCCGTGTTTGTGTGACACTGCTGCGGGGCACTGGGTGCCCGCCCTCCTGGCTGCCCCTGCATCTGCGGGTTCTGGTGGGACTCTGTGACAGGATGGGTGTGGGGAACAGCCTCGGCCTGTCCCCAGGGATGGGTGTGACGGTCGTCCAGGTGACCTGCGGTGCCTCCTGTAGCTGCCTGTGAGTCACCTGTGGGAAGCAGGGGGCGGTGCAGGACGGAGGCAGTTTCGTGGGAACAGTGTCCCCCACGTGCCAGCAGGCCCGGCCCTGGCCCCAAGGCAGGTGCTGGCCATGGCAGCCAGGCTGGGCTGGGTTCCCAGCTATGGTCCCTCCCTCCGTGCCACTGGTGCTCCTGAGCCATCCCAGTGCCAGCCCCTCTGCAGAGCAAGGCATGGTGCCAGGCCTGGCTGGCTGTCTCTGCCCCAGGGCATTACTCATGTCCCACTGCAGCCTCTCCCTCCATCCCCGTCCCTCACCTGTTGCCGCTTGGACAGAAGTGGCTGCCCCTCACAGGGCTGCCCGTGGGCATTCGCCTCCTGCTTGTTGGACATTGTGGGAGTGCTCTGACGAACACTGGCCACAATCACCCAGGGGAGCTGCTGCCTCGAGAGAAACTGCTGCCTCCTGCGAGAGCTGCTCTCCTGGGAGTGACCCCTGTTGGGATTTGGAACCCCCAGGGTCACGACACGGACCCACATCACAATGGCCTCTGGGCACGATGCCACCGCGGGTCACAAAGGCCTGGTGGGCACGGCCGCCCCTTGTCCCAGAGGCCTGGCGGTTTCCATGGAGCTGCCCCAGGTCACAAAGGCCTTTGTTCGGCCTTGGTCCCTCCACTTTGCCTACGCTTGTTCCTCTCCCAATGACTTGCAGCTGTCTCTTGTCCCACCTTGTGTGTTCCTCCCCTAAACCTCCCTGAAGAAACTCTGTGCAATTCCAAAGTTCTTTTCCCACCAATCCCCCATGTGTCCCAGCCCGTGGCCCTGACCTCATATACAAACATCATCAGGACGGCAAAAGTTGCCTTTGAGCTTAAACTGATCACTACTGTGAAAGACTATAAAAAGTGGTTTTTAAATAAAGGATAATAACAAAGGAGACCCAAGGAAAATATCCATTCTTGATTTCATTGGGTGGGGTGGCGGGATTTTTGTCTGGAATAAGGAATATGCCAGTGGCATCCTGGAATTCTGTGTCCTCCTTAGCATGCCCAGAAGGACCAGGGCCGAGATTGCTCATCTGTGCTGGGCCCTGGTGGGGCCACACCTCAAATCCAGTGCCCATCTTTGAGTGCCTTTACCCCATGACTACATTTCATCCACATTACCAACTCCTTGAGTTGTAGTACAGTTACCTCTTGCCTCTTTGTCATAAATATGTGGTATATTGCAGATCAGAGCCAAGAGTACAATTATTTGATAGGTTTTCTGGTTTATGGCTCAGAATTAATGTTAAGTATATAGCATTTCATGTAATCAGTTCATTGTATGTGGTTTACATCTTGGATGCATGTAATTTGGTTTATCTTCTGACAAGACATACTGAATGATCATAAACATTGAACACAATCAAGCCAAAACTAACAAAACTACAATTGGATGCAGCATTAAATTCAAAATTCCAGTTGCTGTGGGTGGCCAGCCAAAAATCGTTTCCCACCACCAACGTTCTCCATCTCTCTTCACCCTTTCCAGGACACGGTGTATCTCCTCTACATGATAATGGGTGGTAATCTGGCTTCTTCGTCTGTGGTGCTGAATTCATTTCAGCAACGGACTCAGATGTTGCAACAGTTTTCTTGCCAATGCCAGATTCACTCCTGCAGAGGCAGGCAATGAAACTTGACAGAGTATAGAGCTGGATTGTAGCAATTGGTGGGTTGTGAAGGAGCTGAAGAGTTCAAGCTACATCCCATAATTTTGGTAATATGACACATATAGCTATAAGAGTGACCACATGTCTCTGCAGCTGTGTTTTCTAGAAACATAGAATCACACAGAATTCTCATACAGGTACAACCATTTCCAATATATGCAAGCACCGTCTCAGGGGTTTCAACACGATGTTGACATTTTTTTAAACATCAAGGCAAATGTCTGGGGCCTCAATAGAATTATTTTCACAAATAAATCCTTGCTGTTCCTGTCCAGTCAGGCATCAACATCCATAGTTGGCCATTCGCTCCCATTTTGGGCTCATATTTGTATGTTCTAACAGGTAGAGGACAGTTCCATTGCAATTTAATCAGCACAATAAGTGGGTATAAGGCAAATCCTGATGCATAGAGATTGGTAAAACAAAAGCTGTGGCTTTACCATCAGTGGGGTAATAAGTGTCATTAACTAGATGTCACCATGATTGGAAACCCTTTCAAACTGAATGTCATCATCCCCAATTACCTCTTCTTTATCAGTGCTCAAGGTGTCCTCATCGCCTTCCCTTTTAATTGCTGTTGTAGCAGATTGCAACCACAGCTGAGGAAGACATGTGGTGCATGGTGAAGAATTTTACTAAAATTACCATATCAATGAGCATAAATAAAGAAGTGAGGGTCTTCACCCTGTGGGTCAAGATGTGTTGATGTGGATTTTGGTTCTCCTTTGAGAAGGAAGAGCAATTCTCCAATGGATAAGCTCATCTCCAGAGGACATGAGCTGATATCACTCCCTATATCACAGAATCACAGAATCATTAAGGTTGGAAAAGACCTCCAAGATCATCGAGTTCAACCTTTGATTGAGCACTACCATGCCAATTAAACCACAGCCTTGAGTGACATGTCCAGGCTTATCTCAAACACCTCCAGGCATGGTGACTCCACCACCTCCCCATTCCAATGCTTAACCACCTTTGCAGTCATGAAATTCTTCTGGATATCCTACCCAAACTTCCCCTGCTGCAGCCTGAGACCATTTCCACTTGTTTTCTTGCCTGGGACAAGCAACCCACCCCCACCATGCTACAACCATGCCTTCAGGGACTTGTAGAGAGTGTTAAAGTCTCTCCTGAGCCTCCTTTTCTCCAGACTAAACACCCACAGATCCCTCAGCCACTCCTCACACGTCTTACCCGCCCAACACTTCACCAGCTTTGCTGCCCTGTCATTCCTAGAAAGGCAAAAACAACATAAGTCTCATTGGAGTTTTACAGGCAGGTCACCCCTTAGTGGCTCAGCTTGTCTAACTGCTCATTTTAAAGACAGAAGCCCCTTTTCCCACTTGGAATGTGTCTGTACAGTCTTTTGGAATTCAGTCCAGTTAAACTTTCAAGGCCTTATTATAAGACCACACACTGCCATATGGCAAGCACCTGTTCCATGTGGTCAAAACGTCAAACCCAAAAAAAATTTTCATTTTGCTTCTTAACTACAAAGCGAGTAGACGAATGTGCTTCTTGCCTGTGTGCCATAAATGAACTTTCATGGTTTGGTGGATAACACTTGTTCCATTTCCTCTGGTGACTTTAACTCTCCACTACCCAGGTCACCTATCCTGCTTCTTAGCATCCCATTGTGTTAGGGCTGAATTTTGTGCTCCCAATCTTATTAGAAATTTCAGCTGATATTGTCAAGGACCAACTGGAATCAGATTCATTCTATTTTAATGAGGGGTTAGGGGAATGTGAGTCTCATAAGAGCATCATCTGGAGCTTTTCTTCCAACTTCCGTGTTTTCTCCTTTTCTTCCTGGAATGGATGCTGTAAATCTTCAATTTGCATGTACAGTAGTAACTCAGCTGCCTCCCTTCCCTCTCTCCGATCTTGTCTGTCTACATTATGCTGTTTTCTGTCCTCACAGGTGGCTTCTAGACAGCTACCTAACATCCTACAAATTGTTCCTTTTCCTCTACCGTTTTCAATATTTCCTCTTGCTAATTGAATTTGTATTTCAGTCACACTCCAGTCATGCCAGTGGTGGTGAGCCCGTTCTTCTAAGAATTTGGTATTCAGACTTATTCCATGACTACTCACCATCCTGCCAACTACACCAACCTGTTGTAAATGTTTAGATTATGTTTAGACCATATAAAGAACCACAGTCAATGCTATTAGCAAAGTGGTTTTAATACAATGTTGCAAAAGTGTGACTTCAAGTTTGAGGGCAAGAGTCACTCTGTTACTGATTGGCACAGTCATTTGAACATTGATTCTAAACTGCCAAGGCACTGGTCAAAGTTGCCAAACTGCAAGGTTATACACGGTATCAGTCAACTACTAAAGATCTGCCACTGGTAAAAATGTCACTCTGACTTCAGAGTCACTCCAGCTCAAGGGGAGATCACGGCCTTGCAGCTAGGATGTTTAGCTGGGAGAGTTCAAAAAAAACTCGCTTTTTCCTCTTTGTGGGATGCAGCTGAGTCACAGTGAAATTATATGTGATGGGAAAGGTACAATGAAGGTACAACGCTCCTTGTACCCACAACTTCCTTTGTTCCTTTATAATGAGTCTTGAGAAAGCCACCCACTGTTCATGTGTTAATAGCATGATCGATGTTCCAAGCTCCTGGGCATCTCACTGTGTCACTCAGCTCCTTTGTGGGTTTTCAGAGGACAGATGAAAACTAGAGGAGTTCTGTAGAGCCTGTACCAAACTTCTGCTGTTTTAGTGAAGGGGTTAAGGACAATCTGGCAAGGGAAGCAGCCGCCATCCCTGAAGATATTTAAAGGGCACATAGATGTGGCACTTAGGGACATGAGTTAGTGGTGGACTTGGCAGTGTTGGGTTGACTGCAAAGATATTTTCCAACCTAAAATACTCTATGATTCTATTATTGTCATATAGGCAGATATTCATTTTTTGATAGACTTTAGTAAATGTAGCATCCTCGATGGCACTGACAAAATTTATTATGCAAAACCCTGAGCAGAAAAGCAACCCAGGTTTCCCCATTCACTTCATGGCACAGCAAGTTACCTGACTATTGCCAAAATGCAAGTAGGAGGCAGAACTTCCTCTGTTACCTCTTAGAGATATGTGTTGTATTAATGAAATATTCCACTACCATAGAATATTTCACTGAACACATTAACAGATGGGAGTCAGATCCTCCTTTGATTTACAGACAGATAGCTCTATCAGACATACATCTTTGGAAACAGCTGCTTTCTGCTTTTGCTCTGTTACCTCCTTTTATTTCTTCCTTCATTATATAGATCTCATACAGAGTGTTCACTTGACATGTCTTAGTGTACTGGATATTACAAGACTGTCTCCACTGCATCGCTCACTGATTTGCCTGATGTAGTAAAACTTACATCTTACATTACATTAATTACATCCATATTTTTTTGAAAACTGCAGAAAAAAAGTTTTTCTTTGTTTTATATGGATATCCTCCCCACTGCTAGCAAATCTTTCCCATGGCTCATGCTATAGTGAGAGGTGTGTTAATGACACACTTTTGGCTGTGAAACACTTTCATAAATTGCCTCTGGTAATGCCCTTGGTCCAATTTGAATTGCTTACTTTTTGCTCCCATTGTTTTATAGGTTTTCTTATATTGGGATGAGAGATCTGGGTGTTCACTCCACCTGTGAAAGCCCTTTAGTGAGCTTTCACAAACACTTTTAGAGTTAAACTGTTTTTCTGAGTTTCATGAGAAAGGGCTTCTGCATGGGGAACTGACAGTAGGATTCCTTGACAGCACATTGCCCTCAAGCACAAGTTTATCTATAACTCCCCTCAGCCCTTGAGACAGAGTTATCTGCTGCACAGGTGTCTTCAGCAAGCATTGAAAGAGTAATCAGTGCCTTGCACAGGTAGAAAAAGCAAAGCTGTTGTGATACTAATGTGAAAGTAATTCTCGGTTGCTCCGAGCTCAGAGAAGTGTGAGCTCCAGTTTGTCAACCTCTTTGCCTGCAGGACACTGTGTAGTGCTGCTGATTTCAGTTATCATGATACTGATGCTCAATATTTAAGTATTTACAATTCCACAAACATTGTCAAAACAGGAGGAACAGGAAAGTTTACCCATATTGAAACCCTACCCAGAAAAACATCCTTTGAATTTTTTTAAGTATAAGCAGATTCAACAGAGGTTGTTTCCTGTACATGAACTATATTTCCAGCATTGACAGCTTCCTGCCATGAGCAGCCAGTTTTTAAGCTTTATCCTGAAAAGTACTGCTGGAGGTGCTCAAGCAATTGCAGCAGGCAGTGGCAGCTGGGTGAGAAATGGTGGGAGGAAAGTGAGTCTCCATCAGAGGATGCAGTGCCAGGTTAGAGAGCCTCAAGTTAGCTCTGAACATGCTGATGTGACTCTGGGCAGAGCTCCATGCTGTAAAAATAGTCAGGTGAGACCCAGAAAGCTGGATACCTGTGCTAATTCTCATCCTTGGCTAATTAGTCCTGCAGTTAATTAGCCTTGTTACAGTATTTTTCCTGATGGGACAGATGCCTCTGTGTTCTGGAATCAGCAGGTTTGGCACTGGATTGCACAACAGTTCAGATTCATTAGCTGAGATCCAGATAATATTTTTACTGTGCTTTCTATAATCTATTGCCTCTACAGAGCTGAAATAAATAATCAAGCTATCAATAGGGACCACCAGAGTAATGGGGCCCTTATGATTCCATTCAGAAGGGATCATGGTGGCTCCAATTAACAACTACTTTGAAAACTTGATTTCAAAATATTAAGCTTTCACAAGTCCAGTTTCCACAGTTTTCACTGGATATTTGGTTCAGATCTCCTCATTGCAAGGGCCATTTTCCTGCTTTGAGGGCTACAGCAAATGCCTGGTAATATCAGGGTAGTCTGAAAAATTCCAGCAATATGCAATACACTAAAGAGAGAAATAAAGCAAAAACAGGAAAAAGAAAAAAGCTTACGAACTTTTCTGAAAAACAGAAAGATTTTGTGTTCCTGCAGTTTTCAAAAGCAAAGGCTCAATCTCTGACCTCTGCATGAATAGCGTAAATGGAAAGACCCAGTGTTGTAATGGAAATCTCTTACTAATAGGAAAGAAGGAAGAGGTTGCCCAAAGAGGTTTTGGACTCCCCGTTCCTGAAAACATTCAAGGTTGGATGGAGCTCTGAGCAATCTGGTCTAGTTGAAGATGTCTCTGCCCATGGCAGGAGGGTTGGTCGCGATGTTCTTTAATGGTTCCTTCCAACCCAAACCATTCTATGCCAATGGGAAGAGGGAATGTCAATCTAGTCCCTATCCAAAGCTTGAGGCCTTCGACTCTGTGTTTTTTCTATTCTTTCCTGTTCCCTCAAAGCTCTTAGGTAGGTCCATTTTCTCAAGAAACACTTCAGTGAGCCCTAAACCCATATTATCATAAGCCAAATAATCCTCTATATTGGGCAAGCAAATTCCCTATAAACATGTAACAAGGCATCGGGGTCTGCTCCAGCTGACTGCCAGCAAGCTGTCACCTCCTCCAACTGGGAAGCCTGTTCACCATCTCAGCCACTCTGTCTTTCATCCAAGGCATCATGTCTCAGCTCACACCAGCAAAAAGGACCAGGAACACAAAGCAAGAGGCCAAATCTCCAGTCACCGCCTCTCCTTCACCTCACCTAACACCTGACATTCCCATTGTCTGCAAGACACAGCTGATGTGGTGGGGATTATGAACATAAAGAAGGAAAATTACTTACAGCTGGAGCAATTGTCAGGCAGGAAGATAATTGAAAGCCAGCAAAACGATCAACCGTTTAATTGCTTACATTAAAGAAATGAATTGACAGCAATCAAGACAACCTATAAAAAGTACTGGAAAAAAAAAAGACATGAGAAAATAGATTAATTTTCATAAAGAACAAATAAAAACAAACTTGGAAAAAAAACGGAAACCCAAGCTAGTGTTGTTTATAAGCCTTAATCAATTTAAAACTCATTTTCAATGTATTAAACTTTACTATTTAATGTCTCCCAATGAATTCTGCCTTTGGCATTGTTCAGCAGCCTCACTGAAGCCTTGTGCAGTTAAAAAAGATTATTCATCAGCATAAACTCTGCCAAACATGCTTAAATCAGGAGGCAGTACCCACAATCATAAAGAGGGGAGCACTGTGAGATTTTTTTTAAGGGATTTTTTCCCATCTGAGGGACTGTTAAATTCCTGGGAAGATTTTTTAGAGGCAGAACTACTGAGCTCTTAGAATTTGTGTTTTTAAACCTTTTACATTGGTCTCAGTATGGAATCTTTGCATAGAATCAAAGGCCAAACGCTGGGAAGGAGGGAGCTGTCTCCATTTTCAGCTACTCAGTGCAGTAACATGTTTCACAGCTCTTTTGATTCACGCATTTTTTCCAAACCATGTGCCTGAAAAGTCCTTCAGAAGACTGACAAAGCCTTGCTTCATCCCTAAGAGCAGGACCACAGCTTATAGCATGAGGAAAACAAATTCCCAACACACAGTAAACCCTCCTGAAATGTTTAGACCCAAATCTGAGTTGAGCAGGTATATGAACTCTATTGTGCCAGTGTATAGCAATTTTTTGGAAGGTGTGCTATGGAGAAGGAATGGAAAGACAACCACTGCAGAATGGATCCTTGATATCTCCCACTTCATTTTTACAGAAAGAATATGGAGGCTTGCTCTGGGGTTTTTTCACACTTATATAAATCCCTTAAAATATTTTATTTTTAGAGGAGAAGAGAGATTGTGTACCATCAGTTTTTTTTCCCTATCATCAATTTTTCATTTCATGATAAAAAACTAATTTTGTATGTGTGACTCTCAAAAGTAAAAAGAATAAAAGATCCTGAATCCAAGGGCTCAGTTACTGGCTGCCATCCAGCCTCACCATCCAGCTGACTGATCACAGGATGAAGTATCCCCCACCCAATGATTCCCCCAACACTGCTGACCTTCACACCCTGAAACTGAGTTATGAAAATTCTACATAAAATCAATACTTTCTTGAAGCTTTTTGACCTTTTATGGCTTCCCTCATGTTTTCATCCTCACAGTCTTGTTGCTGATAGCTCATTGTTTTCATGCTGCAGATCAGTCACTCTGGGTTTGAGTTGAGCCATGTCCCACCCCAGTGACCGCAGGGACAGAGAGCTCAGTGCCTTTCTGGAAACACACAGTGGTCTTACTGCCCCTCCTCACCTGCTAATCTAGATTTTTTACCCTGCATTTTGTTCACCAGGGAGGTTTCAAGGGCAGATCACCAAGCTGATCAAAGGACAGGAAGGCAAACCTGAGGCAAATCTTAAGAGAGGAAATGTTAAAATCGATGCCACCTGGATTAGGCTCATTACTTCTTGACAAAACTAAAACTTCAGTTTCTACTGCATAATGTTTCCTTTCTGAAAAGATCAGGACAACAGATTACTCCACTAAAATACTGGGAATATAGGACTAGGAGGAACAATATGTATCTACAGCTGCAGGTACCAGGTTAAATAAAGTAGAGAAGTGAATTGACTCCGTTCTTACTCCATTATTTCTCCCTCTAGAGTAATCCCAGGGCCAAACACCCAAGACACTGCAATGTCCCACAGCAGAATAGACCAAAGGTGTCCCATGCAAGATCCCATTTTTCTTTCCATTTCTTGGACCATAAATTTAGAAGCAGAGGCATCCAGGGTTGTCCCAGTAAGTGATTTGTGCAAAAAAGTCCACAAATCCAGAACTTGCCAGAATCACTGCAAGTTGATATATACAGATTGTTATTTTCTAGATATCTGAAATGTTTCCTAGTTTTACCTCTGATCAAGAGGGCACATGGCAAGAAAGCTTAGAAAAATACCTTCCTTCTCCCTTTTCTTGCCAGGACAATGCTCTGCATGGAAAAAGATATTCTATTCTTAGAAACCTGGGTCTAGAGCAATCCCAACCTAATCCCCACTGTAGAAAAAGACATAAAGGTCATGAAAAATATCAATTTTATTTGCCAATTAAACCCAGAGGGAGTTATTTTCTGAATTCATCCTTGTGTTTTATTGACAGCAATAGTTATGATCCTTATAATGGCCTTATAATTCCCTGTCTAGCTTTAAGACATAGTATACGCTGAAAGAAACTAATGAAGCAAAAGACACTTGATACCATCCTTCAAATGAGCTGTACAGAAAATCCTTTCCAAAAATAAAAATAAAACAGCCATTTTAATAAATTAAAACCTCTGATGCACAGCTTGCTGGATGGCAGGTCCAATCAAGAGGGTTGACATGTCACGCTGTAACTACTTCCCGGTGAATAATGACATAATTTTCTGATTTGCCCTTCTTACTGGTATTGATGCATTCAGGCAAAACAATATATCAATCAGCATTTAGCACCTAAATGCCTATTCCAAGTCAATCTTCTGGGGCTCTCAGCTTCCCACATCTCATAAGAATCTCAGCAGTGATTTGTAGCCTTTTGAGTGTTTCCCAATGCTTCACATCTCTCAGATTGGTCAGAGCCCAACACCAGAGCTCTTTCTCCATTTCACAGCAACCATGATTGGTATAGGACAAGTGTGTATTGCTCTGTACTCTTCTGACCACCATGTTAATGCCAGTTTTTAATAGTTAAAAATGGATGGAATCCAGTGTTGTGTCACACATTTAAGAGTTTTATGGCCTGGCTTATCCTCGGTTCATTTTCACAGCCTGTGTAATTCCTCAGCAGAGCTGCTCCCAAACAGAAGAATTCCTTCAGTGAATGAAGGAAGCACTACTGATGTCATCTGTGAGGCCTTTGATTTGGTCCTCTACAACATTCTTACCTCTAAACTGAAGAGACGTGGGTTTTTTGATGGATGAACAGTTAGATGGGTAAGGAATTGGTTGGGTGAACACATCCGAAAAGTTATAGTCAATGGCTCAATGTTCAAATGAAACCCACTAAAGGTGGTGTTCCTGCAGGGTCCATACTGGGATCAGTACTATTCAATATCTTCATCAGTGAAATGGACAGTGGGATTTTTGACACTGACAGTTTTCAGATGAGTAATTCCCTCAAGGAAAAAAATTCCATCCAGAAGGATCTTGGCAGGCTGGAGGAGTGAGTCCACGAGACCTCATGAAGTTCAACAAGGCCGAGTCTGTGTCGTTGAGAATTGAGGTTGTTCAGTCTGGAGAAGAGAAGATTCCAGGGAGACCTTTAAAAGCCTTTCTATCTACAAGGGGAAGTGGAGGACATAACAAAAATGGAGAGTTTTACCAAGGCCTGTAGTGACAGAGTAAAGGACAACAAGTTTTGAACTGAAAGAGGCTAGACTGAGGCTAGATTGACTATGAGGTAGAAAATTTGTAAAGATAAGGGTGGTGAGACACTGACAGAGGTTGCCCAGATGTGGCTGCCCCATCCTTGGAAGTGTTCCAGGCCAGGTTGGACAGGGCTTGGAGCACCCTGGGATAGTGAAATGTGTCCCTGACCATGGCAGCGTTGTTGGAATGCTGGAGAAGGTCCCTTTCAACCCAAAAAATTCTATGTTCTGTCATATCATACCAAATTATGGATGACACACAGAGAAAGGGATGACAGATAACAAATGGCTATATAATCTATTATATATTACATAGAAGTTTATAAATTAGATACTTCTACTATATTACTGGGTGGTATATTTGAGACAAGTGCTGACCACACAACTCACATTCAATCTCAACCGAAATAGCAGAGGATGTCAGGTGAATTATCCACTCTTCCTAAGGAATACATCATTAAAAAAAATACACTTTTAAATGTTTTGAAGTAGTGACAGCCAAAAGGAAATGTATGACCCTCCAAAAGTTTCCATATTTCATGATGCATGAAAAAAACTCATTTATATGAATCTTTGCTTGCTTTCATCACGGTACTGGAACTCTAGTATTGCAGCAAGGGGATACTCACCTGAAAACTAAATCACTGCACCTCAAACTTCATGACCCAAGTTTGAAATCATGCAAAAAGTTCATGATGATCTGAAAAACACATCGTATTGGCTGTAAGTTGCAGAAATCCACAATGCATTGCAGCAATTGAAACTTTTTCTCATGCTGAAATGTTTTGGGCTTGGGCTGAAATGCTATGAGATTAATTTTTTTTTTTTAATAAATATTACAATAAAACCTCTCAAAACCTATTAAACAAAAGCATTTTCATGTTGTTAGGTTGTTTGGTTTTGGTGTTTTGCTCTTTCCCTCCCCATAAAAGAAAAAAAGGATTTTGTGGGAAGAAAAAATTTAAAAAGACACTTTGATTACAGTAAAAATTCCCGTGGTTGATAAAGGAAGATTTGATTTTTTCATCATGACGAGGTGGTCTTACAAAGAAATAAACTACCAGTCCAAATTAGACCTTTCAGAACCCCATTATACCTAATTAAAATCCTTTTTTGTAGGCTTAATAGAAGTTCTGGGTGTGAATAACTTTGCTTAAGCAGATTCACAAATCTGGCTGCAGTAAATTACAGATGAGATTTCCCAGGAGCAGAATAAACCCCATCAAGACCCTCATAAACAAAATGCCAGCATCTGGAGCCAGAGAGAAAAGCACAGATAGGATGGAGGGAAGAATTACCAACCTGGGATCAGCCTATACATCAACATCGTGTAAGGTGAAAAAATGTCTTTATTTATTGCTTAGCAGCCTTTAGGGTGTGAGTGTCACTCAGCATTAGCATTCACCTTTATAACTGTGCTTTGATTTATGTCTCCACTCCACCACAGAGGAAGGAGCCAATTACATGTCTGGGAGAACATGGATGCATTGAGTAGATCCCGGCTTATGGATGCTGAAAAAGCTTTAGCAGAGAAAATCTCCAGCTCTCTGCAGCATTTTGTGAGAGTTCTATCTTTCACATGCAATTAACTTAACACAATGTTACCGTTTTGTAAACTTCTTGCACCTGCAGGTTGTTTTGCAGAATTGTTATGGTTTTACCTAGAAAAACATTCAGAGGTGAGTGTCTCAGAACTTGACCAATCCCCTTAAGGGGTGGATGACAAAAAAACCAATTACCTTATGCCATTTAATACACTTCTGCAAACTAATGCATAAAAAGCCTTCTAAGCGATCATTAAAGCACTTCCATTTATCCCTGAGCCTGGACTTCATGTCGTTTCTCTACTCGTCTGTGGGGAGAACAGTGACACCGGGTGCTTCCTCATCCCTCTCATACAGGACGCATGCAGAGAGATTTTCTTGGCCTGAAATAGAGGTTTGAGGGATGGGCTCTGACCTTCTTTATGAGATGACTGCCAGAAGAATATCATGTTCCATAGAAATTTATGCTCACACAGGTTAAGCTGCAGTAGAAAATGTGGGAGAGTTTAGACACAAAGATGCTGTTCCACCTTAGTCAAAGTCTGGAAACAATGAGTTAAAATGTACCAAGGCCAGTTAGGTGACAAACTCTATATTCCCCTGCCTATAGCGAACAGGTCCATGACTACTTAGATATTGTACATCAGAACAAAGCCCGTGTTTTATGTCAAACCTGAGTGATTCCACCCCTCACTTCTAACAAGATCTTTCCTTCCCTTTGCTTTCTGATGGTGCCTACAATTTCTTGATATTTACTTCTCCTGGTTTGTCACACAGTGGCAACCCAGGGTCAGCTGAGGAGGCCGAGCACTTCTGATACTCATACTTCAGCTGAGGTTGGATGCTCAAATATCACTGATAGTAAGAGCTGGTTCTTGACTGCTCAGAATTTCACTTGATGTCCCAAAACCCATAACGTGAAGCCCTGTTCCGTGCTGATCACAGAACCATAAAACATAAAGTGGTTTCAGCTGGAAGGGAGCTTACAGATCATCCAGTTCCAACACCCTGCCATGGGCAGGGACACCTTCCAACAGGCTAGGTTGCTCAGAGTCCCGTGCAGCCTTGAACATTTCCAAGGATGGCATTCACAGTTTCTCTGGGCACCCTGTGCCAGGTCCTCACCCACCTCCCAGGAAAGATTTTTTTCCTATTATCTACTCTAAACCTGTCCTTTGTCAGTGTGAGGCCATTCCCCCTTGTCCGCTACATGCCCTCGTAAAAAATCCCTTTCCAGCTTTCTTGTTGCCCCTTTAGATTCTGGAAAGTGCTCTAAGGTCTCCCTGGAGCCTTCTCATCTCCAGGCTGAACACCGCCAACTCTCAGTAGAAGGAATGCTCCAGTGCACTCCTGAACTCACTTTTCTATCCTGTGTTTGCAAACCAGTGCTGTTTGCAGGCTTGCAGCTTTCCACATCTCAGATCCACATCACTGGAGTTGGATGGATACTAAATGTGGTGCTCTGACTTTTGCTCTCTGAATTCAGAAGAACTCTCATGTCAAAGACCAGCCATTCCACCATCTGAATTCCCAAAGGGATTTGAAAGGCTCCCTACAGATGGCACCTGAACATTTCTTTTTCCAGCTGCCAAATCACCAGTAAGAACGAAACTAAGGAGATATTTTTTTAGTGTTTATTTATTTATTTCAGTATCACATTTAGGTTTTTTTATAACAGGAAATACCAAAATGTTTCACTTCTACCATTAGATGAGAGAGGAGTCCCGGTGAGGCTGGGTTTACCAGACAAATCGAAGGTGAGTCTCCACATATTCAGGTGAATATTATAGGAAAGCATTTTCCTTTGGTTTCAAATATTATTAAGCTAGTGATCAAAAGGTGCAGCTTTAACAGGTACTCATTAGATTTGAAACTTTTGATTCAACCCATTTACCCTCCCACACACACCTAAATAGGCAGCTCCCAAGCACTCCGGAAACTCCCAGGCACAATGACCCATGCATTACACCAACATTAAGGGTCTCACAGCAGCACAAACTTTATCCCTCCCTAAGGAGGAATGAAATTACTAATTTTTTCCCTCAAAGGTGATTCAGAGGACAGACTGTAGCAAAGGTTCTGTACATGGAGAAAGAATTACTGCTAAGATTTTATTAGCACATAAACACGATGACGTTTTTGATGCCTCAGGCTATAGAAGCACAATCATTACAATGCAGGCCGTATTTCTTTCCATCTTTCCATGGGTCCTGTAACACACTGAGCAATCCGTCTTGCTCACATACCCTACATAATCATAGATATATTTATTTCTTTGCTTCTCTCAATTAGCATTTGACCTTTTGAGCACTGCAGGTGTTCTGGGGTGTGGCAGCACAAACTCTGCAGCTTCTGCCTTCCAACAAAACCCAGGTGAGGCTCATGAACAGGTAAAGGACAACCACAGCACTATCAGGTACTAAATTTCTGAGAGCTGCTGCATGAGCCTCTACCAATGCCAGAAATACCCAAAAGCAGCACAATGAGGATGGCTGGAGATGAGTGGCAGAAGACTGGCAGAGGTTACGGATGATACACACTATACTGAGCTAGAAAATACGTGTTTGCTCACTGACAAAGCAATGCTGATATTTTTGTCATCCAAATGAGACACAAACCACTAATTCATAGAATCACAGAATGGCTTGGCTTGGAAGGGACCTTCCAGATCATTAGGGTCCAATTCCCCTGCTGCTACTTCACTTACAAACAGTTGCAAATGCATAAATCTAAAGGTTTGGCAACATAAGGGAAAATCCCCCACAATCTGGGTTGCTGAGGGTTCAAAACACATTTAAGAAACACGGAGATAATCCTTATTGAAAAGACATGTAATAATTATTTATTATACTCCTTGTTAGATCATGCACAAAAAAAGCAATTTTCTGAAATTTCATTTCAGCTTTTAAATTAATAGCAAATACCTCTGCACACAGTACTTTTAAAGAAAAGTGCAAAACTGAATCCACTCTCAACCTCCATTTCGTTGATTCAGTCATGTAAGGCACTTTCTTTTTAATTGAATGATTTATATAACTGTGAAGCCCTCTGTGAATTGTACAATTGAATATATCATTGATGATTTTCTGCAATGAGGCTTGAAGCTTAGAATTAAAAAGTTATTAGTATTTTCATTAGGAAAGTTCAAGAGCTCAGATATTGTAGACCAAATCCCAGAATCCATAGCAGGCTTGTACTGATTTTTTTCTGCAATTGTTCAGAATTTGCTCTTCTTTATGAATTATTTAAATGAAACTCTTCCACAGACAAGAAAATTTCAAGGCCAGAAGAGATCATTGCAATCATTCAACCTGATCTGCTTTGTAATGCAGATCACAGTCATCCCTTTATCTTCTCACTGGTCTTTCCATTTAGGCTGCTTGGTGTGCCCTAAACTCCTGTCCTCTGCAATATCTTCCCTGTCCTAGTGCTCAGCACATCCTAATCCCTACAGCAACGGCCTGATTTACTGAGTCATCAGAGATGAGGTGTTTTCTACCTACCTGTTATTTTACCCTTTGGGATATTTTTTTAAACATCTTAACCCTGCTTTGCACCTCTGTTTTCCCCAGTAAGACAAGTCTGCTTGTCAGAAAAGGGCTGTGTAACTGCAGTGAATTAGCAAATAATGTCCATTTTCAACTGCTAAGGATACTCAGTTAATAATCATTAATTGCATAAAGGCCTGCTGAGGGTTTTTTCCCAGAAGAAACTGATTCCTCTCAGGTGATGCCTCAAATAGAATCATAAAGTCACAGAACGATCTGGGTTAAAAGGGACCTTCAAGACCATCTCCTTCCAAACCCTGCCATGTGCAGGGACACTTTCCACTAGATCAAGCCCTGTCCAACCTGGCCTTGAACACTTCCAGGGATGGGGCATCCCTGGGTAATCTGTGCCAGGACCTCACCACCCTCACGGTAAGGAATACTACTGGTAAAGGGTGTTCCGTGGATTATTTACTGTCTTTCAGCCATATCTTTAAACGTAGAGTAAAAGGAATGTAAAACTTCATCCTTGCAGAGGAATTTACCTTAATAATCAGTTTAGAGAGTGTGTGGCTGAATGAAAGAGAGGTGAAGATATTTTCCAGCTTACTCAGGACACCAAAAGCTCAGACTAAGACTGAGCCTGCGTCAGGGGTGGGTGGAGTGAACCACTCATCCATGGTGATGCACGGACACAAGTCGTGTTCTAATGACTTCCCATCTTACAGCCACCTTTCTCCACAAGGGAAGTAGAGCAGTAAGAATTTTGTGAATTCTTATGCTGTAATCATGAAAGATATCTACTCTTGGCTGGAGCAGTCTTGCTGTCCATAAAATCTGCATGTAGGTTTGGGGTATTTTGTCCTCAGGATATAAATCCACCATGGAAAAAATCAGATTGGTTGCATTTAGAACTTGAGCTTGAATAGCGGCTTTATCATAGGATCAACCATAGAATGGTTTGGGTTGGAAAAGACCTTCAAGATCATCTCATTCCAACCCCCACCATGATCAGGGACACAATCACCCCAAACCTCCACATTTTGCTGAATCATTTCCAATTAAAAAAATTTTAAAAGAAGAAAAATATTCATTGTTAAAAAGCTTTGAGTCTTTCTCGTGTTACCCCCTCAGACCTTAGAGTCTCAGAAGGTCCTGGGTTATGCACAGAAAGCACTAATCTAAATTTTAAGAACTATTATAAGTGCAACCAAAAAAATGGGCATGAATAGCAAATCAGCAGTTTTGCCCTTCTTTGCCCACTGACACATTTGTGCTATTTGTTTTATTAACATGAAATACACCGAGAAGCCTTCAAAACCATGAAGTTAAAGGTTTGGCTCATCCTCTGGTCTTCCATGATATTTCCATTTTACCTTTAAGGTTATGGTTTTTATACTGCTTTTTGCTTTTTGTTGTTGTTGTTTAATCTTGAGGGATCCACAAGTGCCTGACAGAATAAATTCTGTCCCCACCCCTTTCCAAACAATGATTTTTCTGGGGATGACCTGAGCCAACAGAATCCAATATCAGGAAGACTTAGTGCATTTTCACTTCATCGCTCATGTCACTAAGAGATAATTACAGAATATATAAGTCCAGAGATGAGTTTGGAAGTGATGAAATGTCTTGGGGTGACTCCATCGTGTATATCCCCTATCACAGCTTTATGCCAAACAAGTGATTTTGTNGAATGAATACAAAAACACCACGGCACTCTTTCCACTTTAACACTTTCTTTCCAGTTGGGAACAGAAGCCTGTGCTGTTAAACAGATGGTGGGGGATCAGCTCCACTTTGGGAAGTGTGATGGGAAATGTAGTCTGGCAGGGTAATTTGCCTACAAAGCTGAATGAGAACATGAGATCCCAGTGCAGCACAACAGCTGCAGCTGCACTTCACATGGAAATCTTTCAACTTCATCTCCCTCTCTTCTTCTTCAGGTCTCATTTTCTTTATTCCCTCCTTTATCTTCACAATTATTGATCACTCCAACATTTATCACTGTGTTGAAAACAGTTGTGCAAGAGTTTGGAACTCAAAAATCATTGAAAGAAAACTTCAAATCCTAGGAGTTCTCAACAAAGAGGACAAATCAGTCTGCAAGCTATCCTCAAAAGCTGAAGGAACCAGATTCTCCCTAGACAGAGATTAGACGTGTTGGTGCCACCAACAGAGCCTCACTGATTTTCATACCCTAGAAGTGCAAACCTTTCTATAATTCACGCTCAGTAAATCTTTCCAGGTGGGTAATTAAGGCAACACATCCCTTTTACTGGTACTGAAATACTTGGCTTACAATCTATTCATTATTGGTAGGAATTGCTATTCATACTTTTCTAATTATTTTTCTCCATACACAAAAATCTCTTTTTTTTTCCACTAAGCAGAAGGTCTGTGCTATCCTGATCCCACAACCATCTTCTGAGCTCAGCAGGCCACCATTAAGAGTCTGTTGGGAAACCCTGAAGCAAGGACCAATGCTGGTGATTTTGGAATTCCTTCTAGTTCTATGCTCTGAATATTCAAAAGACCCTCAAAGGCACAAAATTCACCCGCTTTCCTGGCAAGACCTGGGTGTACTTTCCCAAGATATATTCTTGGATTTCAGAGGATTTGCATGTATTTAGTGTCCACTGTTCTGTAGCAAGCAGGAGGGAAATTGCAGTAGAAACACTGCAATTCCACAAAACAGCTTAAACTCTCCCCAAAATCCAAAAGGAAGACTTGTCCCAGACCCTCGTTCACTGCAGAGCTCTGATACCCTTGAGTAATGAGGGTACTATGTCACTGCATAGGCAATTATAAGGAGCACATTGGTGACTGTTTATTTCTTTTTATCTTGTATTATGTTTAAATTCCATTAGGATGCAACTGTCTGTCCTGAAAATAACAAATAATGTCATTAGAGAGGCACTGAGAGTCAAACCCTTTCCCCCAGAGAGAAGTCAAGCTATTGTCACAGCAGGGGTGGTTTGTTCTGCATTCCCAGGTGATTAATATTCATTGGAAGAGGCAGTGGAGATGATCCCTTAGGAGACAAGGTGATTCAGGCTGTGAGGAATGAAATAAATAGAAAATGTGTCCCAAACGGTGCACTGTGTATGCTATCATTGTTTTTACAGTCATGGCACTCAGGTAAGTGTCACAGCCACAGTGTAGCTTGAAAGGCTGAAAACCTGCCTGCACAGGACAATGTTTCTTATTGCACTGATATGATACCTGTTTTCTGGTGTAACTGCAAGATTGGCTTTTTTTCAGTTTTAATTAGACCATTTAGAAAGCAAAGTAAAGCAGAGTAAGTAATGCTATTCTTAATTAGGATAAGAGTATCTGAGTGGGAAGGACTGTGAATGAGATTATTCTGCTTACTAATCACTCCTGACATCAAACAAGTATAATTGTATAGATATTTTTTCGGATCACTTCAGTCCATCTACCCACCATGCCTAATTTAAGTCAAAATGCAGATCTTTGTTGAATTCTGTCCAGTTCTCAATGCAGTCTTACCACTGCCAGCAGCTGGAAGTAGTATTGGGGCTGTCAAAGCATGGATGTGCTCTTTGTTCTGCCACCTCTGATGGGACAAGCTTGGGATAGAAAAACCTGAAAGTGAGCAAGACATCTGAAGATGGCAAGGTTGTAAAGAAACTGAGTGAAATACACCCAAACTCCTCCGTCAGAACTTCAGAACAAGGTAAAAAGAAATAAAGTCACCAGTATGCTCCTTCTAAATACCTATGCAGTGACAGAGTCATGCCTAAAGATTTTAGTTTTTTACACATTTTTCATGTATTTGTAGCTTTGTAGATGGTTAATACATGGTTATATAGCTCCCGGTATTTTTTCCTACCCTTTCTCTTAGATTTTAGAACAATAAGCTAACCCTTCTAACACATACTTGGAATTCTGTTTAGTCTTATCATTGAGAAGCCTGACAAGGGCATTTTGTTTTCCACTAGAACTCAGAAGACATAAGAAAGCCCCTGGAACAACTCCAATGGGGGAGACCCCAGGGGGAAATTACCTAACCAACTGCTCTTCTAATTGGACAATATTTGTTAGGTATGTTAATTTGTTAAACTCATAAAAATTGTAGAAAGCTGATGCTGGGTCTGCCCATGGCTATGTAGGCACCTGGAAGCTTTCATCAAAGACCTGCCCTTCATCTTACTGTTTGGACGCTGTTGCAAGTTTTGGGTTGTTGATTTTAGGCAACAGGAGAAGGCACTTTAAGAGGTCACCTACCAAGGAGTTAATGACTTTGTAACACTTCACTCAAGATAGAAAAGTCAGGTGAAAAACGGGACACCCCTTCCTATACTGTAATAGCTCCTGTAGGATTTATTCTTGGAAATTCTTGGAACTTCCAACTCAGAAGTAACTTGTAAACTGGAGACTTGCACAGTAGGAGACAGGACAGTCAAAATCAGAACCCAAGAGGTTTAGCTAAACCACTGCAGCTTTGGCCTGAGACAATGCTAGGCCTGTAGAATGACTGCTTTTCTATTCTCACAAAGATCCAGGCATAGCCAGTAGAAATAGCGAATGTAGTTGATCCAGCACGTTTTAAAGAATTTATTTTGATAGGGACAAATCTGGTCAGAAAAAAAATTAACTTGCTGTGTGTGGGCAGACCCATGAATACAAAGTGTTCATGGACCCGGTCTTACTCCTCAGAAGTCGATAGAAAAATTCCTGTGGCAAGAAAGACACAGGACTGAGCATTTCCTTAATACTGAGCTATTCAGAGACTGCCCTATCCATATCAATTACAGAAGTCTTTATAGGCAGAAAATTTTTCTTCTTTCAGTGGAGAAACAAATGAAAAAATATTCCTAGTACTATGGAAACATCCTGTTGCAAGGAAGTTCCACATTTAAAGCCCTTTACAGGTTAAATTATTATTGCTGTGGACAATTGGAAATGAGTATCTAAACTCCAGAAGAAATTATTTTTTTATTTATGAACTGCCTGTTAAAATATATCCCACCCATAGAAAAGGGCAGGATGTTGAGTTTTCAGAAAAGAAAGGGTCATGACCAGATGACTGAGCGAAAATATTTTAATTTACAAGTTCTACCCACTTCTCTTCAATCCCAGTCCTCATGTCTTAATTTAATAGGCAACATAGCATTGGTGAAGTCACCCAGGGCACACACAGTACAAACGAATCCTGTTATTTGTTGCTAAACAGTAAAAAGTTATTTACACACACCTGTTAAAAATGAGATAAATATGTGAAATGTAACAGAACTGATACTCAAGAACAGCTTTGACTACCTACTTTACAACCTAAATAATAGAGAGAAAGGGAATAGCAGATGCCCCTTATCCATCCTTTAAACAGATGGTGAAGGAAATACAGTCATATTATATAGTTTTAATTGGATTTCTTCAGACTGCGTTCCAGTCAATAATTTTGGTGGGAGGAGAGGAAATCATCTCCTTAATGCTTTCATCAGCATTAATCACATCTCATTTGTTTCTGCAGAGGCCAAAGACAAAAGAAATTAGAGGCACCAGCAGCTTTTGGGTTCAAGGAATAAATACTCTGAGGTTGTCCTTGCTCTGCTGAACCTTTCTCCAAGTATTCTAGGAGCAGCAGAAAATGAGAAAGCAGAAAAATTACATAACTACCATAGTGTGCGACTATTCAAAGGTGTCTCACCAGCACCAAGGAACACTATTTCCTGAACTGAAAATATCTGAATTCCTGAAATTCTCAAAGGTCTCTTAGGTTGCAAGCACTTGGCATGCTTTCCCTCTATAAACCACACTAATTTGAATCATTGCTTCTGGAGAAACCACATGCTCTAGGCTTTTAGGTTTGACCCAATAATCACTTTTTGATAGAAGAGGTATGGACAATGAGTGCAGGGTGCTAAGGTTCAGCACATTCTCTCTTTTTCTGTCCCCAGGCTGTCAGTTTTTGAGGTCATGGCATTGCGTCCCATGCACTGCTGTATTTCCATGCCAACTGGTTTGCATAACCAGAGGAACTGTTTGAACACAGAGCACTGAGCTGGTTGTCAGAAGCAGCATGTTCCCTAAAGAGAGACAAAAATGATATGTCATTTAGACACTAAGAGAAAGCTGCAGCAAAATGAGATAGTTCTGTTGTTATCTAACATTCATCAAAGGGATCAGAGTGCTTAATTGCTGGTTTGAGAACTCCTTTATCATATCATCTGCTATTCAGTGTTGGAAAGCACATAATAATTTATAGAGGTCTGTTCACTTTGAAGCAGAAAATATGCACAGACTTGCATAATGTTTAATCAGCATCTTCATTCTGCC
This sequence comes from Ifrita kowaldi, assembly GCA_013398055.1. Taxonomy (NCBI): domain Eukaryota; kingdom Metazoa; phylum Chordata; class Aves; order Passeriformes; family Cinclosomatidae; genus Ifrita; species Ifrita kowaldi. The sequence goes on from VZRS01014323.1 coordinate 531,579, forward strand.
ATTTATGGCTGGACAGACCTACTCCTTCCCCTACAGAAGGTCTGACGGAATATCCCTGCCCATCTGAAAGCTCTTGTCTACACTCAGAATCTTTTACCATCTAAAACAACTAAACATCTAAATCACCTTTGGCAGGAACCTCCTTCTCTCTACTGGTTTTCAAAGGAGCATAGGGCAAATACACATTCCCTGCAGACATCTCAATTAAGTGATTGATTTCTCCTTGTCCACATGTCCATTAGGCAGAATAGGGTTGAAGATACAAACTTCAGGTCTAGAAGAAAACTTCTCCTTGAACAGGAAGCTTTGGTTACCTGGAAAACACCTAAAACTTTGTCATATTTACAATGAGAAATGCATCTTCAGGATCTTCATACCTTCAGGCAATTAAATTATTTCTATCAATGCACTCTAATAAGTAGATATTGTAGAAAGGGAACAGCTTGATAGTAAAATAAGATTCAGTATGTGAAAGCACCTGGGAAAAAAAGTAGACGGAAGAGAGGGTTCTCATAGCAGGTGAGCTCCTTCCTGAAGCATGGAAAAAGTAATTTTTAGTTTATGAGGCTGTCTTTTCTCTGGGCTTTAGAGTAGAATGTTCTTTCTTTTTCACTTTTGTTTTATGTGGTCTTTCACAAGGCTGTTTAGTGCCCAAAAGCCTCTTCTGCTTCATATAATCTCAGTGTGGTGAAGAAATTGTAACATTCTGTTAATTATTCATCACTTTAGGTAGCTCAGGTGGTGGTTTGGTTTTTTCTTTCCTTCTTGCTCCCCTACTTTTAAGATCAACACCCAAATAGTCCTTAGTGAACTGATACAATCACTTTGAAGTTCTTGGTTTCTTAAATCATTTTTTTTGTGTGGGTTTTGTTTCATTGTTGCAGTCTGTAAGGTGTAGGCTTTCACTTTTTACCTGACCATTTCATGTCCTTGTGCCTTCTTTTGTATCTATTTCCCAGATGCCAGAGGAGAGACCAAGTGGCCTCTTTATTTTTTCCAATCTTGCCGATTTTTGTCTGTGAACCTGTGATATTTGGGGGGTGGGTGGGAATCACTTGCCAAAACAGCTCACATAGAAATGGCATTTATTTTAAATTAAATGGTATTGGCCCCTTTGGCGAAAGGAAATGAGCTCACTAAACATCACATTAAATCACATAAGTCAGAAGGTAGGTTTAGAGTATAATACATATGCTTTCCTAACTCTGTGGGAAAACAAATGGTGGGGCAAAAGACACTGTCCTTGTGAGCTATGGAGGTGTTCCTGGGATTTATGAGTCTTTGTCTGTCATTAAAAGGACTTTACCTGGTGTTAAATGTAAATATCTGCCTATCCAGAGCCAAAAGAGAGAGCACAAATGAATGGCACTACATGAATCTTTAATGTGTATTGGCTTTGTCTCCTTAATGTATTTATGGCTGCTTCACATGCAGCATTTTTCATAGAGTTTTGTAGGTAATTATGTTTAGTGCTTCCATCTTTCAGCGCGTGCTGTCCTCCTCCCTCGTTTTGCCGCATCAGTCCTGCAGAAGCAAAGCCTAAGGCAGCTTAAGCCACGTTCGACAGAAATGTAGATGCTTCAAAGTTACAATTTTGTGGAATTTTACGGCTGGCCAAAAGGATGTGTTAATTAGCAGCACACTTGCTTTTGGGACCTGATTCATCTGGTCTATTCAGATATTTAAAATCCATCAGATACATCTGGCCCTAGAGCACTTTTTTCTTGCCAGCTGGTATAAAATGAGTCTGGTCAATTAGATCACACCTAAACATCTTCACAGAAGATAGCTAAAGTTAAGTAGCTGAGTCCCACCCTTTGAGCTCTTTCCAGGGTAAAATCCAATAAGAAAAGGTAGCATAGGAAATCTGGGTTTCATAAGGCTTATGCCTGGTTTCTCCTCTACTCCCTGGCTTGTTGGGTGCTGCTGTCCTGTTCCAGAAGCCACTGGTTCTTCATGGTGAGACAAATCATCCCAAAAATTCACTGTCTGCATCAACTACATCTTCATCAACACACACATTTATCTTAGACTGAATCATGGCCCTGGGACACCAGCCAGTTGCCTAAAAAGAGGCTATTTTGTGATAGTTCAGACATCCTAAGGTGTCTGAGATACCTCCAGTTGTTGTGCCAGTCTAATGTGATAAAGAAGATGCAAAAAAAAAAATCAAAGTGGCTTTTTGAGCAGAAATAAATGGCGAGATTAATTAAATACATGGAACAAAACAAACTGTTTATTCTGTGTCAGATGACAGATACAAGCTGAGTCTTGCTCAAACAGCAGCAGGAGGGAATCCTAGGAAATATTAGAGGGTATTAAAGTCTCATGTTTAGACAAAGGACTCTGTGAAGAGCAGAAGGAAATCACACGACCTCATACCTTCACATGGTTTCCTTTGGCATTTAGATTCTCTTTCTTCCCTAATACTTGCCAGCTCACACCAAAATCTGGTGGTGAGGCCCTGGCACAGGTTTCACAGAGAAGTTGTGGATCCCCCACCCCTGGAAGTGTTAAAAGCCAGGCTAGATAAGGCTTGGAACAACCTGGCCTAGTGAAAGATGTCCCTGCCCACAAGGGGTTTGGAATCAGATGATCTTTAAGATCCTGTTCAACCTGAGCCAGTCTATGATTTTGTAATTCTATGTTCTCTCTTCCTGTTGCTTTCTTCTTCTTCTCGGCCTCAGGAGTGGATCTCCTGAGGAGAATAAGAGTGCCCTTGGTCTTCCTTTACTCCACCTTTTGCAAAATCTATCCATGATTTTGTGAGAAGGGCTCGAAAAAGTATGTTTCCTCATGCTATCAGCCTAATTCAAAATAAAGTACTCAAGTGATTCATATCAACTTTCAAAACTCTTTAATCCAGTTTTATATGTCCAGTCAGAAAATTAAAAAAACTCCCTTTGGCTCTGTTGCTCTGTCATGCAGAGGTGATGACTGTCCAGGGGCAGACGTGTATGAAATCTGTTGGCATGAAATGTTCACAGAATTTTTCTGGATACAGATTTAAAAAAAAAAAAATCAAAGTGCCTTTTTGAGCAGAAATAAACGGCGAGATTAATTAAATACATGGAACAAAACAAACTGTTTATTCTGTGTCAGATGACAGATACAAGGAACAGCTTTTGAAGTTGGCAGAACCACCTTTCTGCACGGCAGAGTAGAACAACCAACCCATTGAAATCTTGTGGAAAGGGCATTTCCCCTGAGAGTCAGAGCTGCACATGTCAAATCTCATTTTTCCTGCAGAACAAAGCTTTTCACAACACCAGCTTGGCAGCATAACCACCAAATTTAGCAGGATAGGTGTCAGGAAGTTTCCACTGAGACCATCTGGGAAAAATCTGTGAAATGGGAGCAAGGGACTGGAATTGGTTTATCAGCATTATCACCAGGGAGCTCAGCTGTCTGAGACAACAGCTGACACAGTTCACTGATGCCCGCTGCAGTGAGATATCAGGAGCTGGACTTCAGTGATCCTTGCAGGTCCCTTTCAACTCAGGATATTCTGATCTGGAGGTCAGTGAGGGATTGTGCTCATGGGCTGGGTCCTCTGATTTGTGTTTTCAGGCAGAATGAAGATGACACTTGACAGAAAATACAAAAGCTTTTAAGAATTGACAAAATGACACCTTTGCCTTCTTCTGAGGAATTCAGCCCTCCCTCATCAGGCTACAGGGAATCTGAAAAGTCTTGTTCGACCACTAAAGGCTAGAATAGTTCCCTAATATCAGCTTTCCAAATCACTTTTGTTTTTAGCTTTCAAACATATTTTTTCCCATCCAACAAAACAAAGATTTGGCCATAGTGGACCATGTGTTTCTAAGCCTCAGGCTGGAACACCTGAGTTTACATTATCTGAAGTTGAATGTGAATCCCATGCAAAGACTCCATCTGGTACCTGTTGAACAGTGCAATGTTCCATGGCTCAGCCTGTGCTTGTATCTTGCAGTTGGCTTTTTGCTGGCTCCTGGTGCCAGTGCAAGGTCTGCATTCTGATTTTCAAATTATTTGATGATGCATATCCTGGAGATGTATCAGAAATCAAATTCTGCGCAGAATTCATGCAGCAGCTGTGACCCTCTGGGGCAAAATGAATCACTGAGCATAGGACTGAGCATAAAGCATCCTTAGTTAACAGAATCAGCTTTGGGGCAGTCTTTTAGAGGAGATTAAGTCATTTGGCACTCCCTAAGAGTGCATTTGGCACTCTCTACAAAGCACCCTTAAAATTTTTTCTCCAAAAGTTACTTCCCTTCAAAAACACTGTGCAGGTTTTGAGAGTTTTATGTCCTTTCCTAATATTTCTTGACTGAGTGGGAACATGAGTTTTGCCAAACAGAGTTGTGAGCCCAGAAATTATGGAGTCCCCCAGACAGTTCTGTACCTCAGATTTCTTAAGCAAAAGGAAAATCAGCACCTCAGCCTGTTCTGCTTCATGCACAGGAACACTGTTCAGTCTCTGAGTCATCTTCATGTTCTTCCTCACGTGGCCACCGTTTTCTGTGTGAAGATTGCAGTGGGTGTCTTGAGAAAGGAGCCAATTTTACTCCTGAGGAAGAAGTTACTCTCAAAAAAAGCTCAGCCTACAGCTAGCATGGTACCTGCTGGTTATGCCAACAAAGTCTTGAGAAAATGCCCATCACAAACGGTATTTGAGCATCTCCTCTGGTACCACTCAACTGGGACATCTGCAGCAGCACCTTCTAGAATCACAGAATCATTAAGGTTGGAAAGGAACTCCAAGATCGTCAAATCCAACCTTCACCATGTCTCTTGCCAAGTGCCTCCTTATGATCAGGCCAAACATTTTTTGTGGCAAAACACAAAAGCTCCATATGCTCCCTTCACGAAGCCTGAGGACAAAACAGCACAATTTGCTTAAGCATGAGATAAACTGATCCTACAGCAAAAAAACTGCAGAGTTTTACTGTGATTGATAAGTTTCAAGGGAATATGCACTGGAACTGGCTGGGGGGTTTTGACAGTTTTACTAAGAAGTCATAAAATTTGATTGTGAAACCAAAAATAAATACTCATCTCCATCCAATGCCCAGCTTCCAGGACACACTCACCAAAAATTTCCCACACAAGTTTCTATAATCTCATTCAGATGTGACTTCCAATTTATGTTCATCATCTTCATTTGGTTGGTTTAAAACACTAATTGTTCAAAGCATTTTGGGGACGAAAGAGAGAGTTGATGAATATTCTCCGCCACGTTCTGCAATGCTGATGGAAAGGCAGCATGGCCAGACAAAGGCCCAGTCCATCAGTGAGCAGTTCTGTATTTGACTCTGGTTTATGTTTACCACTGAATTTGCCTGGGGACCTCCTCTTTGCTGCTCTTCCCACTCCAAATCTTTGCCTACTTTCTACAAAGTCTTCTGGACTTAGAGGGCTCTTCATGTGCATCCTGCTTAATACAGTAGTCTACAAGTAACATGACTACTGTACACATTTTCCCTTTCTGTTCATTGGGCCTCACCAGATGTAATTCACCTCTTTTATTCTAGATGTATTAAGGTATGAATTCCACAAAAATCCCCCGGAGTGGGGTAAATGTCAACTCTAGCTGGACTATTCAGGCATCCCTCTGATCCAAATTAAAATAAGGAATAGTAATTGATAAAAACAGATGCTGGTCTATCAGTGTGGGAAGAGGATTTCCAAACCCTGGAGATTTAGGTGGTTAAAACCACTTGTTTAGGTGGTTTAAACTGTTTCATGATCCAAGCCCCCTGTTCTCTCTGCCTCAAAACCTTTCCTCTTGACTTATTTGCCTCAAACACAAGCCCACATGGCAAAAAAAATGAGGGATACTTTCCTTTTCAGTCAGCTCAGGGTATTTTCAGGGAGGGAGGGATGCACCCATCAGTCAGATGAGTTGTCTGTCCGTACATCAGGGTGACAGCCACTTTGTTATATTGATAGATTCTAACAGGGGTTGGGAGTAGAGTTACTCACTGATACGATTCATTACACTTTAACGTACAATGCTCTCTCGTTGCTGTCTAGAAACATTGACTAAGTAGAAGTCCAGAATACTGATTTATTGGAGCTGGCAACTCGAATCCAATGAAGAATCCAATGCAGGGAACTTTTTGCCAATACACAGTAACTTTGTTTACTCAATAGAGGATGTATCCATCTTTCAGCTGGTATTGATTGTCCTTCTACTTTTTTTCAACTTGCCCAGGCTGTAAAGGGGAAAAAAAGAATCCCATCACAGAAAGTGATTTGTTTTGGTAGAGTAAAAAATGTTAAACCTCTCCGCAGATACACCAAACAGGTGAGAAAGAAATAACTGCCCTCTTCTGTAGCATAAGCATTTTAATTTGAAGCACAGTTCACACAGCTGATTATTTCATGGCTTACAACAGAAATATCCATTCAGACAGAAGCAAAATGCCATAATTTTTCTGCCCTGAAAGGTCTTGAGTATCATAATGGAAGGAGATGGGGAACGAAAACAACAATCGTGTTCTGGCATGCAAGTTACCAAGAGAATCGTGAAAGAGGGTGGAAGACATCCGTGGAAGACTTCATCTTTGAGACACACACGTGAATACCTACGAGCCAGCTGTGGTGGGATGAAGGGCTCAAACATGAGGAACGTCTGGTCTGGCTTTGGACACAGAGTTTGTGCTCTCACATGACAGACAGGGAGATCACAGGGAGCTGCCAAACCTGTTTTCCATCTATTGACCATATAATCACAGAATAACAGAATGGTTGGGGTTGGAAGGGATGTTAGAGACCACCCAGCTCCAAATCCCCTGCCATGGACAGGGACACCTTCCACTATCCCAGGTTGCTCAGAGCCCCATCCAACCCGGCCTTGAACAATTCCAGGGATGGGACAGCCACAGCTTCTCTGGGAAACCTGTGCCAGGGCCTCACTGATGTTTAGTTCAGGCCAGGACACATTTCATTTATTAAAAGACTTTAATGACACAAAACAAATGTATGAACCAATTCACCTATTCCTCTGTCATATGCACGAATCAAAACCAGGGCTCTTTGGAAAATAAACTGGAGACTCTCGGAAAATTTGAAACTTCAACAAAAAGTAGGAAAATGTTCTCTGATAGCCTCCCATGGAATTGTTTCAATTTTTTACTGAACTCTCCCGAATAACTTTAGCACTTCATACCTGCAGAGCCTGAAGGGTTACACAGACAGTAAATAATAAACAAACCAATGCAGTAGGCTCAATCAGGAGATGGGTGTTTTCTGGTCAAGAGCTGTTTGAGGCAGCAAGTTCAGTGACACTGGTAACTTGAGCTGGGATTTCATTTTCCAGAGAAATAAAGCAAATTGTTGCTGCCTATATTTTCTTCAAATTAGGTCATTTATTAGTGTGCATCCATAAATGGAAGGTTAGATGTGCAGGTTGAAGAACCATTCAAATACCAATTGACAAGGCAAAAATGAAAACGGAATAAAACTTAGCAAGTACTTTTTAATCAGGGTGGTGAGGCCCTGGCACAGGTTGCCCAGAGAAGCTGTGGCTGCCCCATCCCTGGAAGTGTTCAAGGCCAGGTTGGATGGAGCTTGGAGCAACCTGGGATAGTGGAAGGTGTCCCTGTCCATGGAAGATGGATAGAACAAGATGATCTCTGGGGTCTATTCCAACCCAAATCATTCCATGATTCTGCACATAAGTAAGATTTTCATTGCTTGTCTAAGAATGGGTCTGAGTGTGCTGTCCCTTTGGAGAAAGAGCTTGAAAAACATCTCTTGACTTTAATTTTTCAGAACAGCTTTGACATTTGTAGCAGGGCATCTAACCACCCACAAGAGCTTAGCTGCTGTTTGTTATCCAGTCAGATAACTCAAGCAGGACAAGCTGTCTTGTAGGGAGTAGTTTTGGTGCCATGGGGTTAACACTGATCTGGCATCTCCCAGCTGAAAATAAACATCTTAGTGTTGAAGTGATTTGACAAGATAAGCTGGATTTCTGACTGACAGACACTCGATTTATAACTATAAAAGCCACACCAAACTCACAAAACAGAAATCTTCTGCATGTTTCCCTGGAAAAGCGTGGCATTTCTCCCATGAGTGAGGACGCTGCTTCATGGGTACTCCCAGGGGTTGAGTGAAGGAATCTGTCATTATTGTCATTTTGTTGTAAGTTACATTTGACTCCTAATCAATACCATTTCTTTTGCTGGATTTACTATTGATACCTTGATACAGTGCACTGTTTTATGTTATGCTGTAATCTGTTAGTAATTCTTCTGGTTTTAGACTGTGCAGTAGGTAACTCAGATTCAGATCTTTCATCTGTTACCTCTTATCTGTTTAATAAATAATTCATTATTATAGATAGATCTGATTCGTCATCATTAGAACTTGCAAGCCAAAGTGATTCCTTATATTCAAACTGTTCCCAAAAATCTGAGGCAAGGAAGGATTTACCTTTATTTAAACCCCTTTCTGTGAAATAGTTTAAATACAAAAAGGAATTCTCCCTGACCTTCAGAGTCAGCGGCAGGGTTTCTTTAGTGAACTTTGTCTAAGGCTTCCACTCTCCCTGACTACATTTACTCATAATTGCTCACCCTGGGCTGGGCTGATCTAAATGAAGCCACTCACAGAGTATTTCTTTGTGCTTATCTCCAGCCTCTGCAGCTTGAAAAGTCTACATCTTGTTTGTTTGCTAGTTCACAAAACACCAAAAGGACAACTTTCTGTGTCTGATTCCTCAAGGAATTTGGCCAGGAGCAGATATACAGGAGACAACAAGGGGGATTTTCAGCCTCACCCACATGTTCTTGCAATGCTCCTCAGGGTTTATGAGCGTTCCAGCTCTGACAATAATCAAGGGAAATGTAGAGGTCATAACTGGAGGCCTAATGCAGAGGCTGTAATTGAAGGGACACACAAGTCTGGGAC
>VZRS01014323.1:541400-652156 GCA_013398055.1 Ifrita kowaldi
AAGATTTTCATTGCTTGTCTAAGAATGGGTCTGAGTGTGCTGTCCCTTTGGAGAAAGAGCTTGAAAAACATCTCTTGACTTTAATTTTTCAGAACAGCTTTGACATTTGTAGCAGGGCATCTAACCACCCACAAGAGCTTAGCTGCTGTTTGTTATCCAGTCAGATAACTCAAGCAGGACAAGCTGTCTTGTAGGGAGTAGTTTTGGTGCCATGGGGTTAACACTGATCTGGCATCTCCCAGCTGAAAATAAACATCTTAGTGTTGAAGTGATTTGACAAGATAAGCTGGATTTCTGACTGACAGACATTCGATTTATAACTATAAAAGCCACACCAAACTCACAAAACAGAAATCTTCTGCATGTTTCCCTGGAAAAGCATGGCATTTCTCCCATGAGTGAGGATGCTGCTTCATGGGTACTCCCAGGGGTTGAGTGAAGGAATCTGTCATTATTGTCATTTTGTTGTAAGCTACATTTGACTCCTAATCAATACCATTTCTTTTGCTGGATTTACTATTGATACCTTGATACAGTGCACTGTTTTATGTTATGCTGTAATCTGTTAGTAATTCTTCTGGTTTTAGACTGTGCAGTAGGTAACTCAGATTCAGATCTTTCATCTGTTACCTCTTATCTGTTTAATAAATAATTCATTATTATAGATAGATCTGATTCGTCATCATTAGAACTTGCAAGCCAAAGTGATTCCTTATATTCAAACTGTTCCCAAAAATCTGAGGCAAGGAAGGATTTACCTTTATTTAAACCCCTTTCTGTGAAATAGTTTAAATACAAAAAGGAATTCTCCCTGACCTTCAGAGTCAGCGGCAGGGTTTCTTTAGTGAACTTTGTCTAAGGCTTCCACTCTCCCTGACTACATTTACTCATAATTGCTCACCCTGGGCTGGGCTGATCTAAATGAAGCCACTCACAGAGTATTTCTTTGTGCTTATCTCCAGCCTCTGCAGCTTGAAAAGTCTACATCTTGTTTGTTTGCTAGTTCACAAAACACCAAAAGGACAACTTTCTGTGTCTGATTCCTCAAGGAATTTGGCCAGGAGCAGATATACAGGAGACAACAAGGGGGATTTTCAGCCTCACCCACATGTTCTTGCAATGCTCCTCAGGGTTTATGAGCGTTCCAGCTCTGACAATAATCAAGGGAAATGTAGAGGTCATAACTGGAGGCCTAATGCAGAGGCTGTAATTGAAGGGACACACAAGTCTGGGACGTAGAAATTTATAGCAACAATACCACATTTGCACTGTGAAGCGCAGTTTCATGCTAAGCAGGCTGCACATCCACTCAGTTAAGCTGGGTCACAATTATATCCCACCATGAAACACTAGGAGTCCGATGGTTCAACTTTCTCTCCTCCATTTGTTCCCAAGATCAGGTTTGGAATATGAAGAGAACACCTCCAGAATCTCTACAAGAAACTAAATCTACAAGCTGATGTTCTGCTGTCTTTATTCACACAAAACAGCAAAGCTCTGTGTGGAACCTCAGTCTTGGTGGCAGATAGAAGGTGAAGGAATTAAATCTTATGTGCAGACAACTGCCAAACAGGGCAGTTTTCAGTGCAAAAGGTGTCAACAAGAAAACATCAGACTCCAACAGAGCTCATGTGGTTTCTGGCAAACCACATCAAAACAGCGTCATAATTCGGGATAAAGGATTCTCCAGCTCCACATTTCACTCTACATATATTTTGCTAATTTTTCTCTCTGCAAGTGAAAGGCCCTCTCCAGGAACAAAGCAAAAAGAATCTCTTGGCATTCAAAACACCTTTAGAAACAGTAAATATGTGCTGTAAATTGCACTTTGCACACACCACCCCTCCCACGCAGACAGCAATGAGCACTTAATGCCCCAGGAGTGCAAGGAGGCAATTCCTCGTAAATGTTAAGTGCTGCCTGTTGCTGCCTTCGAAATGTCATTTCCAACAGTTGTGATTGAACGAGCAAGTTCTGCTGCATCCTTCCCCCACCAGCTCTCCTACATCCTGACACATCTCCCTGAATTCATATCTGTGTGGAAATGTGCTGCATTTCTGACAGGTGTGTGAGGGGTCTGAGTGGACTCCAATAATGCAACAAGGAGAGGAGAGAGTTCACACGCCTGGAAAAACGCAGGGCAATTTCACCTGACTTTGCTCTGTAGGAGCCAGACCCCCTAAGGTTATTTACTAAAACACATTTGATGAACTAGAAGCCCATTTCCCCCCACTGCATGTACAGGCAGTGTAAGCAAGCAGCTCAAGGTTAGACATGTGCACTGTAAAAACATAAAACCTACCTTTAAAAAGTAAAGATGTATTTAAAAGTATAAATTTTATTTTTGTCATATATATCGTTAATAACATATTGACAATACTGCCTTTCAATAAAAGAAAATTAGATTAAAAACCGTCTCTGCTGTAGGCAGACATTTGGAAGAATGCAATGTAAAAGGCAACGACGAGGGGCTTGATCTTCCTAACAAAGCATGGAACAGCTCAGGATCATCAAATCATCAAACACCAGAAGGGGCACAGCCCTGCTTGGGCTTCAGCTGGAACACTTTGCCTGTCTGCACACACAGCCCAGTGCTCTGAGCACTGTTACGGTTAGAAATGCTGATTTTACGTGAATGCAACATAGTCCAGCTTGGTTTCTTCAGTATGTTCCAAGTAATAAAAGTGCATCTCTAATAAATGTGGTAGAACTTTTGTTTATCCTGAGAAGTCCAGGTGAAAGACTCTACATAAGCAGTAAAGCTATTGTAGAACATTATACTAGAAAATTTCTTTGTGGCTTTTTAAAAAACAGAAGGGAAGATTCTGGATAACTTCTGGATAACTTGAGACTTAAGAAATTTGTAGTGAATGATGGGGGTTTTTTACTGTTATATACTGTCTCTGAGTACTTTCAAACAGCTGCTTCCTTCAGCTCAAGAGATTTCCGAACATTAGTGAAGGATGAAACTTACAAATTTAGAAAATATTTGGGGAGGTTCCCTATGTAAGCAAAACCATAGAATCTTAGAATGGCTTGGGTTGGAAAGGAGCTTAAAGATCATCTCGCTCCATCCCCTGCCATGGGCAAGGACACCTTCCACCAGTCCAGGTTGCTCCAAGCCCCATCCAGCCTGGCGTTGGACACTTGGGACATCCAGGTCTTCTCTGGGCAGCCTGTTCCAATGTCTCAACAATCTCACAATAAATATTTTTGTTCCAGTATCAAACCTAAACCTGCCATTTTGGGCAGATCAATGGCCCATGAGGTCTGGCATTTGTCCTACAAATCACATACAGCATAGGAAGCAATTTCTTGTCATTCATTAGGGTGTTTATTATCAAATGGTGTCTACCAGCAGTTTTTATTGTATTTAAAAATCCAGAGATCCGTATTCACTGCATTCCTTGTCTAAAGATTGTTGATGTTTTTTACGAGAAATTGATCATCAGGGTAAAATTAAAAAGTAAGAATGGAGCAGCACATTAAAATAGATTTAAAGGAGTTTAATTTGCCAGTTGTTCAAACATTTTTAATTGGCATGGTTCCACTCCAGTCCATTTAATGATGGTGATTTTTAGCAGCTGAGTGTCTAAGAAATATCTGAAAGAGAAAAGGAAGGCCATGGGAGGCTACTTGTGTGCAAATCCTACAGAAACAGTGGAACCAGGAGGACTGTTTAGGATGGGTGAGGAGGGCTACAGCAGGGTGTGGTCACTAGAACCAGAGAGGCTGGAGTGGGATTTGGGTTCAGCTGTGAGTGTAAAATTCGTTCTAACTCTCTAAGCAATTTAATTTCCAGCCAATATGCATGGGACTCCATAGCGTGGGATTCCAGAGCGTGGTACCTGACAGGAAAGTTAACTGGAACCACTGTGTTAATATTCCAGTGGTTTGTAACCCCCCCAAGCAGTCTGAGCAGGGCAACAAGTCTGGACGAAGATACAATGAGTTTACTCTTTGCCCAGTATTACTTTTTGCAATCTGACCCTAAGCTCTTCTCTGAAAAGTGATCCTGGCCGTGCCAGTTCCTCAAGAACTCTTCTAGGAGCATCCACCACATCCCAAATATTGGTTTAAATAAAAGAGCAAACATCAAAATAACAGCAACTCTCAAACGAAGCTTATGCACAATGAAGGCAATAAACAATCTTAAACACCAAACCGTACTGTATCAAGAAACCCCAAACTCCTGTTGTGAGATGAACTCTTCTTTTTTTACTTTAATTGCAGATCTCAGCAGGCACTGTGACATAAAACCCTGAGAGATATTTGATAATAAACTCAAACAGTCCCATTTTCATTTCTTTACCCATTAAATAGATGATCACAATTGGAAAGGAGAACAATTCTCAGCATAGGATAGTTCATTATGGCTTTGTCCCATCCTGGGCAGATTCCCTCTGAGGTGGGGGTTAAGCTGCTATCAGACTGGGTGATTGCCATTTTGACCAGTGCTTGTGGTTCTCAGAAAGATAATTCCAGCCAGGAGTGGTGTGAATTTTCATTTTAATGCCTCCTGGGTTCCTGCAAAGTTCTGGTCAGAGAGCATGCAGTTGTGTTTAGTGAAAACCTCATTAAAGATTAATCCAGCAAAGACTGGCCATAAACATTTACCACTGTAATTCCATAAAAGTTAATGGTGTCAGTAAACAGGAGGCCAGGACAAGCCAGCTCCACAAGTCATGGTGGGGAGGGAATGAATCCCAGGCTGGAGCAGCAGCTTGCAAACACTTGGCAGGACTTGCTTTGCATGTGGCATTTGGAAAGTGGGAATTGCTCCCAGTGGGAAAGGCTGAAGTGGATTCTGTCTCTTGATTTGCTTAGGAAAATGATTGTTTATCCCATCTGTTGTTAGGGAATGGTTCCCCGCAGAGAGAGGATCCAGTGCAGGCATCGAGCTGGCCCCGGGGAGGAATACAAGACATGGGCAAGTCAGCAGAACAGCTTTGCTATGAATTTGTGATGGTTGATGTCTTTCTCCAGGCAGCCGTACCTGAGGAGGGAAAATGAATTCATCAGCTTCACTCAAAGGGCAGTTTGGGAAAGGCACTTAACAAATATAAACTGGGAAACTGCCCAAATAATGATGTTTTATGGCAGGGAATTTCTTGCTGAACAGAATCCCTTGTTGAATTTCAGTTGAATTTGTTGCAGCCCCACCCATAAATAACATTTTTCTTTCCTTTCTGCTGCCATTGCTGATGATAATTCATTGCATACTATTTGTTATGTGCTAACATTTCATACACAATGGGACAGAAAGTAATATTTTCCCTTAGAAAAGCAGCCTGAAGAACAGACAATGTCATTATACATATTTATACCTACAAGCTGAATGCCAGCGCTTTTATTATGCTTTATTAATCCAGAAAGAACTTCATAATCTTTTAATGCAATAGTTATATTCTATTCAACTGTCCTATAAAAATATATCAAAGCTGGGAATGGTAAATAATTATGGAATCCATTAAGACTCAGAATATAATGAGTAGTGACTGTTGTTTTATTTGGGGATGTCTCAAAGCAATTCCCAACTCTTTGTCCTCCTACCCCGTGACATCAAGTATAGAGTTAATAAAGGAAAAATACCTCCAATTAACTTACATGTTAGAAGGCAACACAGAAAGCCTAAAAAACCCAGGAAAGTTCAAAAGAACAGTAATTATTTTAGAGTGATACCAAAAAAAAAAATCTGCTTCTGCATATCAGAAAAAGCAAAGCAGCATAAATTATGTACTTATGTAAATAAAGCTAATAGGCGATAACATTAATTAATGGCATAAAACTTCTGCTCATCATTCTGCAGATAGCAGGTATTCATTTGTGAGGATTAATTTATATTTTAATTAGAAATTTACATATTTTGCAGCCTTGCCATCAACAATTAGCAACCCCAGTGCATTTAAGGATTTTCAATTTAGACTAAACATAGTGACTTTCAAAGGGTCATTTTGGAGCAATTTGTCTCATTTCACAGCAATGGGGAGCTACACATTCCCTTCATATCCACCCATTACCTTCAGATAAAAACTCCTAAGAAGTAGTTTGTAATACCTGAAACATGATTTGGTCTCTTCTAATTTATTTCTCGTGAAACATTTATGGTAAATATTAATTGCTAGGGAAGGTCTCTGTGGAGGTTGAGGAAGATAAAATTATTTGCAATGTAATGAGTTTGGAGCGACAGTTAATCAGCCTTACGGGTGCTGGGTGAGTGGGGAAGTGACAGGAGTGGTTGGCTCTGTGTATAATTAAGTTTTAGGTAAGATTAGTGAGTAAGAGGTTAAATAAATTTCAAATAATTCCATAATGTGCTGGCAGTATATACAGCATGAGGTTTGATCTATATATAAAGAGGGAGAAGAGGAACCTGGGTTGGGTGTCTTGCATGATTTATCCCAGATAAACAGATGGAAAGATCTGGGCTCTGCTCTCCCAACCATCAGTGTGAAGGCAGGGGAACTCCACTGCAGACAGAGATGTCTCTTAACCCACCAGAAGTTTTCATATGTTCTGATCCATCAGAACATGGCCCAAAAAACTCACTTCAGAGTTGTTTCATAGCAAGAAGTGGAACGATTTTGCATTTCTGAGCAACCAAGTTAAATTCAGTTCAGAACAGGTGTATTCCCAACTGACCCAAGCCCAATCCTCACCTTGCAACAGAAGCTTGGGCTGGAGGATAAACCCTGGGAAGCCCAGAGCAGAACACCAGCACCTGAAATCTCACCCAGAGCTCTTGGGGTGAGGAAATGCAGCCCTTATCTGCAGCCTTCAGTTGCCATCATGCATATAACTTTGCAGGCAAGAAAAAGGAGGAGGAGGCTGACTGATGGAGCTGCCCAAATAATATTTAATGGCAGGGAATTTCTTCCTGAACAGCATTCCTTTCTGAATTTCAATTTAAATTCTTGCATCCCATCCATAAATAACATTTGTCTTTCCTCTCTTTTGCCACTGCTGTTGGCAATTTATTGCATACTATTTGTTATAGGGCAATGTTACATACACAATGGACTAAAAATTCCTGTTTTCCCTTAGAAAATCAGGCTGAAGTGCAGATTCAGGAGCAGAAGGATGCTGTATAATATCCTATGATGACTGGACAATAAGTTTGGCTAGGACTACTGTTTCTGATAAAGTCTTTTTTTAATCAAGGCAAAATTTCCATCAGGACAAGGTCATTTCTTTGTGCTCCTCTCTCAGACTGCTGCCATGGGAGCGATCATGTGCCAGGATCAGGGGACAGTGGTTCAGTCCCACCAGCTCCTGCATGGGGTAAAAGGCATGGTCTTCACCCCAATCCATTCAGTGTCTTGTATGACCCAAGGCAAGATGAGCCTTGAAACTCTCTTCGATTCAGCTTCTCTAACTGCTAAATAAAATTGAATTCTCATTAAGGTTACTGAAATATATTTATTTCAAAAATAGTGTTTTGAATACCCTACAGGGCTTCCCTGAGGCATAAGGAATATGACCTGAAGCACCCATGGATGGGAGGCAGCAGCCCTGCCATCAGTTATAATGCTGGGTGTTAATTATTTCCCCATCCCCAGCTGTGCCCATTTGCTCAGCCCAGCTGTGCCATGCAAAGCAGGGCTTCACCAATTATGTGCGAAGCTCACTGAGGCAGCTTAGAGAAATCAAGGATAGGGGACACCTCCAGTGATCTTCTACTCCATGACTGCTGACACCTTCCTCTCCATCAATAATTCTTTTCCCACATAAACAGCATATGTACTCCTTAAAGTAGGCTCTGAGAAGTGCCTGTAAGTAAGAGCTGTAGCTGGAAACATCCCTCCTTTGAAAAAGTGAGATTTTGCCAGCACTTTGCTGGCTCATGCCTTGCCATGAAGGATGGAGCAGTTTTCACTCAATATTACCTTTCTCAACATTTCACAAACTCCCCTGAATCCTTGTGATCCCCCTTAGGCCCTTCTCTGCTAATTTAAGGAACACTGGCCATCCTCCTGCACTTCAGTTCATCTGAGAGACCAATATTTCTCAGCCAGAAGGTATTAAAACATAAGCAGTTAACTCTTGGCAGCTGGTGCATAGCCCTAATCCTCTCTCAAGGCACTACTGACACCTGAACCGTTTCTCCAGGTATTTGATAACCTGTGGCTAAAAATGGGTAGTGATAGATAGAGCAAGTATTGCTTCTACATGCACTCATTTTCTTTGCTATTCTCCCCTACAGATTTTTGTTTTCCTGTAGACTAAATGAAATCTTTTTTTCCTAGTCAGAGTGTAGAGACCTGTACTCTCTTTCATAATTGAACCAATCCCTTTATTCCAATCCATCCTCCTCAGTCATGGTTTTCTTTACCAACATTCATTTGTGGTTTTCCCTCTTTTTCTGTGCTATAATAAGAGCCTGAAGCCTCAGCCAAGGTTAGCAATGGGTTATGCTGGAATGCTCAGTGTTTGCAGTTTCATATGTACAACCACATGTATTGAGAGAAAGGCCCCTGTGCCTAAAACTTGCATTTAACTCAGGGATAAAAGGCCAGTGGATGCTTGGGAGGAGATAAACCTCACCCAAAATCCATGTCACACATGGACATTGAGCTCAGGTTTTAGGTAGCGCCAAAGTCACACACAGCAATGTGTCCACTCACAGCTATTAATGGATTTAAGTGTCTGGCAGCAAGCCAAAGCAGGAAAGGGGAAGAGGGGAGAGCCCTGCAATGCAGATGAGTTTCCCTCTTATCAAATGCTTGCTTTTCAAAGGAGCCACAGAGCAAAAAGTGCCATTAATATCCTGTGATTCCCTGCATGGTCTTCACAAAAGCACTTCTAGCCAGGACTGACCTGAAACCTTGCAATTATTGATCATGATTCTGTCATATTTTTGCCTTGGAAGGTGCCAGATGTAGGTCCATACAACTTATGCTTTGGTTTTTTTTTTCTCTACAGTCACAATACAGTCATTGTCCTGCCTTGAAAACTACCACTACCAGCCTACATACACTTTTCATTCAAGCAAAATTAAAATCTCCCAGAGCCTGCCCCTGTGTCAGTAGATGTTTACAGAATATCGCAATTTCCAGAAGAAAATTAAGATAAAAATTCCCAGATGGAAAACATTGCTATTCAATTAAAAAAAAAAAAGGAAAGAGAGAGAGAGAGAAAAAAAAACCACCACCAAACAAACACAAACAACCAAAAAAAAGATATATACACCTGCAAGAGTTTGAGTTTCAGTATCTCCCTCTTGCTTGGTGAAATTCTGTGATTCCAAGCATAGGATTGCAGGGAAGGTAAGAAGGAGGACATGCTCTCAGCTCTCGGAAGCATCTGCAGGAAAATTGTGTGTTCTGAGGCGCTTCTGATTATTAGGGACTTTTCACAGGGGCATGCAGTGAAAGGATGGATGGAACGGCCTTAAGATGAGGGAGGACAGATTTAGATTAGATATTGGGAAGAAATTCTTTACTGTGAGTGTGGTGAGGCCCTGGCACAGGTTGCCCAGAGAAGCTGTGGATGCCCCATCCCTGGACGTGTTCAAGGCCAGGTCGGACAGTGTTTGAGCAACCTGGGATAGTGGAAGGTGTCCCTGCCCATGGCAGAGGATTGGAGCTGGATGATTTTCAAGGTCCCTTCCAACCCAAACCATTTTATGATTCTGTGATTATAGGAAACAGATCCTGATGGTGCTCACCCCATTAGACTCACTGTGAGTCAGCCTGGGAAAAGTTATTTTTCAGTCATCAAATCCTTTAGGATGACAATTGCGCTATAAGCTTGGAGAGACCTGGGCCACTGCTATCCAAGACTGGAAGATCATGTCTGGAGTGGTTCCTGCCTCCGTGAAGAATTCTGATTTGTTCTGGTGGCAGAAGCATCAGCATAGATAAACTGTCCTAAAAAAAGTCATAGAATCATAGAATGTTTTGGGTTGGAAGGGACATCTAAGGTCACCCAGCTCCAATCCTCTGCTATGGCCCTAAACTGAGCCAAGCCATAGGCAACTACGGATATCACTGGTGAATTCTTGGCAGCAGAAACACTTCCAGGAAAGATTTGCGCTGAGTCCCAACAGCACAGTCAAGCCTGAATTCTCCCACCTTGGAGAATATGGTCTAAGAAACCCAGTTCAGCCCTGTCCAGCCTTCTGCAAAGAGAAGGGAAAGAAGCAAACTGGAAATGTCAGGACAAGGAATCTGTAGATTTGCGATTTGCTGATGCAATCAGCACTAAGAAGTGTAAGAAATCTGGGATCTGTGCTCAGAATTACATTGAGAACATACCTTAAACTAGATATCTTAAGATGCAATTTCTCTAGGCATGGTAGTTAAACATAAATTAAATGTCCTTATTCCATATGACTAGAATGGACCAAATACTGAAGAAATAGGTGTGAAAGTAAGAGTTGGACCTGGCAATCCCTGTGAGTCCCTTCCAACCCAGGATATTCTATTTCTGTGAAGGTCTGCTCTTTACTGAAAGGGAAATGTGTGTTTGCTGAAAGAAGGAACCTTCAGAGAATTAATATTAAGACAGAAATCCACACAGCAAACAAGACAGACAGAAAGTAGACTTTGAAGTTCTGTTTCAACTGAAAACATTTAACAAAATTAAAATACAAAATGTCAGTTCTTAATTCCTTCCTTCTAATCTCTTTTCTATAATAAAAGAACAAAAATAATTTCTTTATAAAATGTCCCTTTCTTCTTTTCAGCTGTTCTACAAAACCAGGTTATTTATCAGAAATGCTGTGCCTGCTTTTCTTCTCTTAATTCAACCAGAATGCTACACATTGGGTACCATTTTCTTTTACTAAAAAATATTTATTTTCTTTTCATGTACTATGTGATTGAAAATATTTTGTTCTTCAGTTTAGGAAAAATACTTTTTGTAGTTTCATAGGATCTTGAACAAAAAAGAAATTAAATCATCCTACATATTAGCCATTCTTGTCAGTATTTCATTCAGAACTATAATCGTCTGTGAAGAATCCCTGGTTGTAAATATACATAAATGACCAATCAAACAAAACAATGACAGTGGAGATTTTTCAATGGCCTGAATTGCAGCCTGTTTGCTTCCAAAATGCTTGAGCAATCTTCTGCTGCTGGGAGAAATTAACGGAGCAAATTACTCAGATGCAGAGCATAATCCTCTCTGCGCTGATCTCATTCAAATTTATTTGAATGGTCCTGATTTGAAGCTGCTTTGAAATCACCCACAGAGTCAAAGCAGGTTGTATGTCCTGATGTACAGGAGGTGTTTTCCAGAACAGCAATGGCCACTGTGACCATCAGGTCCTGGTAGAATCACAGAATCATTAAGGTTGGAGAAAACCTCCAAGATTATCGAGTCCAACCTTTGACTGAGCACCACTTTATCAACTTGACCAGAGCATTCAGAGTCACACGCAGTTGTTTCCGGAACACCTACAGGGATGGTGACTCCATCACCTCCCTGGGAAGCCACTTCCAATGCTTAACCACCCTTTCAGTGAAGAAATTCTTCCTGATGTCCAACCTGAACTTTCCCTGGAGCAATTTGAGACCATTTCCTCTTGTTGTCTGGGAGAAGAGACCAACCCCCACCTGGCTACAACCTCCTGTCAGGGAGTTGTAGAGAGCAAAAAGGGAAGCATCCTTTTCTCCAGGCTGAGCCCCCCCAGCTCCCTCAACCACATAAAGTGCAGCTTTCAGGAAGATCTCTGCTCTGGGCTTCATCTCAGCTGAATGCAAGTGTCTGCCAAGTGTCAGTCCTGGGTGCACCTACAAGCTCTGCAGCACATGCTCCTCCACCCTATTGTCAATGATTTGAATTTCCTTTGGAAAACTTCATCTTTACCCCACAAAACATTACATAAAAGCAAATTAATGAAATTGCACAAGTTCTATATCTCTGTCAGAAGACCAACGTGGGTTGAGCTTACAGCTTGACACCAAGTTCAGCTTTCAATGTGGTGCTGCAGACACTCCACAAGTTTTTGCTGATGGATTTTGGATTCAGCTGGATGGATGAGTCTTTACATGAAGCTTTTGTTGGCACTACTTACTTCAAATATTATCCATCTATCTCCTCTATTTAATTAACCTTCTTCATCGGAATGATGAATTTTGTCAATACTCCCTGTAGGATTTTTCCTAAGGGAGCAATTTAGTAAATGTCTGACAAGCAGGATATAGGAGTGGAAGGTAGGAGAGGTATCAAGGAAAAAGTCTTGGTTCCAATGAAGTCTGGAAAATTATAATTTTTTTTCATTAGGATCATAGTTTCACTTCTAGACACTCTCAGTTCATCTACTGACTCATCTTGTGACTTTGGACTACTCCCTGACCTCTCAGAGTCTCAGACCCCGTATCTGTAAAAGACAATAACCCTTTCAGTTAAGTATTTATATTGAATTTATGTAGGATTTAGATTAACCTCACAAAGGACCATTCTACAGTTTCTCTCATGCTCTCCTACTTCCTGGCATATATTTGCATCCAGCTTCCCACAAAACTATTGCCTCTTCCCTGCATTTTACACGCAGCTGTGTTGTGACTCACGGCCATCACCTAACACAACAAAATTCTTCATGTTTACTTCCAGATGTTGTCTGCACTGTCCCTTCACTTTATGGCACATCCTATAATCTGTAGTATTATCCAATTCAAAACATGTTTATCCATATTGTGCTGCTGGGAGGTTTTCTCACAGATTGCAATTGGACAACAAAGAAAATCAACCAGACAGGAAGTCAGCTTGCCAGACATCTGTAGGACAGCCTTGAATTTGTGTACTCCTGAGCTGAAATTGTTTGGGTTGGCTTTATAAAAAGAATTTCACAGTGAAAAAACCATTCAACTCTTTTCAACACGGACAATTAGTGCTTTGAATTGGAACAGCTCTAACTCCGCTCTGGTGAGATCCCATCTGCAGAACTGCCTCCAGCTCTGGGGTCTCTAGCACAGGAAGGACATGGACCTGTTGGAGCAAGTCCAGAGGAGGCTGCCAAGATGATCAGAGGGATGGAGCGCATCTCCTACAAGGAGAGGCTGAGAAAATTAGGATTGTTCAGCCTGGAGAAGAGAAGGCTTTGGTGTGATCAAATTGTGGCATTCCAGTACCTGAAGGAGCCTACAAGAAAGACAGAGAGGGATTTTTTCCAAGGGCCTGAAGTGACAGAACAAGGGAGAATGGCTTCAAGCTTAAAGAAAGTAGTCTTAGATTAAATACTACAAAGAAACTCATTACTCGGAGAGTGGTGAGG
Source organism: Ifrita kowaldi (assembly GCA_013398055.1). Lineage (NCBI taxonomy): Eukaryota > Metazoa > Chordata > Aves > Passeriformes > Cinclosomatidae > Ifrita > Ifrita kowaldi. The sequence goes on from VZRS01014323.1 coordinate 554,623, forward strand.
CCCTGGCACAGGTTTCCCAGAGAAGCTGGGGCTGCCCCATCCCTGGAAGTGTCCAAGGCCAGGGTGGATGGGGCCCTGAGCAACCTGGGATAGTGGAAGGTGTCCCTGTCCACGGCAGAGGGTTGGAACTGGATGGTCTTGAAGGTTCCTTTCAACCCAGGCTGTTCTATGATGGCCATATCCAACTGCCTGGTCCAGTTAATCATTGGCCATCGTAACTGCATTAGAAACTCTTTGAGATACGACTCCATAGCCCAGGCCAAAGCAAGTGCCAGTACCTGAGAGCATTTACTTGTGCTGGTTAATTTACTGGTGTAGAAGAAGTTTATACACTGCCATATGTCTCATAATGTATTGACCAATTTGCCACATATCATGTTCACACACCACAAATGCACATATGCGCTCACAAAATCCATTAAGCCTGGCATGACCAAAATCATTATTCCTCCAAATGTATTTATATTTTGTGCTATTTGAGAATGTTATCACTTTCCAGACTGTGTCATAACTAAAACTGGAACTTGGGTGAGGATGTCCAAACATCGTATTCCTTGTTTTTCTTTCCTTGGCATATTAACACTCTTAGTATCTAGCTTGGATACAGCCACATGCCTTCTGCTTCCCATCAGACACCAGAACAGGACAGATGAAACAGGAGATGATCTTCAAGTTCCTTTCCAACCCAAACCGTTCTGCAATTCTATTAAATTAGAGGTTCCATATGTGAGCTGAAGTAGTTTTGTAGTCAAGGCAGAGGGACACCTCTCTCCAGAGTGCCCATCATCTCATCCTGAGGTAGTATATCGGATGAATTTCCACCTAGACACACTCTTTTATCTTCACAAAGTCAAAAGCAGTGAGGTCACTGAAGAGCTGTACACTGAAAATATCTGAAAAGAGGCAAGAGGCACCCCTAGACCTACCCCAAAACTAACCCCAAGCCCTGAGGGCACACAGGGCCGTACAGCAAGAGGATAAAAACTGAGCCGCACTGGTAGCTCTCTTTTCCTGGGCGTCAACACCATGCAGGATGGACTGTCAGAAAACAGCACATTCCCACCCCCACAACCACATTTCCCAGTCCAACCTACCAGCAAAGAAGACGGATTGATAATGACATGGCTGATAGAGGTTGATGAAAGCGTGGATGACCATCTGATGAAGTTTGCTCCAGGCATCTACAGAGCCTTTCTTTCTGTTCGTGTCAGACCTGCAGAGTGTCTGTGCCAGCCCAGTGGGCAGCAATGACACCACACTGCTTCCTCTCTCATTTTTTTGGTTGTTCTGGGTTTTTTCACACTGTTGCCAACAGACCAAGTCTTCTTTCACACATGAAAACTAGGCCTCAACCACAGGGTCTTTCATATCAGCTGTGCAGCTTCACTGTGTGAATATTTACTTCCATCCTCCCCTTTGTCCTACTCAATGACAAGCTTTCAAAGTACATCCAAGGGCTGAATTCCAATGTTTGAGTTTTGCAAAAATGTCTATTCCAGATGCTGCTTATTAAGTATTTACCAAGTCATTACCCCTTAGGATGTATCTTCTTGCTTACACTGGAGCAGCTAGGGAGTAGAAGGGATCTCTCTCAATTTGGTTAATTAATCCAACTGCAAACAGTAATTAGATTTTATCGTAATCAACTAATTAATTCTTCCAACTCAGTAGTCGATGTAATGAGCGAAGGAAACACAACCAGCTCTTGCAAGATGTGAACCTCTGCTTAGAAAAGTAAGGAGCAAAGGCCATCTAAACCAATTAAAGGAGAGTATATATATCAAGTTACTCAGAGGGGTGGTGGTTCTGGGATACATGACACAGCTAAGCTGATATTTTTTCCTTCTCAGAATTGCTTTGGATCTGATTCCTAGCAAACCTCAAATATCTTCCAGGCTTTCCCAGTTATGTGCTGAGCCTGTCTTGTCCCTTCTTCCTTAACTCCTCCTGAAAAATTATCTTGGAAACTTTATTTTATTTCTTTTAATTCTCAAAATAATTGTATTAAACCAGATCTGAAGAGCAGGATACTATATTCTGACTATATCAGTGCCTCCTCCTTGCATAGGGGCTTTACTGGGATGTCAGTAGGAGCACAGTGGTGCATTTGCCAGCACATTGTCATGCAGACAACACTGCTTTGCTGGTCAGCTCCAGTGCTGGTGACAGGAAAAAATGCCATCAGCATTGTTCTTCACAGGGGTTCACTGAGACCAGGCTGGGTAGTGCCATGCAAAGATTTGCTTGGGAACTTAACCTTGTTTCTTTAGGGCCAGTTCAGGCATTTTGCAGTGTGAACACGTCTAAAAAAAATGAACATATTTAATCATGTCAGCATGGGAGGTCACTTGGCACTAAGCAAAAGAATCACAGCAGCTGTGGGTGTAATTAGCATTTGTATGTAGATTCATACACCCAGAACCACAATTCACAGTGGTCGTGCCACCTATCCAAATGTGCTTCTGTTGGCACTGTGCAGGCAAAGCAAGTTCACCCTCTCTGCAGATGCAATATTTGGGAACTATCAAAATCAGGCTTTTAAGTATACAAGACAGTGGGAAATACTGAATTACTGTAAACAGACAAGCAAGGCTTTCAACACTGTCTCTCATAAAATCTTCCTGGACAAAGGGGTGAAGTATGAATTACATAAGTGGACACTGAGGCAGACTAAAAACCAAGTGAAATGTAGGGCACAAAGGTTGTGATCAGTGTCATGGAATCCAGCTGGAAGCCAGTCCACAAGATTGCCTGCCAGAGACAACTGGGGACAATACACTTCAACAACCCTGTTAATGGCATGGATGGTGGGGCAGGATGGACCCACAGCAGGTTTGCAGATGATACAGAATAGGAGGAGTGGTTGTTACCCCAGACGGGTGTGCTACCATTGACGGGGACATTGGCAGTCTGTGGGAATGGATCAATAGAAATCTAAGGAATATTTTGCACACGGGGAAGATTAACCCCAAGCACCGGCACAGGCTGGGTGCCAACTGCTGGAAAGCCCTGTCTGGAATGACCTGGGGATCCTGGCAAACAACAAACTGACCACAGTCCTGAGGGCGCGCTTGTAGCAAAGATAATCAACATTCTGGGCAACGTTAGGAAGAACATTGCCAGCAGTTCAGGGGAAGAGATTTTACCCTTCTAAAGAGCCTTCAACCCAAGGAAAAGCAAAAGGAATAGGTTAATAGGAATACAAGCCATTGTCATTCCCATCAGCATTATCCAGTGTGCCATACATCCCCCAGCTCATGCCGTATGCTCTGTAACTCCCACAGCCCACGTCAAGATTGTGGGATCCAGGGAGAATTGCTGATGCAGTTGCCATCAGGACTATCTAAAGGTAAGCCAATCCCAAAGGTTTCTGGAGAAGAGCAGTCTTCTAAACCAATATCATCAAATGAAAAGATATTTCTCCTGCCCAACTTTAAGAAGTGATGAAAATATTTGGAAGCCGTTTGCATCAAAAGTTTTCGCTCAGCACTCATTGTACATGAGGCTCATGCATTCAGTCTTTAGCAGTGTTCAGCTAACGCGAAATAACTTTTTAGGCTGAGGTGACTCAATTCCTTGCACATGTCCACAAATTTCCCAGCTACCTCCAAAGTAAGAGTGTTCTACCCTGGGTGGTGGCACAACAGTTGTGAAAGAGCATTTTGTCTTTCTCAGACAGAAAATCTATTAAAATGTTTCCACCCAGCACTCATTTGCCCACTGGATCCTTGCACACCCTTTAATTATTTCAGTAAACTTCTGAGCAGCATCAAACCCTGACCATTTGTCTCTTCCCTTCAGCAAGTTCTTGTCCTCCCTGAGATCTGTCCCAGCCTGCTGGTCATCTCTTTGTGTCTGTGGGGTCTGCATTTCGGCAGGTCTTCAACTCTATGCTGAGATTTCCTCACCTGTTGCACCATATGTTCAACTACTCCCTGTCAAGAGTGGGTTCAGGAGGAGTCCAAAGGAAAGAACAGGTTCTTCTTGTTCCTGACAGCCCATCTGACATCCTATTTTCAAGAAACATAACAAACTCAGACATATAAAACTGACATTATCCATCACGATACACTAAAAAAAGTCCTTCCTGCTATCTCTCTCTCTCCAGGCATTATCTCAAATCTTCCTGCCTCTGAGATCTCTGATATGTTTTTGCTGAAGTAATTCGTGGTGTTAACACCTTCAAGGCCATCGCCATGTGAAAAATCCAGGGGATCATTATCTGCTGGTAAAGCCAGCAGACAGTGGCCTGTGCCCTGACCTTGTCAGGTTACAAGCAGAGGTGACACTCAGCTAAACTCCCTTCCTCAGCACTGGAAGCTACTGCTCCTCAGCTGAGCAGCTCCATCAGGGCCACAAGCGCATCCAGCCAAGCCAGGTTTATCATCTCACTGTGCTTTTGTGGGCACTTCAGTCACATATGTCAGGCTGAGCTCAGTGACCAAAATCCAGACATCTGCATCCTTCTGCATCCTCCCACTCTGAACGTGTGACAGTCCCTGGCAGCAGGTGGTTGCCTCTCACATCACTGCAGCAAGATTTATCTCCACTTGTCTGTCAGAGTCTTAAATCATCTGGCAGCTGTGTAGGTGGCTAAAGGGACAGGAGCACAAAAGCAATAAAGGAATAGCTGCCTATAACTCCTCACTACTTTACATTTGAGAACGAGATGAGAGAATGGCTCAGCTTTGCTTTCCCTCTGAGAAAGGGCTGTAAGTCAGCTGTGATGCTGTGCAGGAGAAAATAAAATTGTTACCTCAAACAGCAGCACTGCTGTGAATATTCGGTAACTAATGGCACTATTCAGAAGGCACTGTGTGAGTCTGGGCAGGGCAGAGAGGAGGCAGAGGAGGTTATAAGGGATATCTAATCATGCATGATGTTTGTAGATGAGGAACATTTAGATAGATACGGTGGTGATGGATGAATTGTAAAGGAAGAGAGAGAGGGAGAAAGAGTGGTGTGCATTACAAAACAACAAATAGAAGAATTTTAAATGGTGAAAATTTGGCACTAAGGAACCATGAGAAGGTAGAAAGGGAGTCAGGAAGAAGAGGGTCACTTGTAGCCTCCTCTGTCTGTCTGTGTAGGCATTGGTAGTGATAATTTCGCACTTAATTATCAAAAATTGGGGCTGGCAGGACATCAAGAGCTCATGTGCTAGCCTAATTCCCTTTCCCTAGGTCCTTCTTCCCAGCCGTTCACACATTTATAAAGCCGTGTGGGACAGAGTCCACATTTAACTTAGCAATTTGCTCCAGCATTTTTCAACTTTCAGTGTCAGAACTTTCTTTGCTAGAGTCTAATCCAAAACTCCTTTGCTGCATTGACACTGCTTCATGAGGAACATGAGAGCAGGAGAACAAGAATTCCCTCCCTTCTTTCAACTTTCACACTGTATCACAGGATCATAGAATGACCTGGGTTGGAAGGGACCTTGAAAATCATTTAGTTCCAAACCCCCTGCCATGGGCAGGGACAATTTCCACTCTCCCACGTTGCTCCAAGATTCATCCAGGAGCTTCCAGGGGTGGGGCAGCCACAGCTTCTCTGGGCAACCTGTGCCAGGGCCTTATCACCCTCACGGTAAAGATTATTTTCCTACTATCTAATCTAAACCTGCCCTCCTTCATCTTAAGGCCATTTGCCCTTGCCCTGTCCCTCCATGCCATTGGGAAAAGTCCCTCTCCAGCCTTCGTGTAAGTCCCCTTTAGGTATTGGAATGCTGCTACAATGTCTCCTGTAGTATTATCTTATTTTCCCTGTGCTAGGTCATACATCTTCTATCAGTTTTTCGTCTTAAATCATGGTGATGAGTCCTCTTGCTTAACATCACAGCAAGTGACCCCATCCTTCAATTAACTTTTCTTTTTCTATTTCTGAGGATTTCCCGAGGACCAACTCACTGAAGCCTTTGCCATTTTTACTGGGTGGGTGTTCTATTCAATTTTAGGCTTTATTTTGCCCCAGGTTCTGTCTGCAGAATGCAGGAGGTGATTATTCATGTCCTGCCACAGTTTGCCCTTGGAAAACGTCCCTCTTCAGCCTCCCTGTAAAGCCCCTTTTGGGTACTGGAAGGGCTAATGAGAAGTCCCTGGAGCCTTCTCTTCTCCAGGCTGAACAACCCCCGCTCTCAGCCCATCTCTGCAGCAAAGTGTTCCAGCTCTGTGGGCATCTTAGTAACTTGTAGGACAAAACCATAAGCTTTATGCCAGCTTCTTCCTCAGGATGAAAATGGATCCTTTCTCCCTGTAAATGCTCACGGTGCACTGGTGTGTCATGGGACAAAGGTTTATGCTCTGCCATGTGTACATGAGACACCTGACACAGTGGGGGTTAAATTTAGTAGAAGAACATCCAGACAGCAAACTGTTGTTACCAAAAAAATGTCACTTCTAGACAAGCTCATTTCTAGCTCTGCACCGAAGCACATTCGTCAGTTTGTGCTTTGGGTCCCAATTCCCCTCTTGGCTTTCTCCTTCATTTTAGTATTTTATTCTTTCCTTGATAAATCAGGAGACTTTCCCATTGCCTTGCACTCAGCCCTTATCAAGAAGCTTTATAAATAATAATAATGACCAGGCAAAAGATGCCATTCGGTTAACAGTGTAATGACTACAGGGATTAGCACTGCTGTATATTTTTTATGGGCATGATATGTCGTTTTCATTCTGTTGCCGTAATGAAAATAACAAATTAACAGAAGCATTATGCAAATTATACATTAAAAATGTCATGTTTATTAGTCCATCTTGGCAAAAGAGAAGCTACAGCAATAGCAGTGTTAACTGCTTAATAACCATGTTATAAAACAGAGAAGAAACTCAATTCAGCTCAGTTTGGCTTGGCCTTGAGGTTGTTTTTGGTAACTTCAGCACCAGTGTTTGTGTGCTCAGAGCAAAGCATATGCTTAAATACATTTCTGGAGAACAAGATATTAGTAGCAGTTTCAGTTCAAGGATATTTATCTCAATTACCTACTTTTGGAACAAATTCCCCACAAAACATCCTACTCTTTGCACCTGCAAAATACTCATGCAACAGCATTTACTGGGAGTTCCTTAAAATCTTGCTGTTACTTCAGAAACTGCTACAAATATTTATCCAAGCGTTAACTTTATTACGTTTTCTGCAGAAGACTGTTCTGCCTTGTTCTCTTTGACATTAAGGGATGTGGGGAATTTCTTTTCCAGCATACCCTGAACTTAATTTTGCTTCTAACCTTGAGGCAGTTTATTGAAAATCCAGAGGTGGTTGTTTACTTACAGCCTAAGTGATTAACTCTTAGCGGTAAAAATTTCTTTGTCCTTGCGTAAAGAACTTTTTACTCACAGGAGGAACAAAGATTAACAATAATCAGAAGATTCAAACTTTGTTTTTGTTTAATAAATACTAAGTAATAAAATACAGTTATGAGATTTCTGTAATGTGCCATATTGACATTCGTCAGAATCTAAAGACACAAGGAAATTAATGTTCTGTATGAGATTCAGACTGAAAAAAAAATGGTAGTGCTGGGAGCTGCATATTTTTGCAAGAGAAAGATTCTCTTCAGTTTGAAGCAGAGAGCAGAGAGTTTGAAGTTAAAGAGTAGAGAGATGCTGGGGACCCACAGGCCCAAAGTGATTAAAAGGGACAATGGCTTGTCCCAAATGGGAACAATGGTGGACTCAGGATGAGTATCCACATTTCAAGGCTTTCACATCCCTTCCTCACTGCCTGAATCACGTCACCTTTCTACACTCATGGCCATGTAAATTCTGTGTCTCCTGGAGTGTCCATTTGTCATCAGTGGGGACCCACAAATTGTCTGTACACACCCAAGGAGAGCAGATGCTCCAAGCTCAAAGACTAATTTAAAAAACAACAATAAATATCATTAAAAATAAAGGGGGGAAATGGAAATTGCCATCAGACAAGTTCAAGCACAAGCCAGCCTAAGCACAACTTGAAAGAAAAGCATTTATTTCACAGTTACTGTATTGGAATAAACATGTCAAGTCATTTTCACAGGAGCCTAAAACCCAGTAACAATAAAAGTGAAGCTCACAGAAACTTGAGAACTCCGTTCTGTGGAAATTATGACATCTTCAGAAGAGATCTGTTTTACTGAAATGAAACAAAGCCAATTTTTGACATTTCTCACAAAATTTAATTGCCTGAAACATTCCGTAATTGTTTCAGCTCAATCAAGGCATTTCATTGTGTTTTGATGCATTGGAATATATCTAGCTCATTTTGCTTCTGAAATCCAACATATATATATATATATATATAAAGAGAGAAAAACTGTCTTTTAAAATTAGGGTTTGGTTATGTTTCCTAAATTAAAGATGTAAAGAGAAATGAACATCCATTGCCTATTCTAAACAGGCTCTTGGCACTCTAGCTGTACTGGTAATTAGAGTTAGTCTGGTCATCTCTGGCAATCTGATCTCTCAGTGACCAGTTGTCCCCAGCTTCCTTAGTGGCGATTGCAGAACTGAGCAATATTTATTTATCAGAAATCTGTGAGCAGTTTATCCGGATGATTGATTCCAGTCCATGTAACACAGTCAGGAGGCCACATTCAGGTCAGGAACCCAAGTACCAGGTAGGTCTCAGGCTGTTCAGGAAAGGATTCCATGTAATAAGAGCCTGTTAAAGCCATCAAGTTACAAGAGAAGTCACACAGGACTGGGTAAGGCAGTTAAAACCAGGAACAGCAATGCTCAAGCTTTTCTAAAATCAGGAACCCCGCAGCTGAATTATTTCTAGGATGATCAATTTTTCATACTTTGAGAACAAAATATTGTCAAAATCATCACTTTTCAAAAAAATTTGACATCTTACAGCAAAAGAATATTCCATATGTGAATTTTAAACATTTTTGCTGTCAAAGAGTGGGATTCAGCTTGATATTTCAGCTGCAAGCCCGGGCCAATAAATGGGGTAGAAAGTCTACCAAAATTTCTTATTGTTGGTCATAAGTTCAAGTTTTAAGAGCATCAGACTACTGGAGGGAAAAAAAAAAACCCCAAAAGTAAGTGGGAGAGGGAAAAAAAGAAGATATTATATTTCTGCTCTGTCAATAGTGGTCAGTGGTTTAGGAGACCTGACATGCAGGGGAGGAAAACAGGAACTGACCTTTTTGTCAAAGGAGAAATGAAAGAGGCAGAATGCATCCCTCTGCATTCTAACTGAGGTGAAATACAGGTATTTGAACTGAAATAAAGGAATTTAGGCTTGGTACTGGGGAAAAAAAATAATTTAAAAAACCCACAAACAAATAAGAAATAACCTCCCCACAAAAAGCTGCCTTTCTGAAAGGAGCATAAAGAAAGTCTGGGATAGACAGCACAGGGATGAGACATTCTCTCTACATGTCCAAAAACATTTCATGTTCTCAAACACAGTCCAAACATCCATCACAGGATAACATAGAACAGTTGATCCCGTGCATTTTCTTAGTCCCTTCCAGCTCTGTTTTCTCTCAGAGGCTGGAAGACGAAGAAAGGGAAAGACATGAATTCAGATCATACAAATTTTACAGAGGTTAGCCTTGATTAAGAAGCAAACAGGCAAAGGTCTTTCCTAGAAGGGTTCCAGGGAACCATGTTCCTTTGGATACCTCAATTACCTGGGTGGCTTATCATGCCCCTGGATTTCTCACACCAGATCCTGGCAGGGATTTGGGAAGAGCAAATAATTTCTGCCCACCCCTTCTGCTATCAGTACCTCCCACAAAGCTTCCTTTGATGCTTCTCATCTCTGTGAAGGAGGGAAGAAAGAAATCCAATCCTGATGAGCCTCAGCTTGCCAACTTTGCTTCTGAGCGAATGCATTATTCATGTGTTTGTGACAGAGAGTGGTGAGTTTAATGTACAGAAATGAGCCTGGAGAACTGCGGGCCTGTTGTTGGAGGTGGGACACGCTCTGCCTGGCTGTGCAGTGATTTATGCTGGTTGCTGCTGCTGTGCCAATACTCCTGCGCAAAATGCAATCCCACCAAGTAGGGACTGTTAAAGCTTCTTGTTTTCACTGCTTTTTGGGTTGCAGATCCTGTCATCACTTCATGTTCATGGTATTTACCAGTTGCTACTGGAAAACCTTAATGAGCTGAAAAAATGTTGTCCAATCTCACTTCAAATCGTCCTGGGAAAGCAAGTATAGAAGCACAGAAACACAGAATGAAAGGGACCTTAAAGACCACCCAGTTCCAACCCCCTGGCATGGGCAGGGACACCTTCCACTAGACCAGGTTGCTCCAAGCTCCATCCAACCTGGCCTTGAACACTTCCAGGGATGGGGCAGCCCCAGCTTCTCTGCCAATATTTCTCATTGTCCCCTTAGTTATTAGAATCAAGACAACAGAGTCAGAATGGGCTGAAGTATTTTATTTTAACTGACAGTGAAAACAAAGACATATATTTGATCTTATGGTAAAACACCATCAAGAAATTGTGGATACCAAAAGGAAAAAACAAAGGGTCATCAGACTACAGGCACTGAAGAGGCCAAAAGACTCTTCTCATTGCCAGTGTGCTGGAAAAAGGGAGAATTAATTTAACAAACCAGGGAGTGATTTCTCAAAAGAATAACAAAACCCTGCAATTAGGCACCAGAAACATGAAGAGGGATGAAAACTCCTCAGATTGCTGGGGGGAGCTATCATGAGAAGCGTATTCTGCAGCTTTAACCAGTCAGTGCTGGGCAAGATTGAGTATTTCAGGGATTTTTTAAAAAATGCCACTGCACTGCCCTTCATCACATCTGCTGGGGTACAAACCAAATAGAAGCTTATTTATATTATTATTCCCTGTATAAACATGAATCAAAGGTAATTTTTCTTCAACCAGCATAATTTTGACCCACTGCATTGACTTCCACTAGGACTGTTTGAAGACCTTCTCCACAGCTCATGAATGTTGTGCCACTGTTTTACAGGCTAGTTTCTTATGCTACATGTGGTGCCACTGAAGTCATTAATTTCCCATGGAATAAGCGATGTTTAGTCTAACTTGCAATTCTCTGCAATATATTTCTGCCTGCTGTAGTTGTAAAGGCTAATAAGAACTTTGATTGGGCAAATCAGAATAGATTAGGGTGTGTATTAAGATTATTTCCCTTTCGTTTAGTTCCAATGGCCCCTAACACAAGAAGGAGAATTGCAAATCATACAAAGTTCAAAATATGATATAATGGCACAAAATGAACCTTTGCATGAAAAACAGAAAGAGCTCAATCTCTTTAGTTCAGCCAAAAGAAAGTTAAAGGGGCCACAATGAGATTATAAATTTCTATGAAGGAAAAATATATTGTATAACAGATGCTTTCAGTTTAGCAGAACACTGAGTAAAAATTTCAAAATACTTGTACCAGGCACCCCAAGGATCATTTGGTTTCCTATACGTTGGAAAAGTGTCTATCAAATAAATAGAAGGTTGATGTTGGCAAGTGCAGAGGGAAATGAAATCAAGGCTTTTAATTGGTAGTGAAGCACCAAAACTTACTGAAGTCCCAGTAGATTCTCCATTACTGAGCAGGGGGAAGGGGTTCCCTTAAATTTCAAGGTATTGTTCAAATTATAATGAACTCCAGGAAAACTCCTGGTTTCCCTTCTATGAGAATTCAAATTATGTAACTTCAGTTGTTCCTTCTGAGCACGTGAAGTTGTCACTGGTGTTCAAAACAGACTGGTCAGGATCTTTCAGCCTTTGCACTGCTGTGTCTTCCATCCAGCTTGCAAAAGGGAGAGAGGAAAATGCCGTGAGGCACTTGGATATTGCTGAACTGACAGTTTTTGTTTCCTCCAGAGATGGGCAAGTAAAAACATATGAACCTAAACAGATGGCAGAGAATCACAGAAAAGGTTGGAAAAAACCTCTAAGATTGAATCCAACCATGTACCCAGCACTGCCAAACCCAGCACTGCCAAACTCACCACTAAACCATGTCCCTAAACAACACAGCTACATATTTTTGGAACACTTCCAGCATGTTACAGCATTATATCTAGGACTGCTAAATCTGAGAAAACAAATGCAGGCACAGAACTCCGTGTTCCCAAAACTGGAAGAACCACCTACTTCATCTCTTACCCATCCAGGATCACTCTCAACTGCACAGCAGTTGATTTATTCAGGGATGGTACATTTATTGCCAAGCATCTTTTATCATGTGCAGAGGTTTCACTCAGCTGAAAAATCTAGATAATCGTTTCCCATCACAACAGTATAATGCCCATTAATTTGTCCAGTATTTGTAAAAATAACATTCATCCTGATGAGCTAATGTATAGTATTAAGGTGATCACCATCTTTATGCTGTTCAGTGCTCAGTAAAGTCAACTTTTGCTATCAAAGCACATTTGTAAATAAACAATCCCATACTTATAAGGCTCCTTGAGCACCATCTCCAGCATTAAACAAGGTGGTTTTTAAGGTGGGCTCCAACAATTCTGGTGATGAAGCTGAGAATCTCCAGGCTGCAGAAGGATTTAATAAATGTCACTGTGCTTTAGCCAACAGTGATACAGACGAGATGGCTTTGACCAGGGTAACAAGCATCAGTGTTTGCATCACCTTCCCTACGAATAACATTTTTCCTTATATTTACAGGAATTTCCTGTATTTCTCTTCATGTTTTTTTGTTCTTGTCCTGGTTCCTGGACACCCCTGGGAAGAGTCTGACTACATCTTCTTTATGCCCCCGCACGGGGTGTTTAAATACAATGATGAGATGTTTGCCCTCTCTGTGGGAAAATGTCTGGCCAGTTCAGAAATCAGAAGAATGAAATGGGGGATATTGACATCTGTGGAGCGGTTTCATGTCAGTCAAAATCAGGATCTAGATGTTTTCTCTCATGTTCAGACAATGTCAGACTCTTCAAGATGATGCAGCTTCTCTGTCCCTCTGAAGTGTAAAGCTGGTGGCAAGGATGAGAGCCCAGCCCTTCACTCCGGGTCTGGGCTGCTACATTTATTCCATTTCTAGGACAGCTGATGGGTCTGGAAAAACAGTCTCCAAACCAGGAAAAGACAGAAAAAATTCATCAGACACTGCTCTTTAACACAGATTTTACTGTCCTTCCAGCTTGGAAATCAGATCATTAATTTTTATCCAGGTCACAGCATCTACCTTTTCAGGCAGGTCATGACACCTACCCTTGCTCAAATCCTGATATTATGAGTTCAAAAATTCTGCAGTCTTAGATCCTAAAATGGATAATAATGGCCAGCCCTGCAGATCTCCCTGGGCCAGGCACAGGCAGCAAACCCTCCTTCCACCAGCAAATTGCAAATCCTATAAAGGCAGATCTCCCAAAACCTTGCAGATGTATCTGGTCAAGATGTTTTTGTTGCTGCATGGTAAAATGAGTCTGAAAATCAAGGTTTTTTCTTCATGCTCTCAGGACCTAACATTAACTAAGTTCTGCTCTTAACCCAACTGCTTCCTGCTTGACATTTATCTGTAGCTTTGGCTCTAAAAGTCTGTTTGCACCGTCTGTTCTGTTTTCCCGGAGAGAAATCACCATCTGTATTTGCCATTGTTTGATGATTAGCTACAAGTAACATCAAACTCTGCTTTTTCAGGTGTTTGCTCTGGAGAAAGATTCACCTGTTTCAGTGGGTTAACTTATTATAGGTTCGAATTCTCATTAATCTAAAACTTTCTGGTTTAAAGAGCCTGTTTACTCTCAGTGGTGATGGTTTCCAGCCATGGGGTACCACTGTCAGGAGTTACTGTGAAAATCATGTTGAGGTCCATCAAGCTGGCAAAAGTCAAATCCCAGACAGTAAATCCCTATTTGCAAGAGATAAAATCCATTATCCTTGCCTCATATTTGTTAACTGCTCTTGGCACTTCAAAACACCAAAAATACATATAGGAGGAAACAAAAGGAGATTTCTGTGCTGAGAAAAAAAAATATTTCAAAACCATAATTCATTGTAACACTTATATGACTGGTTTTAGTGTCTCTGCAGAAGAAGAGGGGAGCAAGATATGCCTGATGAAAGAAGGTCTTGCTCAAGAGAAATGCCTTGGAAAATTAGTTTTAAAAAATTAAAAGCACCAAAGTAATACTGACCCTGATATTTCTTTTCCTTTTCTGGCAGGAAATCCCTGCCTATTAAGGAATTCTTTTGGGATGAAGCTATTAAAATGTGATATAACACTTTTCCACAGAAACTACAAAGTTTGCTAGCCAAGTTCTCCCTTGAAATAGTGAGAATTCTGTACTGGTGAAATAAGGAAAGATATCAGAGAATTAAAAAACAACTTTGTCAAATGTACAAAAACAGTTTAGTGAGGTTATAACAAGAACTTCAGGGCTTGTTAACACATTTTGCAGGTTCTGCACTTATCACCCATGGCCCAAAAATTAGGGGAACCTTTTCAGCTCAGTGCCTGAGCAGTAAGACACTTAAATACAAGAGCTCCAGAACCTTTTTCCAGAGGAAAACAAAGACTGTTTACAGGAGCATCTAGTGACAGGACAAGGGGAAATGGCTTTAAACTGAAAGAAAATATGTTTAGATTGCTAATTAGAAAAAAATATTCACTGTGAGGGTGGTGAGGCCCTGGCACAGATTGCCCAGAGAAGCTGTGGCTGCCCCATCCCAGGAAGTGCTCAAGGCCAGGCTGGATGCGGCTTGGAGCAACCTGGGATAGTGGAAGGTGTCCCTGCCCATGGCAGGGGGTTGGAATGAGGTGATTTCAAGGTCCCTTCCAACCCAAATCATTCCATGTTTTTGTGAAGAGCTGTCTTCACCCTGATGGGGTGATTGGGTAAGGAGTTGAGTCCTTCTCCACATCAGTGGTGAGAACTGCAGGGATTTTTTGTGTATGCAGCCGTTGTTGCTTCTCTCCTCCCATTGTTTGCCTCCCCTCCTTTCCAGGGTCACCAAACCAGCTCAGTAATAGACTTCCCATTTGCATATTCATTACTCAGGTGAATAGAAATGCGATGTACCGATGTTTAGGCAGCAGCAGACAGTTGTGTGTCAACACTCAGCAGTGCAGAGTCCACAGCACCCTTTAAACACAGCACCCACCTTTAGGAATCATTATTCTGCATCTGCTGCTTGGCTCCTCCCTCGTTAATGTGCTGCGTTCACCAGGCAGGTATCACACGGTGGTCTGGTAAACCCAGGGTTGTAGCAGCCTGAAAATGACCTCTGCACTGTGTTAATAAGGTGGAAGCACCCTGAATGTGCTAAGTATGATCTCCTGTAAACACTGCCTCTGTCCTCATCCTCACCATCGCACTCCAACCCTTCGTGCCATTGGAGGCACCTCGGTGTGGGAGACGCCTGCCCAGCACTGACAGCTGGGGCAGAAAACCTCCTGGTGATGCAAAACCTTCTGCACAAGCACCTGGAGGCCACAGGACATCCTCAAAAGCATCTGAAGTGGCATGAGAGAGCTGTGTGTGGAGCCTGAAATATTAATTTACAGTCACCCAGGCACAGCCTTCATGGAAAAATAGGGCTGTGCTGACCATATTTATATTAGTAGAAAAAATATGGTGTTTTATTTTACCTTGCATTTGTTTAGGTTTACATTCTCCCCTACAAACTGAAAGGACATGAGACAGAATGATCAGAGGCATGAGGAATAACCAGAGGCATCAGAAACCCACAACAAAAGACCCCACAGTGGGCTTGTCAAAACTGCCACTGTTACAACACTTCTCTCTGCAACAGAAAATCAGGGCACAGCAAAAACAAATGAAACTAATAAAATAAAAAAAAATATGGATAAGTGCATAAAGGAAAACAAAAAAGGAAATTACATGAGGTTTTATGTCACTTAATTTTTTTTTTTAATATCCAAATCTCATCTGCCTAGAGCAGAACATGTCCTCCCCATGGTTTATATTTCTCTAAGAGAAGTTATTAATCTGTTTAAACTGCTCCACACTGTAATTATCACCCTTTTCTGTGAAACCAAAGCTTGAAAATTTTTGATCTTTGGTATTATTTACTGGAGCTGTCCCTGACTCAACAGCAACCTCATAATAAAAACTGTAATCAATATCTTATTATGGAATTCTTTTTGAGGTAAATTAACTTTTATTCCACAGACACCGATGCATTTTCTTGTTTTACTGAGCCTTTTCTCTCTGGCTATCTACTCCCTTTTCATTTAATCTCAAGTCAAAAATGAGATCTCATGATTTATTTTGAAAGGAAGCAAAACAAATGGAATTTTCAGATGAAGAGGAATGTCTGTACAGTGGAAGCAACAGGGACCCAGGAGACCTGACTGCTCTCGTCTGGCTGTGATTTGAGAGATCTGAGACTGAAGACAGCCTTCATTTCAAGCTGTAGCCACCTCTTCTCTTCCAGCTATGGCCGTACTGTACCTTTTATTGAAATAAAATGGGTAATCTTTGTTTCAACTCAACTGTAACCCAGGAAAGAGGAGCAGCTGCAAGAAGTGAACTGTAGAGTAATACTGAACTTTTGTCCATGCTGATTTGTGTAAACAATATTCCAGACAGGGAGAGATCACAGCCCCTGTGAAAAACTCTTATAAACTCTGAAAAATTCAAAATCCCAAATTCAAAATTCTTGCTATCTACCTGTCTTTCCTGAGTCATTATCTTCAATCAGCATTAAAAAAAAATAAACCTTTTTTTCTTCCTTATTCTGTTAAAGCTGTAAAGAAAGAACTGCAATGTGCAACCCAAATAAATCGCCAATATTTAGGACTGAACCTGGAGCAAAATCAATAAATTTTATTATTCCAGTTGATGGGCAGTAAAGTTACAGTAAGGATACATTAAAATTTTTAAAGAAGTCTTTATCACAACCTTCATTAAATTAAAAAAAAAAAGTGCAGTTTGAAACAGTCAACAAATTATGTTCAGACTATTATGTGATGTGTTGAAATAATAGAAATTAAATTGGGAAGCTTCCAGCAGCAATGCATGACTGAATTGAAATGTGATGGATGGGTTCTGAGATATGAAACTCATTGGAATAAAAGAGGTAAAAGGATGAAATGAGAACAAGAAACTGTTCAGAACCATGAATGAACTTGATGGAAAAAGAAAATGGGGAAAGTAGCAGTCTGAAATTGCAGAGCAGGAAGCATCTTTGCTGCCCTGTTGCTGCTGTCTCAATCTGATATCCAAGTTCACATGGTCTGGAAGTCCCCGTGTGCTCCAGGGCTTCTCTGAGGTCCCTGTATTTGGCCAGGGAAATCAAAAGCAAAGAAGTTGATGTCCTTATTGTGTACCCCATGTCTTTGTTTATGGACAGGACTGAGCCAGACCTGCTTTCCACTAACCTTCTGTTTCTAGGTCTCTGCACCCATGAGCTCCAAGAAAGCCAAATTCACCCCAGCACAGCACTCATGGGTGATATGGCACAAGCTAATCTTGATCCTGCGTCAAAATTTCCTTCCTCTCCAGAGGCTTTCCCAAGGTTTTCGACATCATCAACTGAGCAGACAGATAAATTCAGCACCCCACTTCCATTTCTCATTCCACTGCCAAGGTGAAGGAGCCAGAGGCTAAACCCTTCCCTGCTGTACCCTCTACAAAGTCACAACTCAGTCGTTTATTGCTGTAGGGGGTTTACATTCTTCATAAGACTTTTATAAATCTTCTCTTTTTCAGGGGGGTAGTTGATATTTATGGTGTGTTTAGGAGCTGGAGGAGGGGAAGGGACAGAAAATTTATGATAACCTTCCCATCCTGCAGTGTCCAAGACATTTCCAGTGTGCGGAAATGCTCAGCTCCTTGGAGGAAGGCACTCTGAGGGATCTCGGGGCAGCAGCCAACATTCGCTTAACGTCCCGTAAATATTTAAACAACAAATCTGTCAACAGATAAATTGGCACTGCCACTTTCCAGCAGCTTTATGGGCACTTCAAACCACCAGCAGTCTATTGCTAAAAGGAAGCATGTAGCATTTAAATATGTATGCATACAAGATAATATGGATATTAAGCACCCTGAAGAAAAGGCAGAATTGTAATCATGCTGTTCTCGTCCTGAATTCCCAATGCTTCCTGCTCTCTCTAGAGAAGTGTTGACAGAAAGAGGTCATCAAAAATATTTAGGAATTACTTGGGCACTTTTTCCCATGGCAGAGAAGGCATTAATATCAAGGACCAAACATAAACTGGAACGAGCAAGGAGGGAGACAAGATTTTAGATAACGTAAGAAGCCATTTTGTGGAATCATTGAATCATTAAGGTTGGAAAAGACTTCTGAGATCATCAAGTCCCACTAACTCAGCACCAGCCCTCTCTGGAGACTCTCCTATCCGTTTCCCAGTTGCTATTGAGGGAACCTGGACAGTTTAGATTTCAACTGATGCTTAAAAGCTGAAGTTTGGGGAAGGGAACTTTGCCTCTGGTATATGGCACCACTCAAGCCTCACTTACTTGAATTCACCGGCTTTCCCAGCTCTGTTTTGACAGGCACATCACAGTTAATCATGGGAATAATTCAGTGAAGTGGGCATAGATTAATGTGTGTGCTTGCTCAGAGCCATGTCAATAGATCTGGGAAAAAAATTGCGAGAGTGACAGACACTACAGTGCATAATTCCTTTCCTCCACTCATTAGCCAAGCATGTACCAGTTTCAGGAGCAGTGATCCAACCTTATTTGCTCTGCAGAGAGATAAAATCCACAAACGAGTGGGAAAGAGAGGAAAATGGGTACAGAGATAGAGACTGCAGCCTCTAATTAATCCTTCACAGAATGTATTTACTTTGTTTTTGTTCCCTGGTGAATTCATTAGCTCTCACTTAGCACCACTCTTTGGTCAAATGCTCAGGGAGGAAATAAATTGAAGCAATTTATTTTAGGACTCATAAAATACTGGTTTATTTCCACCTTTTGACTATACTAGCCATGAAAGCAGTTACTTTTTGGAAGATAAATAGTTCTCCTCCTGGCCTCCAGAGGTTTTTTTAGAAGAAACTCACACAAATGTGTGTCTGTGTGTGTGCACACCCATGGCAAATTTCACAACAATTTCATGGTGTCACTACCAACAGCTGAGGAACAAAATACAATCAAGACACTCAAAGTTTTCTGCCGACCCTCCAAGCTTTTTTCTGGAGCCTTTCTCACTGGCACTGCAGATTAGATGGGGTTGATCAAACCCTCTGGTTTTCCATCACATTTCCTTCCTCAGCCAGAGGGTGAGTGAATGAGAGCTACATTTCGTGTTTATAAAGACTCACAGCTCTTAATTTTACTTTTAATTTTAAGCAATCAAGTAATATTTGTGCTCATCCAGCAGCTGTTCTGTGCCTCTTTGGTGAAGCAGGTACCTGCCCATATGGGGGCTAAGACCGTATTTCTGCAACATCTAAACGAAAAGGATTTTGAGATTTACCACTGGGAAAACTTTTTAAAGTTTACCTACTTACTCTACCAAGCCATCACTCCTCATTTAATGAGCGTTTTCTGGCTGCATCTCAGGTCTGTTTCTTCATTGCGGATTTCTGTAATTAACATTTCACTTAAAACTTAACACGATTATTTGGCTTTACACCTGGTGTCTGAACTGAAAACTGAATTAAAAAAAAAAATAAAAGACACAATTTGAGGTATTTCCTGCTTGCTTTTATTTCTCTTGCTGGGCTGTTATTGAACACACACTCCTTTCTCTTGTAGTGCAATGTTCCAAATGCCAGTAGCTTCAGTTGAGTTTGAACTTCAGAAAGGGGCAATTTCTGAACTTCCAAGAGCCTTTCATCCTCTAGAAGCTCACTAAAGTTGCTCCTGAATACAACACTCTATTTCTGCAATCACTTTGCCAATTAATGCTAATGTCACTTATCAGTAAATGGGTAAGAGGCCATGACTTGTTTATTTGGAATAAGAGACTATTCCTGGTTTTAACAAAGAAGCTACTTCAATAGAGCTTTCATAAGATTCTTCTGTATGGCTGCAAATAAACTGGCTCAGGATCATGTGTAAATTGTTTAGTGACAAAAGAGACAAATTCTCTCCCAGAGCCCCCCTTGGATGGAAAGCTGGCATCATTCTTCCTTTGCCAGAGTCTTTCCAATGGAAGAGAGGAGTATTATTTCCAGATAAATTTTTTTCTTATTATTATTTCTGTTGTTGAAGTTACCACTAAAATACACTTCCGTTACAATTTTTCTTCGCTCTGCACAGGGAATGAGAACATCAATGTGGGGATTTCTGTCTTCAAAGGAAAGATAGCAATGTTTGATGAAGAGATATAATTCCAAGGAAGCCCAGGCATGGTTGTAATTAACACCTCCAAGTGGGTCCATTCTCATTTCTTTCGGAACTGTGTTACAGCTCTAAGCATTAGCAGAAGTCAGCTGAGAATTTACAGCTTCGAGGCTCAAATAGAAACAGCTTCTCCTAAACTGTACCAGAGCTTAAAAAGCAATTATAAATCATGTATTTAATTACATTTCTATCTCTCTGTATACACAGAATATTCCAGTTTGCATAATCAATAGGAAAGACAGAGAAAGTATCAGTGTGAACTTTGAAATCTCAGACATAACAGTTAATTTACCCAAAGAAGGCACCAGAGCCAAAACAGCACTCCTCAAATCTCAGTTACAGCAACGAACTTCTGGGGAAGCATTTTGCCTTCAGAATACTTTTCACTTAGTTTTGAAATTTATAGTTCAGAAAGAAATGAGAGGAAATGGTCTGTTTGCAGTATCCATCCATGCAGATACTTGAAATCCAGCTTGACAGAGTCCTTTGCAGTCTGCTTTCACCAGACCTGCTTGAGGGGATTGTACTAGGTGATCTCCAAAGGTCCACCTCTATATCATCCATTCCATGATTCTGTGAAGTTATGGATAGTTATCCCAGAACAACACAAAAAACAACTCTCAGTCAAAAATAATTTAATGGTTTATATTTCTAAGCACCTAAACTTCCTAACAGCACCTGTCTTGTACTGACACACAAGGAAAAATTCAGGAATCACATTCTGGAAGAATTAGACCAATAAAACAATTTTAAATATCCTTAAGAAGAATTTGAAGACAGGTCAAGTATATGCATGGAAGTGATTTTTAGGTTTTGGAGGTAATTCTGAAGAGATCTTCAAAGGCAAATTTAGCAGAACTGGATGGAGATTTTCAGAATATTGCTTTACTAGGAAAGCAGTTATTCTAATACAAACAGGTAGGATAAAGCAAGACAAAAAATAACAGTTAAATGACAAAAGAATTAACCTTAATTTACACTAATTAACCTAGAGATAAATTGGTCTCTGCCACTATATTCTGCCATCACGCTATGGTTTTTATAAGTTATTTTTATTGGCCAATCCATCTTCACTTCGACTTTCCTTCTTAAGTCCTCATTACTATTCCACAGCTCAATAACTTTTTTTTTTCCACTGGACATGTTAAATGGGGGAAAAATAAAATGGATCAATATAGCAACTCAATTAATTCCTCATCTCAAATTCTAATAAAATCAATTTGGAGAAGTGTCGTATCGTTAAGCTTACATCATAATGCAGTAATTAGAAACAACTTTCATCTTGCTTGTTCCTTTGAAGATTTTAATGGCAATCAATTAAACATGCTTTGCTTCTCCATTAAAGACTTCCAAAATGGAAATTGGATGAGAAGTTAAAGATAAGGTGGCTGATAGCAGTCTTCTCACCCACCCCCATTCCAAATATTCCCCCCAAAATGTGCAGACTCACCATTAAAAAGTTAACATGAGCATGGTAACCAGCAATAAGTTTTCAGTGAATAGATCGTGTTTTAATAGAGTACTGCAGCACTTTGGGATTTGCATATTTACCAAGTAGAAGTTTTGGTGTGGCTCACTGAGCTCAAATCTCTTTTCAGATTTACACCCAGACACCTTTAGGAGTCTAGGTATTTTTTAATTAAAAGGATGCAAAATAAGCTTCTCTGTGTACTATTTAAATTAAAAATGTTTCTGCAGGTCTTAGAGAGAAAAGGATAATTTTTTCATGCTGTTTCATTACGAGTAATAACTGCAGCTTAGTAGTGATCCTCCTATACCAGAAGCTGCACAAAAAAATAAAAGAGGACAGAGCCAGGTTCAAATTTTCTACAGTTTAAGCATAAACCACCAGCTACCTCCACTAATTTTTCTCCTGCTGGGGATTTATGCCCAGGAGGAATCTACATTCAAAAAGAAAACATGCACACCTGGTCAATGGCTGAACATCCAATTAGCTGCACTTGCGCTCTCCTGTTTCTGTCTGACATCAGAGAAATCCAAATTCCTTAATTGTTTGTGCTTCGCCTTATTAAACTCCAGCAGCATCTTTCTAGATGTCAGGACTGCACACGCTGTCCCTGGTGGTGTCCCAGCATGGACCACACATCTTCACACCATCCTCCCCCCTGTTACCACCCCATGGGGCCTGAAATGGCTCTTGAGGGGTTTTTTTCAGGTTTTCTGAATTGTTCACATCTTGTGTATTAACAGTTACACAACAAATTGTAGAATCACAGAATGGTTTGGACTGGTAAAGGACCTTAAAGAACATCTAATTCCAATCCCTCTGCCATGGGCAGGGCCACCTTCCACTATCCCAGGTTGCTCCAAGCCCTGTCCAACCTGGCCTTGGACACTACCAGGGATGGGGCATCCACAGCTTCTCTGGGCACCCTGTGCCAGTGCCTCACCACCCTCTCAGAGAAAAATTGTTTCCAAATATCCGATCCAAACCTATTTTCTTTCTGTTTGAAGCATTTCCCCTTGTCCTGTCACTCCATGCTATTGTGAAAAGTCCCTGTCCATCTTTCTTGTAGCTCCTTTCATCAGAAGCAGATCAGAGTTATTGCCATTGAGATCATCACAGCACAACAGAGGGTTTGGATTAACTCCAAACCATGAATACCATTTATTCTCCAGGTCTCTCCATTGTCTCTTGTTATTTTTGTTCATTCATTTAACTATCTGTCCTTTCTACAGTCAAAGAAAGACTAACATTTAAGTAAAAAGCTCTTCCAAGAATTGAACAACTTGTTCTTTAGTTGATGTCATTGGAATTTTATAGATAAGACTATTTCTGGATATGTCAGTAAAAGAGACCTCATTGTGCCAACATTTGCAGTCAGCCTGAGTATTGATGAAAATATGAAATGGTATAATTAGAGTTCATTGTTATAATTAGAGTTCATTGCTCTTTAGTTCATTAAAAGTTAGCATCTTGTTGAAAATGTAAGATCAGCTTTTGTTGAACAATTTTTAAAATTCTTCGTTGGACATCTTATGAAATATTAGTATGTGAAAGCAATTCTGTGCTTAACTTTTCCTGAACTTTCTTACACTTTTAATAGAAAGTGCGGAAAAAGTTAGGAAGCTGCTCTAAGAGGGATGTAATGTAGTCATAGCTGAAGAAAAAAAATTAAAAGAATGAACAAGAGCTAAAGAAAAAAAAAGGAAAACTAAAAGTGGAAGAGAGGAAAATTTTCTTTTTTTTAAAAAATGGCATCGCAGAGAAAGCACCTCAGATTAAAAATTATTGATTTACAACATTTCTAAATAAAACTACATTCTTCAGTCAAAAGCTTACTTGGTTTGGGTTCATCTCATCAAAGGGTCTAAAGGTCTACACCACACCTAGAAATGAATGTGCTGTTAGAGTCAAAAGAAAAAAATAGTACATTTTAGGGTATAATTCAGATGTTAAAAATTAGTCAGATTGATGATGTCTGTTCCTTTGCAGTGCCTGCAAGGGGAGCCTGGTGTTTCCAACACTGGGCAAGGCACCACCTAAGGGAGGTGACACTAATGCCACCTCTGGGTTCTCAGCCCAGTCAATGTCATGGGAAATCTTGTTCAGAGACAAGAGAGGTGCAGGGTCAAACATCCAAGGACCCACAGGCAGGTGGAAGCTGTGACAGAATGAGACAATGGATTTGTTGGGTTTGTGAAAATCACAGAATGCCAGAATGCTTTGGGTTGGAAGGGACCTCAAAGTTCATCTCATTCCAAACTCCCTGCCATGGGCAGGGACACCTTCCACTATCCCAGGTTGCTCCAGCCCCATCCAACCTGGCCTCGGACACGCCCGGGGATGGGCCATCCACAGCCTCTCTGGGCAATACCTGAGAGGTTTTCATCGCTGCATAACAGCACAACTGGAACCATCCTCAGGTCATTTTTCAGAAACTGCTGTTGGCAATAACTTGACCTGGACTTCACCCGGAGTTTATCAATACCTCCAGTTTTGCATCAAAAGAACAAATTATTATTGCTCAACTGGTCTTTGCACTCAGGAGAGCATTGTGATTTTACTACATAAAATTGCTCCAGACACCTGCAGGTTTAAAGGAAAGCATGTTGAAGAAGGGAGATGTAAATATGTGACAAACCAATTCCACATGGGTGCCAATGCCTGAACTTGACTTTGAGCAGGTTATCAGAACTGAGCCATTTTCAAAACAGAAAATGTGAGGCGCACTCTACAACTCCTGGATATTTCACAGAAAGCCTCAGCAGCTGCATCCCCTCGGCCACTGTCAGTGCTGCTGCTGGGTTAAATAAAGCTACAGGGGCACTGGTAATTGGAGTCTGTTAAAACAGAGGTCCAAAAGAACACCCACACACCTCTAGAGAGATCAGCAGTGCTTTAAAAATTATCAACCCACGGCAAGGCCATCACTGAGTTTGTATTTTCAAGACAGTGGATAGGGAGCTGCTTGCTCAGAAACTTTGGGGAAAAAAATTAGACTGAACTCATTTCCATTAACCCTGGCACAGGATCTGCCCTCAGGGACAGCAATCACAGGATGTATTTGTCAGCCATGAAGGCCTGGAGAAACTGTTTGCTTGCAGAAGTCAGATCACAGTTCAGGAGTTGGATGTACAGACCCCAACCTCACAAACACCTCCCTGTTTGAGCAATAAATCCCATTTAAACTTGTCCAGAGCACTGAGCTGGATGTGAGTTCCCTCACAAAACAATTTTGTACATCCTTTCTTACAAGCTCTTGCCACAGCTCTGCCTTGCTAATGCTTTTTTGGCACAGCAAAAACCTGTGGATGCCATCCCTGGAAGTGTTCAAAGCCAGGCTGGAAGGGCTTGGAGCAACCTGGTCTAGTGGAAAGTGTCCCTGCCCATGGCAGGGGGTTGGAACTAGGTCATCTTTAAGGTCCTTTCCAACCCAAACTGCTCTGTGATTTTATGATTATTCAGTGTTTATTCAAGAAGTGTAATCCAAGTAACTGTAACGGTACCATGAGTCATTGAAGACACTGGGAGAGAAGGCAGGATAAGGCTGAGTCAAAACATTGAGCTGAAAACACCTGGGCAATGCTCACCTTTCAAATACCAGCCATGGGATATCCACCAAAGTCAGAATTCATGCCAACATCCCTTGAGAACTTTGTGATGGGGCTCCTGAGATGTTAAGGGCTGTCCTTTTGCTGTGCTCTAGAGACAAATCAAGCATGAAGGAAAGACTATTTGAAACTAGAAAGAAATGCCAGTATTTCTTGCTGTGGGACTTAAATTCTGATGGAGTATCACAGTGCTCTGCTAATCTGTGCCATTCCCAACCAGGTATCTGAGATTTCACTACTAAAGAAGTGCTACACATCTTCTACCTTTCCTTAGCAGCACAAGGCTCCTCAGATTCTGGAAGAGAAATTTTACAGACAATTAACTGTCTAATGTCTAAAAGTCCCTCAGGTGTAATTTTACCGTATTAACCTAAAGGAATGTGACAATCTCTGATTAGAAGATGAATTTTCATGTAATGACCTGATAAAAGTCTTAAATAAAAAAAAATGAAAAAGAAAGATCTTTTTGACTGTTTCTATTTTTAGATAAACAGACGAGTCTCTTAAAGAAAGTCACATTGCATAACCACAATATCTACTGGTAGCCACAGCTGGAAACTGGTCTTTCTGCAAAAGCAAAAATGCAGACAAAATAGAAAAACTCAAGACCATCAAAAAGGGAATGGATTGCTTGAGAGAGACACAGAAAATTCTTAAAACATTTAATTTTACAAAAAAACATGGAAAATAAAGCGAAAGCCTACAGAAGTCATTCAAACTAGGAAGCTGCAAAATTTCCATCAGCAGAGGTATTTAAGGAAAGGTTAGACTGGCATGGTTTGAAGCCAATACCTTCTTGAGGAAATGGCTTGACCAGAAATCTTTTCTGGACCCAGATTTTCTACACCTTTCTCACCCTCTTCAGCTCCTCCATGCCAATTACAAAAGCTGAAGCCACGCAATGGGAATTTTGCATGCCTGATTTTGAGCAGAGCAAGGAGTTTCCCCATGTCAGACCGGCAGGAGCCAGCAGAGGATGTTTGCTGTGGCTCCATTTGCTGTGGCTCCATTTGCTGTTTCCATTGCCCAGATCCTCAAGCTGTTCTGGGCTGGGTGACTGCCACTCCCACAGCCTGGGCAGGTGGCTGTAACTTAGCCCTTGGGTCATCCAAAATTCATTCTCTATAACCATGAACTTCTGAGTCAGATGCCACAGAGGCATTGTCATATAGGGAAAGGAGTTGCATGCAGGTTGTAAAATGAGATTTTTGCTCTGCTCTTCATGTAAGAGTTTAAGGATAAAGATCAGGTTTCAGTTTTTTTTTTTTTTAACAGAGTGAATAGTGTTCTTTGTTTAATTTTCTGCACATGGAGGAACTCTTGCGTCAGAGAATGGCTTAAACAACAACCAGATAGAAAGAAACAAACTTTAAAAATGTTAAATATTATAAATTGCTTTAATTTATGCCTCCCATACTGCTATTCATCAAGCATCACCTCTTTCTCTTTCTCCTCCCTGCCCCTGAAGTTACCCTGTAATTAAGGAGGGGCTTTATAGGTCACCTGGTTGTCGAGGTTTACTGGGTTAGATCCTGACATGAGACATCTTCACTCAAAACCAGGTGCGCAGTGAGTTTCAAGCAGTTAATCAGGTCCTAAAAGTGTCAAGCTCCTTCTTCTTATCAGACGTGACCTGTACAAGTCCCACTTCACACTTAACATGGTCCATTTAGAAATTAAACCATCTTAAGCAACAGTTCATGAATATTGTTGTTGTTAATATAATCCCTTCATTTTTACAAAATCATGTTTGTGTATAATTTTGGTGGTTATGAAGCCTTGGTAGGTCTGCACAAGGATTTGGCTGAGGCTAAGCAGCACAAATGGCTTTATCTGTCCCTAGTAGGCAGTTTTCCTCCCTTATTCCCACACCTTCTCCTCTCTCACTGGCTTCAGATGCTGCGGCACATTCCTGATTCCCGAGACTGAGAGCTCTGCTATTTTTTATTCATACAGATCCCCACCAAACGGAGCCCTGATCCTCTCATGAGATTCCCTGGTGCTACGGTGATGCAAATTCCTCACACAAGGCTCGAGAGCTGCCCTCCTGCTGGGCAGCTTTGCTGTCGGCCACTGTGCCATTAGCATTCATAATTTCCAGGAGTGCTTCAGTGCAGCAGGAAAAGCTCGGGAAAGAGAAGCAGGCAGAGAAAAAGATCTGAAGTGTGGAGGGCACAACCTGCTGCCCAGCAGTCCTTGAAGTGGGCATCTCAACAGGGAGCTCTGCTCACTCATCATCAAACCCCAGAGCCTGCTCTCCAAACTTTTGGTCAGCTGAGGACTGGCCCACCCCTGTGGCAGTGACCATTTCTGCTCAGGATAAAAGAAATACAACTGGGAGAGAACGTCCCAAGAGCAGGAAGTGGACCTTGGAAGTGTTCAAAAGGCATGTGGATGAGGCACTTGGGACCGTGGTTTGATGGTGGGCTTGGCAGTGCAGGGTAAACTCTTGAATTTGATGGGTTTAGAGGTCTTTTACAGCCTAAATAATTCTGTGGTCCATTTTCTTCACAAAGAAAACATCTGTGAAGTCTCTGTCCCTGGGGCTGTGACATGCCTTAGTCCCTGGTGGCAACCAGGACTCCAGGAGAGTCTGTAACTCTCTCAAAACTGCAAAACATTGAGTAGAGACAAAAAATGACACATCTTTCCTGCTGCCACCTGCTGCCACCGTGTTCTCCTGTAGCTGCCTTACAGAGCTTGGGAGTAAGATGGGAAGCTGTTATTGAGTTCTTTCATAATTATTTATATATCATTCAAGGCATAGGGATTAGGGAAAACATAGATTTTTGTCAGTGTCTGCCTCACGAACCAAAACAGCCCCAGGAATTTTGCTGCTTCCCAAGATGACTGGAAAAATCAGAGACATCTCATTGTGCATGAGTCTGTTCTACTGTGCATTTCAATTACTCTTGTCATCGAAAACATCTTATCATGCATTTACTGAACAATCAACATCTCCGCTTGCCCGGCCCCAAATTTCCCTTTCCTACCCTTAATCAGTACAGCTGGCAGAAATAGTCTTGATTATTTTCCACAAGATCTGATATTGATTTGAACAAAATGCCTGTCTGAGGAGGAGTTGAATTCAGAGAGTGAAAATCAGTACCAGATAAGAATTACATCCCTTTTCTACTGCTCATGGAAATGTGCAGAGAAGGAGATTGAAACAGTGAAGGAACCAGAAGAATGAAGTTTATATTTTTCTACAGTGCAGAGATTAAAACCCCGTGCAGTTGCCAGAGACGTTCAATCTCATCTTTCTAAACACCTTTGCCAGAAAAAAAAAGTTCTACTTAAAGTAGAGAGATGTAATTACACTAAATTGTTCAGAGGCAAATGAGACTCAGTCATGCATGAGGGTCTTAGGAGAAGAAAATGGGGCAGATTCTGTGGTTTCCATGGGATTAGTCCTCCTGTCATTCAATTCGATCTGTAAAGCTGGGCTGAGCAGTCTTTCTGGCTTTTATTATTATAGCACCAGGAAATTGCAGTGACTTGAGAGGCTATCCACAAACCAAAAAACACTTTTACAATTCTCAGACATTTTTGCAACCTTTCAACAAAATTTAGGGATTCAAAGTGCCTGCCTTTTGGTGTGCTGTACATTTCCTGAATTTTGTTGTAAATGCCTCCAATTGGTCAAATGAGCTGCTTTTATTTATTTCTGTCTTCAAGCCCTGCCTTTATACCACCATCACTAGCTGCAATTTTTTGAGAGTTAAGGTAGGAAAGTGAAGACATCTTCTGTGTGACTAGCAGTTTGTGATCCAGAGGGGGATGAAACACTAATGGATCCCCTGAGGAGCAGAGAATGAGGGATTGTGCTGTACCACAGCAAGTAGAAGAAAATGTCATAAAGGATAGGGAAGCCATAAAATGACCAAATTCGGGTACAGCAGTAAAGGGCTGTTGAAGGCAATGCTGGTGGGACAGTAGATACAGGAACTAGAGGAGCGGAAGGGTTGTTTTTCTGAGTGCTTTCCTCCTGTCCATGCTGTTATTTTTGTTAAATGAATCTATATGTAAACAAAAAGATCCCTAAATCATGAATTTGAGTAGGAATGGGGTTCTGATCTCTCTGCATATGCAAACACAAGCACATGGATTAACCATTTTATTCCAGACACTGTTCGGGCATCAGAAGGAGGCAAACAATTGAGGAAACACCACAGGAGGTCCTGGCAGCAGGAGAGCCCATAATCCTTCTCTGGACGGAGCTATAACACATGTAAGTGTTTGTGGGAAGTGCTTAGGAAAGTCAAGGACAGGCCTGAGCAAAATCTCTGCCTCTCATATTTCCAGGGAGCTGGAAATCAATTGAAATAACGTTTCAGTGTCAGTTTGCATACCTTCAGGAATGCGAAAATTGCTGAATTTGTGAAAGCTGGAGCACCTGCAGAAACTGGGAGAGATATGGAATCTCAGCAAATGTAAGCACATTTGAACTTGGCTCTGGAATTTGCCTCTGAGAACACTTTGGGAGAGGTGCAAGACATTATGCACTGTGATTACTTCTGCCAGCCAGGACTGAGTGAAAAAAACTAGCTGGTGTCTAGAAGCATGCCAGGCATCTCCCCATCCAAACCTCATAAAATCTCAGATGGATGTCAGGACAGGTTTCCTCTACATGTTACCACACCTGGTCCCTTTTCTTGTCTCCTTGTCTGTGTGTGGCTGGGCTCAGATGGGTA
The DNA here is from genome assembly GCA_013398055.1 of Ifrita kowaldi. Classification (NCBI taxonomy): domain Eukaryota; kingdom Metazoa; phylum Chordata; class Aves; order Passeriformes; family Cinclosomatidae; genus Ifrita; species Ifrita kowaldi. The sequence continues at coordinate 584,614 of VZRS01014323.1, forward strand.
ATTCAGGCTCTCCTCTGTCTATCCTCAAAGCTTTCTGCATCACAGCCTTTGCCTGGTCTTTGAAGCTGCTAAATTTAAGCAAAAGCTTCTGTTTTTCAAGCTCTCTTGTGTATATTACCTCTCTGTAGGCTCACAGCTCTCAGACTCCCCTGAACCTTTATTGCAAAAACAAACACCAGTCCCTGTGACTTTCATCCATGGCACTCTGCAAATGAAGGCAAATGTGTTACATAGAAACAGATTTGTTTTTTGTCCCTGGAAACCTGAAAAGGGGAAAAAACATCTAATTAAGAGTAAGGTGAAGTTATTTTCATTCTTTTTTTTTAAAGTTTAATGTAGTCCATGGGTAAGAGGAACTACAGAAATGCAGAGTGAGCAACCTGATTTAGTAGAAGCTGTCTCTGACCATGGCAGGAGGTGGGAACTAGATGAGCTTCAAGGTCCCTTCCAACCCAAACCATTCTATGACTCTATGACTGTTCTGTCATGGCTGAATGCAACACTACCAGGTAAAAAATGAGACCCAGGTCTGAGTTACTGCAGCTCCACTAGTTGTAGGTCACTCACTGACAAAAAAAAATGGAGGAAGTTTAAGTTGACACAATTCTCCTCACTTGCTATATGTCAAAAGAAGTTCCTGTGAGTGGTAACTGCAGAGCCAGTGCAGGGTGAGCTCACTTTGCCTTGGTAACTCCACTCCCTGATGGAGACTCCAGGATGACCATTTTACCAAACTATTTGAAATACTGACACAATGAAATTTGGCTCCAAGATAATTTCCTGAAAGTCATAGAAGAAAGGGCAACAACATCAAAATGATATCACAAGCCCACAGTCTACTTTTTTATTTCTCTTAAGGACCAAATAGGGACCCAACAGAAAAATATGATGCAAAAAGGTTTGGCTGGATGCTGCTGGTACTGAAGGTTTTTTCCCATAAGCTGTTCTATTTTCCTGACAGACTGCAAATGCTCTCTGCCTCTCTCAGAGCCTTAATGCATCACGTATCTGCAGCAGCAGAGTTTCCCTGGGATAGGTCCCTTTGCTTGGCTGTGCAGCTCAGGTTGGAGATTGTTTTAGATTAATAGAGCCTGTCACTTCTACAGTAACAGCTGTTACTCACAAAATTGGACATTTTCCAGCTAAGCACTGCTCTGAACAGAAGAGTAAATAGAGACCATTTAGCAGAGGCAAGAAGCTCAGCACTGCTGGAGGATCAGGACTGTCACAGGTGACAGGTGTCCTCTGAGTGGGGAGTAAGGTCAGGCAGCAGCAGAGTCCTCCCATCTGCTGCTTCTTCAACATTAATTGTCAGCCTTATGCTTTACATTGGTGATTGCCTCGGGTTAAATCAAGCCCTGACGTCTCTTGTCTGGAATAAGCTCATAGAAAAGAAATTTTTGCAAGATGTTTGCAAGCTGTTGATCCAAGCAGCCAGACACTGCAGGAGCTCACCCAGGGAAAGGTGCAAACCACTCCTAAAAGAGCTTTCAAAAATAGGTTCAGTGAGCTGCTGTAAGGTGACAGCTCTGTTTGTTAACGCTTCCATGGGACAAGGAGACAGCTTCAGTATTCCTCTGTTTCTTGTGAAACACTGAGCTGCTGAAAGTTGCTGAACTGCCCTGCTAAAAAACACAGATATATTGAAATGGTTAAAAAATCAATGGTCCAGCCATGTTCTTATCTGAGTAGATTATACTTAGATTTCACCTAAAACCATTAAATCATAGAATGGATTGGGTTTGAAGGGACCTCGAAGATTATCCAGTTCCAGCCCCCTGCCATGAGCAGGTTGTCCCCAAGCCCCATCCAACCTCGCCTTGAGCACTTCCAGGGATGGGGAATACACAACCTCTCTGGGCAACCTGTGCCAGAGCCTCACCACCCTCACAGTAAAGAATTTCTTCCTAATATCTAATCTGAACCTGCCCTCCTTTGTGTCAAGGCCATTGTGCCCTGTCCTCCCACTACATGCCCTTGCCAAAGTTGTTCTTCAATTTCTTGTGAGATCCCTTTATGAACTCCCAATGCCCCAAAATATCAGTGCATCAGAGCCCATCCCTGGTCAAGAGCTTCTCTCAAACTGGATTTTCACAACGTCAGCTACTGTCATGTTCTGTTCAGGGTTGCACATCAGAAAAAATATCTGTGAGCTCCACTTTAAAAGGACACAGTACCCTCAAGCAATATTTGGGTCTGGGCTTTGTTTTTAAAAATATTGAATGAAAGGCAGCGTCAGTGGGAAAGGGAATGCTCATGCATTTCTTCGAATTTTATTTCTCAGACAATGCAGGGCTAAAAAAAAGCTGCATTATTCTCATATCTACTATATACCCAACTTCTGGTGAATCAGGTCTGGCAAATGCATAGAATTTCATCATCATAATTTTTGGTATAATCACAATCTTTTCTATTGAGTAGTAAGGCATGACCAAAAAGTCCCTAAAATCGGGTATTAATTTCAAAAAGGTTGATGCTGACAGAATTTTCTCATTGGCTTGCACTGAGACAGACATCCCAGAAGGCTGCTGGCATCTGATCTTCAAGGCACTCCCTGGCAAACAAGCCCCTTTCTCTCTCTCATGAGGGTTTGTTTGAGTGCCTCCCAGGAGAGGTCAGAACTGATGTGTGAAGGGTGCACCCACATCCCACACCCAGCGAGTGACCTGCTGTGTTTTCTCAGGTCCCTGCCTGCGAGTGCCAGAGCTCTGTTCTCTCACACAGCAGATTCCCTTCTGCTTTATTAGCTGAAACTCAGCCCTGTATGAAACACAAAGAAATGAACTCCCAGGGCTTTTTTTTCCTTCTCCTTTTTCAGTGCCTGTGCTCTCATGCCAGCTAATTTAGAGAGGAAAATGTGCTGCGAGCAAAGGGAGCAAAACAAATTATTTTCCTTTCACTTCAGATCACTTCCAGTTTCTCAATTTAAACTGTATTCAGGTTGAGCATCTCAGTGCAACCTCACAGTCACAAACAGGAGAGCCCTCGCCAAAACTCCTGCTCTATCATCAGCACCCCCTCAGTTAGGGACTAGCTCATCACTTGCTGAAAACGTGTTGGTTTTATGACTTTTCTTTTCTGTGACCAACCATACTCTTTAGAGGTCTTTATACAAAGCTATAGGCAGTGTCTTACACATAAATGTGTGGGTGGCAGTAAGAACTCCAGAGCCATAAGGAAAGCAATATCACACTGCAGATGGGAATTCCTGTTATATCCACATCCCAGAAAGTCTCTGATGCACCATCCACACAGCTGCTTCCCAATTCAACAGGCCTTGGCAAGCACTTCTGCTGCCAGGTAAAGGAAAGGGAGGCAGTATCAGTCTGGGAAAGGCCATGGCAGCAGGATAACTCCGCCACACAACAGAGACAGCAAGGAGGAATCTGCGCTTCATGGTGTCATTGTCCTCCTGGTGCTGTGCTGCAATGGTGAGTGATGACTCCACTCTGGTATCCACACAGTTGCTCCTGTTTCACTGTGTGAAGATAAGCAGCTCTGGGGAGGAGTGGGAAAAGGGAGCAATGTGGGCAGGAAATGAGGGAGGAGGATTTGGAGAGAGGAAGAATGCTAATGTGCAGCTGGAGAGGGATGTAGTCATAATAAAACAACAACAGAGAAAAATCCAAAACTCTTATGCTTTCATTATTTAACCAAAGAACCCTGAGGACACTGAAAGCAGTGTCCTTGTCAGGTCAGTGTCCAGCAGGATCCCTTTAATAAAGCCCATCAGCTGCATTGGCATCTGCCCTGTTTCCACTGAATGTATCACCAGAAATTTAAACCATTTTAAAACTGCAGCCTCTGCAGGGAACTGCTGCGCATGGGTCTCAACTGGCAGCTTGAGCACAGTGGGGACAGAGGGGACACTGAGCTTGCTCCATCCATAGGTACTTCCATGCCTTCATCTTTCTGCCTCTCCATCCCTTCATTCCTCCGTCTCGCTACCCCTTCATCCTTCCTGGGGAAAGCAATAGGGACAAGGTTTGGCTGGGCATGCCCTTCTGTTGTGACTTGTTGGAGGAACACATTCTTCCTTAGTCCCATCTGAGACTTCTCCCTCTGCTGCACTCCATTCTCTAATGGAGATAAGACAGAGAAAGAGTGTAAGAGTGGGCTTCAAATTCTCCCATGGAGCAAGTTCAAAGCAAACCCAAGAGGGTTCATCATGAAGATGGGGTACTCTTCACCACAGGACGCTGTAGGTGCTGAGAAGTGATGAGTTTTCACGGGTGTGTTCATGCCAAGAGAAGCACCGATTTTACAAAATACTCAGAAACTACTCCAGCTCAGGAAACCTCAGGACACCAAGTGGTTGGATGCCAGAAGCACAATTTAGGGAAATATGTTTACCTTGTTCTTATACCTGGTGTCACCCTGGGCACTGCCAGAATCAGGACATGAGGTTACACAGCCAGTCCAGCCTCTCTCATGTCCTGTCATCCCAGGACCTGTTCCATACTCCATGGAAGCAATATCCCCTCGAACCTTCAGTGCACAGCAGGCAGCTTTTGATTTTAAGTATGACCAATATCATCCCAACCCCTGATCTTTAACGTCAGTGTCATGCCAGTCCCTCAGACTCCGCTTCCCAAATTGACCCCGTACCTCCAACGCCATTTCCATCACTCACGGTCTCCAGGGACTGTGACACCAGCTCCACATTAATCCTGGTAATGCTTTAGTCCTGCCTCAGGCCCCCCACCAAGAACCTCAGATTCCCAAAGTCAGGTTTGGGAGACGGAAGGGAGGTGCAAAAGCAGGGAGAAGTGATTTGGGAAAGGGAGAGTAAGTTAAACAAATCCACAAAACCAGCAAGATATCCTCTTTTCTGCTACTTTAAAGTCTGCACTGGTTTTTTTGTTCCTAGCTTACACTTTTCTTCCTAGTCACCAGTGCCAACATACCCTCAGAAAAGATGCCTTTAAAGCTTTTTTTGCTTCATAAAATTCTATTTTTATTGTGAGGAGTGATGAGTACCTAAGAAATCTCTTGTACCCCTGTCAAAGACAGAAATCTATCTAAGGAAGAGGTCTTTTCTTAGGAAACAGCATGAGCTCAGTCCAAAACATGTCTATGACACATAATTGTTGCCAATAACTTGGACTATCTTAGTCTTGGCAGTTGTTGGCCAAAGGCATCTTGTGTAAAGGGAAAAAGTGCAATATTTACAGGTTGGCTTAGGGCATCTCATTTAACAGTTCACAAACTATTCGGGTTTTGCTTGCCCACAGATTTACCCCCCACTTCCTCAGACAAACGTGTCTTCAGGCAGTACATGTGCTAAGATTGACCAAATGCCATTGACTCAATTCTCATGCCAGAAGGGAGGTGTAATATAAACCCAGTACCCATTCAAGCACAGAAATTTCATCAGTCCCACCCTGGGGTTGCAGCATCTTCCTGCAGACTCGTAAGAAATTGTTTGGTCTGATGACAAACATCACCACAGCAGTGAATCTGCCTTTTCATGCAGCGTTGCTGGGCATGGCTCCCTTTTTCATTTTGTAAAAGCAGCTCTTTAATAGGTTTCTGCAATCCTGAAACTCCATCAGGGATGTGTGTGTGTTGGGAGAGAACAGGCAACAGGCAGCCACTCTGATTAATAGGATGATGATGGATTGTGTGCATGACCTGAGTCATTATTAGTGTTTTTTTCACCTTGATCTGAGAGCTGCCTCAGCAGAGCAGCCATTTGGTCAGGGCACTGGCAAGTCACAGGGCTCTGAGAGATGCACATTCACGTGCAGAAACAATGATTACTTTTTATTTGTGTCACATTTCAGGGTTCTGTGCTGTTTTCCTTACAGCGGGAGAGGGAGGTGAGACCCTGCTGGCCGAGGTGAGATCACACACAGGCCCATGCTCAGAATATTTATTTAACAGGACAAGAGTGAGGATAGACATGCAGATCAAGTATCATCCACAGAGGTTGCAGAGGTTGTCATCTCAAGCTTGACAAGATGTGTAACAGCTTTCCTGGCATGCTCTGACTACAGAGGCACCCCTGTTCTGCATCCAAGCCTTTGGCCACAGTGGTCTGCACTGGAAAGGTAAGAAGCACCCAGGCTTGGGCACTAATTTATCACTGACTGGACCACTTCCACCTTGGAGCACATTTCAAGCCTTTCAAGGAGGTCTTTACCAGGCAATGTCTAAATATCATCTGAGGAGCAGCACAAGCCAGGGGCTGCTCCCAAAGGGCAGAACAAATTGCCCTTTCCAAGTCAGGACGTTTAACCACACAAGTGCCAACCTGCTGTGTCCTCCAGACCAAAGAATGGACTTTGCCCCTTATTTGTCCATAAAACATTGTCATAGAAACCAGACTCTAGACACGGCTTAAATTATTTGGGGATGAATATTATAGCCCAGTGGTATTTTGGAAAGAAAAGTATGACAAAAAAAACCAACAAGCAGATCTTCCTCCAAAGACCTAGACCTACAGACTTTTGTCCACTGTAGCAAACTGCAAAGAGACAGCTGCTCATCTGTGACCACCGAAGGCCACCCCTCCCCAAATATGCCTTCCGACTGGAATGAGGACCGTGACAGGAACTTGAGATAAGATAAAGAGGATATCTTGTCCAATCATCCCAGGTCTGTGGAGAGGAACGTGTCCACCACTGATAACGGAAGAGACACTGGAATGCTGATGGCTCAAACATTCAGGGGGCAGCTGTCGATGTGCAGAGTACTCACCCAGGCACAGAGGGCGAGCACAGCCCCCCTCAGGCTACAGCTGGTGTTGAACAAGATAAGGAAAGAGGCAAGCCAACATCCAGCTGAAACTCCCTCCCTCAAGAGAGCATTCCCACGTGGATCTGAGTGCATATAAATACAACAGAAGGGCTGTTCCTGGGATTTTCCCCAACAATTGATGAGTCTGGTCTGTGATCATCACTTTGACCAACAGATATTGAAATTGCAACAACCAAGTTTTATTGTGAGCCCTACAGGTGGTGAGATCTTTCTACTTTTATCTTTTCCTTCTCTTTCTTATATGTTTTCTTAAGTGATATCTTTCTGCTTTTATGTTGTCATTTTATTATAGATAACCACCAAAATGGGTCCATACCTATTTTTCTGTGCAGACAAATTGTTCTATAGTAAACCCTACATGTGCATATTTACAAACACAGATCATTCAGTGTTGTTTCACTCAAATCTGCCTTAAGGGATTTATTAACAAGAACCTGGGCTATCCTGGCCTTCTAGGACAGGTCATAACATATGATGTCTGCAGATATACAGTGTTTGCTTTCTGTGCTCCTTCTGCTGCACAAGCAAGCAGAGTAAAAACAACTCAAGATAACAACTGTTCACAAGTTACATGCTGTGGATTTGGCTAGTTTGGTGAGATATCACTGCTTTCTAGAGAGAAGAAATATCAGACTTTTTTGGCTTTCTGTTTATATCTTCATTGAAATTTTAATTTTCCAGATGAACCCCAGCCAGTGTGGATTTGTGGTTTCTACAGGACTTTGTGTCCAGGAGGGAACACAGATATCAGCACACTGCCTCTGCTTCACTGCAGTGGAATTAAATTCTCAATTTCTTCAAATGGAAGGCTCTGGGATTTGCAAAGGATAATTGCTTCATCAAGAACAATTGCTTATATGAATTAATTAGAGCTTTTGGACATGGAATTCCAACATGCAAAAGAAAGAAATCCAGTCTGGGAAAGAGTTATTGGCTCTGATAAGGTCAGCCCTGGGCTCCAGCCTTTGCTGGAGGGCTGCAGTGCCTGAGGGCAGCACAAAAGGGATACCAAGAGAATGGGAATACCGACTTTATCAACAATAAAAAAATCTTGTCTCTTGATTTCTTTATCAAGGCAGAGGTTTCTTTTGAACAGATCAATACAGTCCTGCTCTGACCTTCTTGTATGTGTGAAGATGGGCTCTGCACCACTCCTGTAAATTTTATGAAACAAGATACGTCATAAATTACACAAAGCCTGGTGAGTCAGGCAGCTCTCTCCAGTCAAGCAACTTTCCAGCTAAGGAGCAGGAGTTCACAGTAAAACCCATTGGTACTAGTCTCTTGAGCCAGATCTGTGGTTTTTGGCTTCTTCGCCTGCATTCAGACACATGCATCTGCCTACCACGATGCAAGAGCAGCTGTACTGACCACACTTCAGTGGGATTGGCTCACACACCCGTTCCTGCAAGGCTGTGATTTGCAGTAGGAGGAATTTTAGATTTTTCAGTGGCCATGTTCATCTAATAAATTAGACATTTCTGACCAGTGTTTAACTTCAGAACAAGTTTCCAAAAGAGATGCAAAAATGCGTATAAAATAGTCCGGAGCTCTACAGGACATAAAGGGAAGATTTAAAGATATGAAATCAAGTCCACAAAGAGGATTTCAGAAGGAGAAGTATATAATTAATTCCTTTTTCCTCTACAAGTAAGCAAACAGATGGGAAATGATGCAGAGGCTTCAAAAGGAAAAATCATGAAGCTGTCCATAGGAATAAGCTGCCAGATCCATTCAGATGTGTCTCACTTGTTCATCAAACAGAGGCAACGCAAAAAGCTGGGTGAAATCCTGCTCTGTTGGATGCAGCCTTGGGAATTCTCCTTTTCTCTTTCATCTGGGATTTCTTGTTTTTCTTGCAGGAGACCATGGTGACCCTTCCCCAGCTCCTTCCCACATCAGTGCAGTGGAGCTGAAAGTGAGCTAACACCAGCTGAGCTTGTCAAGCAGCATTCACCTCGTTGCTGGGGACTCCTCTGAAGTTTGTCAGATGCTGTGAGTGACCATCACTCTTTATGGCAAAAAATATCCACAAGCAGAGCCTTTGCTGGCATAAATTATCAGTTTGCAGCATCTGAGGACTTGCCTCTACTTTGATCACTCAAAGGTGGCACTTCAGCCCATTTCTGATACACTGGGTCATCCTGGGAGGTGTGAGCAGCCATCTCTACTTTCCCTCTGTTCATAATTTAGATCTGATCCTACAGTGTTCGACACGTATATAGGATGGGATATGGAAAGCTCAGAGAAAAAACTTTTTCCAAACATCTCAGACTCTCTCAACTGAGAAAATGGAGATTTTACAGAGCAGAAGTGTTTCAGCCCAGGCACACTAGTCTGAAATGCTGGTGAAAAAGGAATGCATGGCTCCTATGTGCTCCAGATCTTGCTCACACAACTTGAGTTTTCATGTTGATCAGGCACTAAACTCACAGCTGCTTTCTTGCTTGGTAACTTGGCTGGCTCAGAAATTGCTTGGCAAGCCATGAATTTGACCTTGCAGGCACATTACCTGCACAGAAAACTCCTTCTCAACCTTCAGACTCTTCTGAGACCATGCAGTAGAAGCCAATTACTACATCTGGTAGTGTTCAAATCATTATCATACACAACACTTTCACACATGCCGAGGGTTGAATCTTTTCTTGGTCATGGTGGGATTTCTTGTAGTCTTCTTAACTTCTAATTGCAAAAATGCATTTCTACAAAGGGCACATCTCAGAGCAAATTCTCAATAAAAAGCATCTCTTTAGGAACCTGTATTCATTCCATGCAGTGTTGGGCAGGGATAAGATTATCTCACACCTAAGAATGTCTCTGATACATTTAAGGCACAATAACTATTGATTCTCCTGCGCAAACAGAAGGGCAAGTATGACTGAGACTATTTCACTGCTTTGAAAATTCCAGGAAGGAAGAAAAATAAATAAATACAAACCAGCCAGCGTGTGTTTTGTAAGATGAAATCAGAAGGGAACAATATGTGCTTTCTGAAAATATAAGAGAGTCTTAAATGCAATGAAAAGATTCATTTGTTTGATTTTAAACAAGAAGGAAACAATAAAGGCACAGTTGTATCCACTGACAGTCGCTCTCTGGGCAGATGTGGTTAGTAACTTTTTCCAGTTATGTACAGCACGTTGAAAGGAAACTTAGGAAAAGTAAAACAGGCAGTTTAAGAGGAAAAGAACAAACAACTGAGTAGTCTGAGAGCAGGAGAGCCAGCAACCATTATCTTTCTGAGTGACAGAAAGGCGTCTGAAGGTCAGTAACACCAGGAGTGCAGCCCCACAAAGTGTAGTGTGGCAGTTGTGTGAGCACTGAATGGTTTGGGTTGGAAGGGACCCGAAACATCACCAAGTTCCAACCCCATGCCATGGGCAGGGACACCTTCCACTAAACCAGGTTGCTCCAAGCTCCTCCAACCTTGCCTTGAACACTTCCAGGGATGGGGCAGCCGCAGCCTCTCTGGGCAACCTGTGCCAGGGCCTCACCACCCTCCCAGGAAATAATTTCTTCCTAATAGCTAATCTAAATCTCTCCTCTTCCAGCTTAAAGCCATTCTCCCTTGTCCAGTCACTCCATGATCTTGTCAGAAATCTCTTTCCAGATTTCTTGTAGCCTCCCCAGGTATTGAAAGGCTGCAATTACGTCACATTTTTAGGACAAATGCAGTAGCTGCAAGTTCTGGATTTAAAACAAAGGCTTCCTAACCCTGAGTTTAATTACAGAGCAACTTCTGAGTTGGATCTCAGTCCCGTGAGCTGGGCCAGCAGTTGTCTTGCAGGAGACACATTTATCTTCCAAGATGCGCAATGAGTGATCAGTACTTACTTTACTCCAGGTGTGAGAAGGATCTCACACACCTACAGCCACAGGAAGAGTGAAAAGCAAGGTCCTGATGTACAGTCTCTGTGCCCAGGGTGTCCAGGGAGCAATTGAACTCGTTGATGTGTACAGAATGTGCTCGTGTACAGAATGTGCTCATTTACAGCCATGGCCTCCTCTAGATATTTTCTCCCTAGGGCAGCTGTGCCTGTACTCCCCATCACAGCCCCATCATGCCCATTTAGGGCTGATAATCATGTTCTTTCCCAAAAATACACTGCTTTGTTTCTCCCCTGTCTGGCAGCCTCAGTGAAGCACAGAGGAAGCAGCCTGAATGAATGCATTTGCTCACCACATAAATTCCTGAAAGAAAAGGTTATGCAAATATTTCATTTCCACAGCAGCAGGCTTTGACCTCAGGGCAACCTCTGTGGCTGTGTTATCTCTGCTAAAGGCTTCCAACTATGCTCAGATCTGGCATGTGAGATTAATAGCCATGTAAAAGGGTTAGGGTTTGTGCTGAAATATTGTTGAAAGGCATCACAGTGATTTGTCTGACTCAAGAGAAAGGAGTCTTGCTATACAGCTCCAGTTTGGCCAGCGGGATGATTTCAGTCCAACTCCTTCACGATTGAAAGTTCAGGCTCTTTCTGCAGTGCTCTGACATACAGCTGCTCCGAGGCAGAATGTACCCAGTTATCAATACATAGATGTATAAGGGAAGCAACCATATTCATGTGGTCAGACTCCTTGAAAGGCTGAGAGAATTGGGATTGTTGAGTCTGGGAAAAAAAAAAAAAGTCTCTGGGGAGACCTTAGAGCCCCTTCCAGTACCTGAAGGAGTTTCACAAGGAATCTGGAATGAGACTTTTTACAAGGGCACGTAGTGATGGGACAAGGGGGAGTTGCTTTAAGCTGAAAGAGGGCAGGTTTAGGTTAGATATAAGGAAGAAATTCTTCCCTGTGAGGGTAGTGAGGCCCTGGAACAGATTGCCCAGAGATATTGTGGATGCTGCAACCCTGGAAGTGTTCAAGGCCAGGTTGGATGGGGCTTTGAACAACCTGGTCTACTGGAAGGTGTCCCTGCATGTGGCAGGGGGATTGGAACTCGATGATCCGGGGATGCTGGGCACATCTCCTCAGTTGGCAATTTCTGCCACAAATTCATTGCTTCTGCTGGAACAAGAGCACTGCCATCACCTCTCATCTGTGGGCTTTTCCAGAGTTGTGCTGCTGTGATGTGGCTGCCAGAAAATGTTCTAAAATGAGTAATGCCTTTTACAGCAGGTCAGTTCTAGACCCATGTATTAAACTATGTGTTAAACACTTTATGGGAACAAAAGTGGTAAGCAAAACCTAGTACAATCAGAGGTCAGTTATTTGGCTCAGGGCCAGCACACAGTGACAATTTTCTAACATTAGGGACTTTCTCTGACAGAGGTGTGATCTTCACATTTAATGGCTTTAGATAGAATTTTTTTCCACCCACTTTTAATTTACCCATGGCTGTTTTACTGCCTCCAGACTTCTGGCATTCTCACCCACCTATGGCAATAAATTAAAAACATTCTTTAAAAAAAAACCATGAAGAAATGAAAGAAAAATATTGTTTGATGTGCAAACACTGAGATCTCTCTCTCTCTCTCTGTCCCTCTATTCATCTGATTTGCTGGAGACTTTTCTGTTCTTCCGCTGGACAAAGACTCTCCTTCTGTGTCCCTCACTGTGGATACATCCTTGTAGGTGGCTGTCCTTGGAGCCAGGCTCTCATAGACATTTGAGCACATTTAGCTTTCCTCTCCAGCTTTGGTTTATCTGTTTCCTATTAAGGTGACAGTCCTGCAATCCCTCTTCATTAAAACAGGACATTGGAGAGGAAAGTGACTCCCTGCATGTGTTATCTCCAGCACTTGACCAGCTAAATAACAGCCTGTTGCCTCAGGAAAGGGCAACTCCTTCATCTCCCACAACTCCATACATCACCCAGTGTGAGGTGCATCTTGTGCTGCTCCCAGTGTTTGATGTGTCCTTGTATCTGCAGGTGTCTGTTCAAGCACACTGGATACAAACAACTGCATGGTACATGAGTATTGCTCGCTATGGTGGGTCATCTTCGAGTTTAGCAAAGATTTCTGAACAACCTGGGACAAGAATAGGTCATGGCTGACCTAAAAATGCTTTCTCCTGTGAAGCTGTATTTTTGTTGTCCCTGCTGTCCTACCCTCTACCTCCCTCCTTTAAGAAGAGTGCACACAGTTTTCAGAATAATAACAAAATTCGAGTCAGAAAGAGCCTCAAGTAATGATCCTGTCCAAACCCCTGGTCAAAAAAGGGCTTTGAGATTAGATCTGATTTCTGGAGTCTTGTCCTACAAATCTGATTAATATCTCCAAGGATGGAAACTCTACAGACTTTTTGGGTAACCTATTTCAATATCTGGATTAGCACTGGTAGCAAGGAAATTTTGGCTACAGAAATTTGTCCCAGTTTTCTCTAACCATTGGAATTCCATATTCTGAAACAAATTTTGGATGGGCACCTGCCAGCCTGGACTTGATTAGCATTGTATCTTTGTGTCTCATTATCAACATCTCAAACTAGTCCTCCTGGAGTTTTGGCTCCAGGGGCTGTGACTGCTTTCAGACTGATTGTCCATGCTCACTCCTTTCTCAGATCCAGTTTCAGAACATTTACTTTGGCTTCATGGGCAACATTTGGGAATCCATTTCCTTCTGCCTTTCTGCCCATTGATGCAGAAATTTTTCTTGATACCATAGAAAAGAAAAGTCAGTGGATCAAACCAGCCATCTGAAGACCCTTCCCACATTTTTTTCTATCTGGAATAATGGGGGGAAAGGGAGAAAGCTTTGATACCTTCTTGCTTTTTTATTTTTTTTAATCTCTCTTTATCAAGACTTGAAAAACATCCTGTTTTCAGGTTTCCAGATGGCCCCAGCTCTATGATCATTTATTGTGTGGACATGAGGAGGCTGGTTAGCAATAAACAAAGGTCCACAAATTTTCAAAGGAATTCAAACCACTTGTTGAAAAACTAATTAAGTATCATACAGATTAGATGCATGCTACAGTGATTGCAAATGCTTTGTGTCTCAAGTGCTATCTTAGCACAGGCATCAACTTCATAATTTTAATTTCCTTACACTCACCCTCTCTTCAGTTCCGCCCGAGTGATTTATTTGGGCTTTTCAAGTGGTATAAATTAGCATAAATTGAAATGTCAATATCAGGCAAGAGAAAAAAAACAACAACAGCAACAAAAAATGTAAAAATCGCTGTTGGGAAAACTACGTGTCTTTTTTCAATTCCCTGAAACATCCTTATTTTTAACTAAGGAAGCATATCCACTTCAAAATGCTCTGACCTCAAGTCATTCAGTTTCTCTCATAAAGCAAAAGGGAGGGCAGGTCATGCCTCAGAAGATTTACTGGTTTGTCATTCTCATTTTGCCATTCTTACAGTGCAGGAGTGGATAAATCTCATGGTTTATAGGGTTAGGATGTATCACAACACATGGCAAGGAGACTTCTTGGGTGATGGGCCGTGACCAACCCAGCAACCTCACAACAGTGGCTGAGCAACTGCTTTGCAACACCTGTGTGACATCCTGACCTGTGTTTGAGACTTTATCAATCTCAAGATCAAATAAGAATCAGCATCACCCCAGTTTAGTAGCACTGCAGCCTGCCTGCTGTAATCTGTCCTTATTATTCTCTCAAATTACCTGAAGGAGGTAATAGCCAGTTGGTTGGTCTAGTCTCACAAGTACAGAAAGACAGAACAAGAAGAAACAGCCTCGTGCACTAGAAGAGGTTTAGATTGGATATCAGGAAAAATTTCTTCACTGAAAGGGTGGTCAGACACTGGAACAGGCTGCCCAGGGAAGTGGTGAAATCACCACCCCTGGAAGTGTTCAACAAACAGGTAAAGGTGTTGCTTAGGGATGTGGTTTAGTGGTGGACCTGGCAGTGATCGTTTAATGGTTGGGCTCAATGATCTAAGAGGCCTTTCCCAACCTTTACAAATCTATGGTTCTAAGTCTTATCCCAGATGAAGGATGGATAAAATCTGTCTCTGTCTGAGGCTTATGCAGAACAAATTCATGCAGTCTTAAAGGACTGACTACAGTTTTCATTTTATACAGAGGATTTTCAGATGTTTTCACACTGGGCAGAAGCAGAACATAAGAAATTACCTGTCTTATGAGGAGCTCATTGCTTTGAGTGCAGACAAAAGTTTAGACACTGAAGAAACCCAAGAGAAAAAGCTGATCCCTAACACAACGAAACTTCCAGCTGAGGTGGCAGGGATTAGATGTACAGATGATGGTGTTGTGCTGGATGACACTGTTTTACAGGAGGTTTTTTATAAGCCAAGGATCAATAAGACAGTGCCATTTCTACTTCATCTTGTCCATTCCCTGCTTTTTAGGAAATCCTCCATTTATCACCTCCATCTCTGGCGTGTAATCAAATCCAGGAGCAACCATTTGAGAAGCCATAAGCACATGGTTGAGAAGCAGAGGAACGACTTCTGTAACTACATCTACATGGGAAGGAGGATCTCTGTCCTCACTCTTCACCAAATACCCAAGCATGGCTTGGCCAGAAGTGCTGAAAGAGAGCCAAATGTCACAATGCGTGGTGACAGCTCTATTAATGAGCTGTGCAACTGGAAGCAGCCAGGAAACAAATGAAGTGCCTGGAATCAGTCAATTCAAATCAGCAGCAGCACTTTGTACCTGGCTCTTGCAGTCTGGAGCCTGTAGCCACTGAATTTTCACCCAACTGTAACAGTGTCACTCTGACCTCCTCATCTTCCTGCCCATTATTCATTCTGCCCACTTCCCATGGTCATGGACCATAAACCCACATGTCCCTGCACACAGGAGCTGCAAGCACTAGCCTTCAATTCCAAGCAGCCTAGCTTTTCCCTCTTGCTGTTATTCCATGCCAAAGGGAGGACCCAATTTCCAGAGGTAGCAGGAGTCAAATATTTCAGAGCCAGGAGCTCCATTATTTCAATGCTACAGGTACATTATTGCTCCTCGAGGCTCATTACTTCCCTCGCCTTCAAAGAAATTGGAGACCTTGAAAGGATCAATAAGTACATTATTACTCTTGTTCAATTACCTTCCTGCTTGGTTCTGAGCCATCTGAGGGGAGCTGTTCATTGGCTTCAGCTTTCAGGAGCTGATTGCAGCAGAGCCAGGCAGCTCAGCTCCGAGTGGTGCCAGTCACCCCCTCCTGGCACAAGGTACTCTGCCTGCAAGGGTAATCAGAACACATCATTATCTTAAAGGCAGCAATGAATACATTAGAGATGAGGCACAGAGATGGTACAACTGCTGAATGTTCTTTTTGACAACCTATGAGCTCTCCAGTTGCTCAACTGTAGAACCACAGCAGCGTTTAGGGCAAGGGAGACTTCATTGCTTATTAGTTTCTCTTTCCAGCTCTTTTTAGAAAGAGAAGGATTCCCATTTCCTGAGGCAAACTGTTAAACATCTCTGTTTCTATGCCCTATTTTTATGACATAACAAAAATCTGGAGCCAGCTGTGTTAGTTTATGAGCCTGTACAATTAAAACTTCTCAAAATAGGAAACCCATTCATTCTTCAAACTTACTGCAAAAAGGGGAAAGCCACCTCCCTGAACTACTTTTCTGCATGTTGGTGACAATAAACCCAAAGAGCACGTTCTCATCTCAGTAAAATTAGCATCAACCTTTTCCATCATTGCCCAGTTAACTTCCAGTTTCCAGGTGCAATACAGATACCTTTTGCACTTTAGGCAAGCGATGTGACAAGACTTGGTTTAATTTCTATTTTGGAAAAAGAACTTTTCTGCAACCTTTTGCACTGCCAGAAGCTTTCTCTATAAGAATTTTCTTAATTGTAAAAAGATCTGGAAATTAATTTCTATCTGAAAGTCAACAAAGTTTGAAATGGAAATGAAATGCTTATTTTAACAGAAGATAAGTAATTATTGGAGGTGATTATGATGGGATGAAGGAAAAATCTCCACTGTTTGACCTCCTTAATCAAAGTTGGATATTCTTCTAAAAAAAGTTGTGATAAATCATTAAGCAGCAATCTGAATGAGATTATAAAATCGTGTGGAATATCCACGTTTCTCCACACTCCAAGCCTTTGAATGTGTTTATTCTTTTGGTGGATCTAGCACTCAATGCACTAACCCATCACACCATCCAAGTTTATCAAAGAAGTGAACACTTACAATCTTTAGCTTAAACCAAAATTTGTTATAGAGTATCAGTGCCAATTGGAAGACTTTTAACAAGACTTCTACAGACAGGTGTGTGTTTTTCATTTAAGGAAAAATTCAGAAATCAGCAGGATACAGCCAAGCTGCAGCACAGAAAGGGATAAATGTTGCCAGTGTAACACTGTCCCCTCCATTCTTCTGTCTGTCTTTTCCCATTCTGGATTTTCTCACTGTCGAAAGACCAGATGCTTCATTGCAGCAACCCAGGGAGAAATGGCCTAAGAAACTGTTTGCTGGACAGACAGAGGGGGAAGTCCCTCTTCAAGCAAAGAAAGCTTTAGAGGGATTTTTCTAAAGCAGCCTTGAATGTTGGGGTAAAACTGCTGTTGACATTCAAGGAATTGCTTTTTCTTTCTCTTCCTGTTCAGATACATTTACCCAAGATATGATATTCAGGGAAACGAAATCAATCTTCACCTCCTAGGATCATACAAGGGTTTACAGCCCAGGCACTCCAGGATCTGAGGCAATGTAAACTTCCTTGACCTTTCCTGCTTTCTTCCTGAGAATGTCACCCTTCCCTAGGTTTTGGTTTTGGTTTTTTTTCATTGAAAGTATTAAATTTGTGAGAAGATGATGGGAAATGTTTGGAAGTGGAAGGATCTAGCCTGAGTACTCTTACCCCATTTCAGACCCAGCTTGCCATTCCCCAGCTGGACCAGCTGCTGGACACAGTGATTTTATGGATCACTGCTGACCTATGCTAAGCAAAGGTCTGAGAAGGCCAAATCAGTGCCATGGAAGTATCAAATTTTCCAAAACGCAGACCAGTTGCAGTTCAAAGTGAAACCTCAATGTTTCTTCCCCAGAGCAGGATGGAAACCTGGTTTTCTGGCTGACACATTGCCCAGCCATTGGCATTGGAGACTCCAGAGGCTTTGAGATACTGGCAGGTAGAGTCCATCCAGGGTGCTGCTGGCACAGTGCTGGCAGGCAAACTCCAAGCAGAGCAGGCTTGTGAGCAGTTTGCTGAAGGGAAAGAAAAAACACACTAAAACCTTCCTCAGGATGTTGCAAATGACACAGATCAGCAATTTGGGTAGCAGGTGTGTTTTTCTCAGCATTTTCTCCACCACTTCTCCTTACAAGTTCAATATTTCCTGCTGTATTTCTTGGTTCCCAGAGACTCATTGCTGCCTGACAGGCAGAGGGATGTTTCAAGCTGTATCCTGCCCTGCTGCAGGAAAAAACCTGATGCTGCTTTTGGCTAACCTAAATTTCCTTTGAGGAGTGTATTCCCAGGTGTTCAGTTTAGTAACTACGCGATTTTCTGGATGATCTTATGTTTTACAAATAGCAAAAATTATGTTTTAACGGAGCATGAATAAGGAGAAAGCTGCTCTTGACTGCCTGAGAATTGCAGCCTTTAGCTAACAGTTAAAATTTAGAGATGCTGCTTTGAAGGAAGGACTTGGAACAGGGCCTATCTTCCCTCTGCAAAGCAAGGACCCATTGCGGGGTAGGAGCAACACTCAATAAATGTGCCAATTAATCAACTTTCCTTAGGAAGCCATCAGAGAGAATAGTTCCCAGACAATTCAGCTGGACAAATGTTTCTGAGTCAAAAGAATCAGATGTGATTGAGTGGATTAAAGAAGCAAAGGGGCACAGGCACACATGGTTCCTACAGATTTGCCCTTCCCGTTTCAAAACGCTGCCCTAAAATACCGCTCTGGGGCAGACTGGTTTGATGGGGAGAGATTTAGGGTAGCACTTTCCCACAGCACATCTCCATTTCACTCCAAAGTAGTTCCAGTTCTGAGTAGCAATAAAAAGTAAATTACATTTATTAAATCCCTTGATCCCACCTTTAAGGACTGCCAGTAACAGCATTTTCATAAAAGGAAATGTCTCTCTCAGGCTCCAAATCTTTGCATTTCTGCTGGAATTTAAAGTGGGGAATCATTTCTTCAGAAAAGATTTCTGCCAATGCCTGACATCCACGTTAGGCTGGGTTAATGTTTAATAAAATGTTGAACACATCATGCTGTATTTCAAATTCTTCAAAGACCAGATGCTAGATGAATATCATATGAGTGAGATTTCAGCTTCATGGAACAGTTTGGGTCGGAAGGCAACTTGAAGATCACCTCATTCCATGGACACCTTCCACTACACCAACTTGCTCAGGGCCTAATTACTAACCTGGCCTAATTACCAATTCTTCATTGCCATTACTCCAGAGACACCGAGCTTACAAATAACTTTGTATTTTGGGGAGATTTTTAGATGGATTCCCATCCATTTAGATGGATTCCCACGATGGTGGAGCAGATAAAGTTCCTCTTGGAAGCAGGAGGGGTCAAGAGGCCACACACACAGCACAAACCCTGCACGCTGGCTTCACAGGACTTCTTGGCCATTTTTTTATAACCTTGAAAGGTCTCCAGAACCTGTAGAGGCCAAGATCAGAGTTCCTGGTGTCCCACCCCAGGGTGTGGCAAGCACAGGGGAGTCACAGAGGGGTATAAGGACAGATTATTAGAGAAAACATCTCTTCTCTGATACACCCTCCCATCATCTGCTTTGGTGAATTCACTGACTTTAGGAACTTCCCTACCTGAGGATAGGACCCAAGGCATTTTTGACATGCCCCATATATTTAATAACAGAAAATCCAAGAGGTCCATGTGCTCGCTGGATGAGTGCTGCTAGCACAGCAATCCTATGGGAAGCAGTGGATAGTAGTGGAAGTATGGGGCACAGGAAAGCTGTTTTGTTCCTCCCTGTTCTCTGCTCTGGGCAGAGACACCATCAGATCTTCATTTTGTCGGTTTATCATTCCGTGACAACCAGATCTACTTTATGAATAGTCAGAAAATAAACCCAAGCCAGACCATGGGGTTTTTTCTTGAGCAGATGAAATCAAGTGGATCCTCATCTCTTGCAGGTGGGAAGGGCACTCTCAGCGACCACCCCACTGCAGCTCCTCTTCTCCTCCAAGTGGAGGGAGGACTTTGTGATTGCATTATCATAGTGATACATCCACCTCCCAGTGAGGCAGCTTCCAGGAGTTGTGCTCAGTCTCCAGCTCATTTGGGTTGATAACATCCCACCTTCCCACCAAAAAAAAATACATCTGATGAGACCAACTCCTACCAGTGCTTTCTGTTCATTCCTGGTATCACAAATGCTCGTTCTGCTTTTAGACTCCCATCATCATCTTTAAAGTCCTTAGAAAAATGAAATAGTCCTCCTCAGCGAGCTCATTTTTCTACTGCAGGGCTGCTACAGCTGTGGTTAACAAAGACGTGAGGGCTAAGAGTTTGCCAGGATGATGGATGGTTATTGGACTCGATATTTCCCTGAAAGTAGTTGTGTGATGCAATTCAAGTCTAGCAAGGGCAGTGAATTTACCAACAGGGATGGCAGGAGACTTAGGCTCCAAATTTATCTGAGAAAAATTCTGTTGTCACAGATAAATCAATTAAGGTTATCAAAAAAAAAAAAGGAGGAGGAAGAACAACAACAGTCCTTCGTCCTCCATGTGTTGCCACAACACTGTAATGATGAAGGTATTATTAACAACACATACAAAAGCAGAAAAAACTGCATCCAGTTTTCTTAAATCTTACCTATTTTTGAATTAAATCACTCACTAGAATATGATCACCTCCAAATAAGAGAAGTGTCACCTTTTTGGACACCTACACAGACATCTAAATAAGAATATGCATATAAAGCCTTGCAGAGAAGGATGGAAGGATATGATCCAACTGTGGGAATTTTTGTTTGTTTACTTGTGAAAAGACTTCAAAATCTTTTTCAGGTCTCTTCCAAAATAGCTTGGGCTGTAAGGCAGAGCCCATGTTTACACAGTGTGGCACTGATTTAGCTGTGACTCCGGGAGAAGAGTCCTGCAGGGGCTGAAGGGTTGTAGCTGCCTCGGATTTACAGAAGGAAAAGCCTTTGGATCATTTATCTCTGAAGATGAAGTGCCTTGTATTCACTGTACACAAGGGAATAGCAAGAGTATTATTATATAACTATGGCCCTAACCTAATTAATATTTGACTAAGAAAGAAAAAGAGAAAGAATAAAGCTTTTAGAAGTTCAAGAGTATTAGATAAAACCTTAGACTTAACAGTCTTCCTCTTTTCATTTCCCTGCTTTAATCTTCAGGTATAAAGAGACTAGTTTGAAATAATTTAGGATGTTTTTATGGGAAGATCACAGAATTGTTGAGTTCAGAACAGAAAACACCTACTCCAACCCTCTTATCAAAACAGGGTCAGCCAGAGTAGTTTGCTTGGCTGAGTTTTGAACATCTTCAAGGAGGGAGACACACATCATCTCTGGGCAAAATGCTCTACTGTTTGTCAAAACAAAAGGAAAAGAGGAAAAAAAAGAAAAAATATTTTCTCATGTTTAAACGAAATCATAGAATCATAGAATGGGTTGTGTTGGAAGGGACCTTGAAGATCATCCAGTCCCATTGCCCTGGCATGGGCTGGGACATCTTCCACTATCCCAGGTTACTCCAAGCCCCATCCAATGTGGCCTTGGACACTTCCAGGGATGGGGCAGCCACAGCTTTTCTGGGCAACCTGTGCCAGGGCCTCACCACCCTCAAAGGGAAGAATTCCTTTCTAATATCCAATCCAAACCTTCCCTCCATCTAAATGCCCTTCCCCCTTGTCCTATCACCAAATACCTTTGTGAACATCTCAGCTGGGAAGGGACCTACCAGGATCAAGGCCGATGGCTAACCCGAGCTTGCAGAGGCTGCGGTCAGCATGGAAAAGGTGGAAAAGAGGAGACTGAAGGAGAAATAGGCTAGGTACCCTGCAGAGTGTCTCCAATAACAGTGAAAAAGCTGACAGGATTCAGGCGAGGACTGGGCATTCAAAGTGCTGGTGAAGCAGTGCTGGTGCCCTATGACAGCAAGACAAATTTAAAAAAAAAAAAAAAAGTGTAAAGAAATGGGGCTTACACATTAAGGAATTCCTCTGGAGGAATGGCAGCAGACCTGAGCTCACTACTGCCTAACAGCTCACAGTGCAAAACCTTGTTTCCCCTGGATGTCTGCTTTTCTCACAGAGCCAGACATGCTTTTACCTCTTGACCTGCCTGTCCTGCCTTCAGCACTGAGAGAAAGCAGCCCACACCCAATAAACGTCTGGCATCCCCTCTGGAAAACACAGAGGTAAATTCTCAAAATAGTGTGGTAGAACCATAAATTATCAAAATATAGGTACCATTTCCAGGACTCTCAGATTAAATTATTTCATAGCATTCAGGTGGCTGAATGTTTCATTCCACTCCCCCAACCCCCCCACCCCCAAACTTTTTTTTTTTTTTAATAAATATCCATTTTTGTATAAATATCAAGTATTCTTTTAGGCTGCCAGATTATCTCCAGGTAGTTCACATCATCATTCTACATGCTTTTTCTCATTAGCAACTTAACACTCAGACTGATGTTTGGGGTTCCTGTCAAACTTCCCTCTCTTCCAGCTGAGAAAAGAAGCCTCTGCCATTTAGCTATGGAAGATTACTTTTTCTTTTGGACATCTCTATGACTTTTTTTTTTCCACCACAAATTCAATATTTCCAAAATAATTTGAAATAATCTGAAGTGCAATATATGAAACAAGGTGGGCAAGGCACAAGGTCTCTTGGGGAGAATCTAAGCCGAAGTCCTTGTGCCAGAGGGTTTTTTCACAGAATCTGTTGCTGATGAAGATTCCTGGCTCTGGTGGCTGCAGATGCCATGGATTTGGGAAAAGCTGCATTTTTCAGAGTTGAAAACAGGTTCTTCAAGGAAAATAGGTTCTCCAGGCATTGGTACTTGAGTTTTAACATCAAAAAGCATTTTCTAACATTCCTCTGTGCAATAACTTTGGAGTTATTTCTTCTGAGAAATAATGAGAGAAAGCCCTGGGTTTGTGTCCATTTTCTTGAAGACAAATTAAGGGGAAAATGGAGAAAGTTTCTGGTCACCCCTTTTCTGACCACTTTCCTAATTGTAGGGCCATCACCTGGTCTTTAATAACCACAAACATTTTTGCAGAGGTGACCTGGTAGAAAAGCATCCGGACTCATTCCTATGGTTTTAATTAACAGAGCTAAGAGACCCTGAGATAGTTTATTTCTGTTCTTTAGATGAGTGAAAACATTGGCACAATAATATTTGTCTTCTTTTGAATCCCTGGTTCAAAATGATAGCAAAATACATCAAAACACAATGTGAGGGTACAAGACATCTATTACTGCAATTACACATGGCAGCCAAATTAATTAGTCATCTCAGCATAGATGGTGGAGAGGTGAGATTATAAATTTAAACAGCTTGGGTCACAACAGTAACGAAGCCAGAATATAAGCCAAAAAGACTTGTGGGAAAGAGATAATATTTTAACTATCTCTATTTTGGAAACGTTCATCAATTGTGAAATGCCATAGGAGTTAAGAAAACATTTTATCTACTAAAACTGATTGAGTGTTGTTTCTCTGTAGAGAGGAAATTCTTGCCTGTTTCTATTTTTCGTTTCTTCAGAAAAATTTTGTCTCCAGAGACTATACCAGGATTCAAGCCCTCTTGAACCATTGCTACTAGCCATAAGCTTGAAGATTTTGTTTTGTTTGTTAAGGAATAAACTTGTTATTTTGTCCCAGTAGTTAAATTAACTTTGTTTTCTGCATGGTTCCCCAAGCCCAGAAAAAACCAAAATATCAGCACTCATTTATTAGAGAAAAATCATCAGAACTGAAGCTGGATCTTGCTGGGTTTTTAGCAAGAGATTTCCTTGCTTCTGCAAAAATAAAAGGAAGACAACTAATTTACCTACACCCTGCATTTTGGGTTCCAGAAACCTCAGTTTTGAGCAGTTCAAGAACATTTGCCTTCATCATGGATCAAGGATGAACAACTTAACCTGCCACAGTTTGATTCCTTTTTCCTGTAAGAATCCATCACCCCTTCACAGCTCAAAAGTTTTGAATTTTTTAAACTGTGATTTTGGAAGATGTGAACAATTTGATTTCATTTTCTGGGTACATACCAAAAATCATGGCTTTTGAGAACTTATCAAAGGGAAGAGGAGGAATACGGTCTGCAGAAATTTT
The DNA here is from genome assembly GCA_013398055.1 of Ifrita kowaldi. Classification (NCBI taxonomy): domain Eukaryota; kingdom Metazoa; phylum Chordata; class Aves; order Passeriformes; family Cinclosomatidae; genus Ifrita; species Ifrita kowaldi. Next base: position 608,577 of record VZRS01014323.1, read on the forward strand.
ATCCTTCTCTGCCTTCCAAGCCCCTGGATTCTCATAGAATCCTTAAATCATTAAGGTTCAAAAAGCCCTCAGAGACCATTGAGTCCAAGTGTTAACCCAGCATTGCCAGGTCCACCATTAAACCATGGCCCCAAGTGACACATCCTGTAGTGATTCCACCACCTCCCTGGGCTGTCTGCTCAATTGACTGACCACCCTTTCAGTGAAAAAATTTTTCCTAATATCCAATCTAAACCTCCTCTGGTAGAATTTGAGGCCATTTCCTCTCATCCTGTCACCTGGGAGAAGAATCTGACCTCCACCTGGCTGCCTCCTCCTGTCAGGGAGTTGTAGAGATCAATAATGTCCCCCCTGAACCTCATTTTCTCCAGGCTGAGCCCCTTCAGCTCTCTCAGCCTCTCATCATCAGATGGGCTCCAGACCCTTCCCAGCTCTGTTGCCCTTTTCTGGACACACAAATGTGTCCCCTCTCCTTCACCACACCAAACAAGGGTGTTTGTCCCCACACACCCCCTGTGACATTGCCACAGTTGTGCTGCTTCTTTTGCTGTGGAAAAAAAGGGTATTTGCTACAGCTGAGAGAGTGGTCAGATCTCGGGCAGTTCCTCAGGATAAATCCAAATCCTTTGCTGCTGTGGTGGTAGCAGGTCCATCTCTCCAGAGCTTTCCATCCCAAACCTCCATCCTGCTGCACAATGCAAGATCTTCTTGCTCCTCTGCTCCCACAGTAGGAGCAGCTCAGCTCCTGAATCTGACCGGTTCTGCCTCTTGCTAAGAAAACTTGAGCCATTTTTAATGCTATAAATGGCGTAGAAAGGACTTTGAGACACCATCAAAACTAATAAACAACTGCCCAGAGTCATGAAGGACTAGAGAGGGGATGTGATTTTGAGTTCTTCCACATTTCCCAGAACAGGAAATGAAGGGGTTTGGTGGGCAAGGCACCTGGAAAGGCTCAGTAATCCAGTAAGTGCAGCCAGAGAGAATTCCTTGAGCTGGAGGCAGGTCTGCAGCCTTCAGCAGCAGAATGGGGTTTGCCAAAGGGAGGATGGATCTGTGCAACCTCGGTACACATGCAGACCCCATTTCCAACAGCCCCTCACCTCTATCTGTCTCCTGCATCTCTGGGGCTCTGCTTGCCTCGAGCTTTAAACCTGAGATTTATGTAACCTAAAGAGGGCAGAAAAATAGTCAAGAATCAGCCATTTCAGTTTGCACTTTTTTTGCTGTTGGGGGAGCAGGAGGGTAGAGGGGAATTGGCTGGTGGTGATGTTGTTATTTTGGTCAAGAGAAAATGCGTTCCAAATATGAATGTAGAAAATAATTAATTATAAAGTAACTCCTCCTACTTCTTGCTCCTTGCAGATGCTGGAAGAATTTCTCTCTAAATGGAAGGACAGCTGCAGAGAGACCAATTTTTGCAGGAAATGCCGTTCTGATGAATATCAGTTGCTGAATTTTGCCTCCGTCCACGCCGAAATATTTCGTCTGTTCATCTAATGGCTTTTTGGAGCAGCAGGGCTGGTTTGTCCTTCCCACAGAGGGAACTGGCTTTTAACATGGATTTATCCTGCCTTCATTTTACAAGAAACTCAGTTCTCCTTTCCAGACCAAGTCCCTGTGTCACATAAAACCCAGACATGCTGGGACATGGAGAACAAAAGATCACCAGGGAAAGCTATCAGTAACCTCCAGAACCACAGCAGCTTGGATTTATCTGGTTTTCCTAGGAAAATGAACTCACATTTCCTAGAGCAGAAAACCATAGTAGTACAACAACCCAGAAATTGCACAGTGAGGAGACACTAGTATGTGAAATTCCCCTACCTCCAAAGGGCTTTATTTTAGGTAGCCTCAATACCATGTGGGAAGAAGACAGGGATAAGAGACAGGAATGTAATAAAGGATTTGATATGGAAGCTCCCAGGACACAAACCTTGCCCCAAAATTCATTGTGTAAATTGAACCTCTCAATGTGTGCAGGGTTGCCATGTGAGCCGAACAAAAGGGGATGTGAGGGTGGGTTTGATTTTGTTTTCTGGATTTTAATTTTTTTTTTAAGTATTTTGTGCTGCACACACAAAACATGCAGAGATTCTGACTGTGCCACAGGCTGGAGTTGCAAGAATTTAACTGATGAGACAGAAATTTCAAACAGTCCAGGCTGGTTTGGGCTCATTGGGCTACAACTGGAGGAGAATGCACACAAGTGGTTCTCAATGATTTTGTCTTAAGGTTAAAAAAACTCCTTGAACACTTTGTGTGTTGCATTAACAATTTTTCTATTGTTATTCCATAAAAGTAAGCAGACTCCTGCAATTCCATCTTAGAGATATGCACAAGGATGACATCCCAAAAATTGAGTTCTGAGACAGTATCTAGCCATTTCAGTGGGAATTTCATATGAATAACACGTCCCAATGAAGAGCCTGATTTAGAGTTGCTTTTAGCAGTAAGGCTGGGGCAGACAGGCAATCCTAAGGTAATATCTTGAAATCCTCTACAAAACATCAAACTCTCATGAGACAGCTGATCACCTTGGCCTCAAAGAGCCAAAATTCAACTGTCTTTTTCAGCCAGTTTTATTCATAATCATAGCTAATCTACATTTTTTCCCCTTCTATAAATTCAAAGCCATAAAAAATCCTCTTGCTCTCTCTTATTTCCTCTTGTTGGTGTAGATAAAGGCACTTTACAAAACACTCCGTGCCTGTGTATTTACACATAGCTTAACATAATGAGCCACTAATCTTATTTGAGGCCTCCGAGCAGTATTGAAATATAGATTGTTACTAATAACCATAGCACTTCCATGTTGCTGGTGCTGAAATGGCAATCCTTCCCTCCCTGCTTGCCCATGGAGCAGAAGAGAATGTTTGCTGAATTTCCAATGAGCACATCAGGAAAACAACACCAACCACAGCAGAAACTCCCTGCTTTACTGAACGTGTTTCTTCTTCGAGTGAATTCTTGTGATGGAGATTCCTAACCTAAAAAAAAAAAAAAAATTGTCCAACTCTATTGGCCGCAAAGATGCCACTCTTTGGGTGTGCCAGCTTTACAGTAAGGTGGAAGCATTTGTTACACAACAATTTTCCACCTGCAAACAACATCTCATGGAAATGTAGACATCATGTTGAAATATTTTGATTTTGGTAAAATATCTGATGGGAAATTTGGATTGTTTTGACTTCTTCATTTCACTCTGGTGTTGAAATGTTTTGTTATAGTAAAGCAGAGAGAGTTTGTTTTGACTTTCTTACTCTGTTTTATTTCACCCTAATTTTATATTATGATCCTTCCAATACTGTGTTTATGTATTTGCCTGTTATAGTAACAGTTCCTTTGGCCATCTGAAAATATGCTGAGATGAAAGAAAATGAGTATATTTCATCTTTTCTCTGAGTAGTATTGATTACTTCACAGCATAATGTTTGTACAATCACTGATGTTTTGGATGGTTTTTTCTTTTCTCATTTCACTAAAGTTCCATTTTGCTGCAAAAGCAATTTTCAAAATGGCACCTTTTCCCACAGATGGGGACATTTATTTACCATCAAAACTAATGTGCTAACTAACAGTGTCAAATCACATTCAGCTGCCAGGACAATTAATTTCCCACTGCCTGGTCACGGCTGTCCTTTTTCTTCCTGATTTACAGGCCCGCGTTGTACAACCTTGCCCTTGCATTGGAATAAGTTATTTCGCCTCCTTGCTGTGGGAATAAGGTGCTATTTCAGGTACAATGGTCTACTTGGAGGTGTCCTTGCCCATGGAAGGATGTTGGAACTAGATGTTCTTTTAGGTCCCTTCCAACTCGAACTACTCTATGATTCTGTAATTCTCTACAGTGCCCACAAAAGCGCAGGTTTTGACTCCTGATTCAAGGCAGTGGAAAACTATGGCAGCAATCAGGTTAAGTTTCACATCAATCCTTCTGAGGGTGTGCAGAAAATCTAGGAATATCTCCAGAGAGTTGGGCACCTTGGGTTCTGAACAGCATCCTTGGGAGGTTAATGGATGGTGGCAGAGTATTTCCAACCAGCCTTACCCCAGAGTGTCATCTCATGTCAGCTTTTGATCCAAACAAATCCCAGGAATTAGAGCTGGGGAAAATCTGTGCAGTCCGTGAGGTGGGAGTAGGATTTGTCTCCACCTGGAAGCCTAATAACTAAAATACTAAATTCAAAGCCAGGTCTGTGTATAACACCATGTCCCATTCTACATCCCCACACAGCCCTGGGGACTCCTTGTTAATTCTTACCACTGTCCCAATGCAACAAATCCCTTTCCTATTCTTTGTAGCCCAGCTGGTGCTTCCTAATGCTCTGGGATGTGACTTCAGGCTACCCTGGTATCCATTTGATCTTTCCCATGCTTTCAGATTTATAACCATTTCCCCTCGCTTATCTCTTAATACTCTCCATACTCACCATGCATGAAAACTGATGTTTTATTCAGGGGCAGTTGTCTCTGGCCATACTTCTGCCAAATTAAATACCAGCAGAATAACAATGCTGTTGCATCGCTTCAGCTTTACTTCTCTGACAATGTTTTTATTGCTCCAGATTTTGACGCACATATTCATATTTCTCAATGCTTTTCTTGTTCTCACTTCTATTTTCACCTCTGTACTGCTGTTATCTATTATTACCAGGTTGCCACAGTAACTGCATTCCTCAACACTCCTTATTTGTTCCACACCAATTGTTATATGGACTATGTTTGTTCCTATCATTGCCAGGATCTCAATCCATTTTTTTGTTGTTGAAATTTCGCCCTTATCCGTGGTTTGGAAGCTTTTGGCTGCGCATCGTGGGGCAAGAAAGAGGACAGGTAACTCCTCCTCCAAGGCCCCACATTCACAGTTCTCACTGAAAATACTGCTGTTCTCTGAGGCAGTTGGCTCTTACATGTCATTCTCTGCAGAATCAAGTCTTCCACCTCTCTGACCACCCAAGGAACAAGAATTCTCCCTGTTCAGCCTGGTGTTCTCTGCAGGACTGGTCCAAGTGTGAGCTACAGCAAAATGCCCAACTCAGCACCCTTGTCCGGGCTGCAGAAACATCCCCATGGGCAGCACTGGAAAACCCTAAATCCCACTCCACACCAGGGCACTCTTCCTAAAACTGTGAAATGAACTCCTGCACTCTCTGTGAGGGGATCTCCTTCCCTCTCTCTCTCAATCTCTATGTTTTGCTGCCCTCTCCTGCTCAGCCAGGAAACCTCTCAAACCTCCCAAACCGGGGACTGCAAAGCTCACCTGGAAATTTTAGGTTCCCTCATACGTATGACAAGTCTTGCCAGAGCAGAGCATTCCTGACAAGAGCAAAGTGGCAGAGGCAGAAAGGAGGTACAGGGTAATAGTGGAGACCAGGATTAAAATTTCCAGAGTATCTGTTCTGGGAAAAGAAGAAATTAAAAAACAACAGCTGTGAGGCAATTGCTCCACAAAAGAAACAGGAATCAAACGCTTCTACAGCTTGTCCCAAGCACGAAAAGGGGCATTATCCCCTTCTTCCTTAACTCCCAGGAGGTAAGGATGTGGTGGAGGGAGGAGGACAGAGAAGTCATTGCAGCATTGCAGACACTGCTGTAGTGGAGTCTCTAAGCTCACTTTGGAGATCCCAAGTGGCCCCTCAATGCTCTCCACCCTCAGCAACAGCAGCAGCAGCAAAGGTCGGTGGCTGTGACCACATAACACAGCAAAGGCCAGTGCTGCCACCCCTTTCATGCAAACCCTGTCCCTGGGAAGCACCTCACTGCCAGTGCTCCAGTCTCAGCAATGTTATTGCTGACAAAAATTCTCCATTTCAGGCATCACTGGAGTGATTTCATGGTGCTTTTACTGATTCGTGGATTAATGACCTTGCTGTGCTGCAGAACAAAAACCTTCTTGGGGCTGAAACAGAAGCCCAGCACTAACAGCATGAATTGCTACACTGCCATCCAAGCACCAGGAATGGAGCTGCTTTCTCCCACGAAAAACTATCAGAGGTAAGAGCAGATTTGGGCTTATTTTAGTGGGTTCACTCACTTTATTCCGGTAGGGAAGGCAAATAGTTTCCTCTAAGTCACTCCTGGTGATGAGGTGCCAGGACATCCCAAAGTAATGCAGCCAACCAAGCCATGAATCATAGAACATTTTGGACTAGAAGGCACCTTTAAAGGTCACCAAGTCCAACTCTCCTGCCATGATCAGGGACACCTTCAACCAAAAAAAGTTGCTCAGGGCCCTGTCCAACCTAGACCTGAAAGTTTCCAGGGATGGGGCAGCCACCACCCCTCTTCTCCTCCTTCACTACTCTCAATTGACAGTTGTACACATTATTGAACCCTTGGCTTGCTTTAGACATCAAACTGTTTTCCCCACCTGAAAAGAGATTGGCAAAAATTTATGCATTGCAACGTGTTTTACACTCAAAACTTCCTTGTATTCTTCATAACTTGTTTTCTCTATGAAGCCATGGTAAAAATGCCAAGAAAGGTAATAGGGACAGCAAAAGACAGGATTTAATTACAAGAATAATTTAATTGCAAGAAGGCTGGAGAGGGACTTTTTACTGCCCCTTCCTGTAGTGACAGGACAAGGGGTAATGGCCTTAAGCTCACGGAGAGGGGGTTTAGATTAGATATTAGGAAGAAATTCTTCGCTGTGAGGGTGATGAGGCCCTGGCACAGGTTGCCCAGAGAAGCTCTGGCTGCCCCAGCCCTGGAAGTGTCCAAGACCAGGTTGGATGGGGCTTGGAACAACCTGGGGTAGTGGAAGGTGTCCCTGCCCATGGCAGGAGGGTTGGAACAAGAGGATATGGAAAGTTCCTTCCAACCCAAACCATTCTAGGATTCTCTGGCTATAATTCCCAGCTGACACAGCCACCAGCTGATCCTCATTCCACACAGGCAGAGAGGAGAGACTAAGGCCAGAGTGGTGCTACAGATGCTGCACAAACACAGACATGGGCATCAATGAGACCATAAAAAAATTCAGGGAGAAGAAAAGCTGAAAGAAGGTGACCTTGACAAGTCAACTAATGCAATATTTATTGGCTTTTGAATGAAGGGTTTATTGAGCAAGAAAGAATGACATCAGCCAATAAAAGGATGAAAACAAGCACCAGATAAAGAGTTGCCTTAAAAACTCTATCCAAGAATAAGTGGAGGAATACAAAGCAGGAAGAGGGATATATCCAAGACAGGGCTGGTGGATATGTTACCCACATGCTCAGTGCTCAGGGAAGCACTGCTGGTGAGCTGGAGCAGCCGGTATCGTGGAATGGATATTGCACAGCCCGTCACCAAATTACCCCAAATCTTTACTAAGAATGCAGTCCCTTTTGATGATGTCATCGATATATGGACTTTCTAGTGCTAAGTAACTCCCTCGGGAAACAAAAAAAAAAAAAAAAAAAAAAAAAAAAACAAAACCAAAAATTAAAAAAAAAAAAAAAAAAAAAAAAAAAAAAACAAAAAACAAAAAAAAAAAAACAAAAAATAAAAAAAAAAAAAAAAAAAAAAAAAAAACAACAAAACACAAAAACCACAAAACCCACAAAACCCACAAAACCAAAAAACAACCCGAAACCCATAAAACCTGGCATCAGGCAGAAAGTGCATAAGTGCCTGAGAAAACTGGAAAAAAACCCACCAGTTTTGTTTTAAATTCAGATACTAACATTTACACTGAAATGCCAAGCCATAAGAGAATGGAATCAACTGAGCCGTAAAAGGAAAATAGACCACATTATTAGACAGCACTTTTAAAATTAGTTTTGATGTTCACTTAATTACATCCCCTTGGCTGAGTCAGGAAAACAGAGCCTTGCCTTATTATTACCATTTCACATCGTTATGAAGGTCCTTGATTGGGTTCAGTAGATGATCTCAATGGGATCTGTCAAACAATGGAATAATCTTCATTTCAGTGAAAAAGCTCTCTCTCCCAAAGGCACGTTTTTTGATAAGTGGCTCTTTCATGTAGACACAAGCCTAGCAAGGCATTGAGTCATGTGTTCAAAATATAATGGCTTACATAATTAACACAAAGTTAACATGGGAAAGGTATAATGTACTTAAGAAAAATCTCTTTATTCCCAAGAAGGAAAAGAAAGATGGAGTAGAAGAGTAATATTTACTGCCAGCTCCACAGCAAGTACATCCACACTCAGTATAATTATTCAAATTCCACTGCCCTTCAATAAGGTGGGGGTCCAGGGAACTTAGGACAATAGATCACCTGGAGTTGCCTAAAACTGTAACTCTATTGGAAGAAAATTCCTTGATAAATTTATCAAAATTATGAGCAATTTCTTCCAACATAGTTAGAACTTGAGTGTAAAATCAATCAAATCAGTGTAAGCAGAAAGGTGCATTTGTCAAAGTAGTATTACCAGCAAGGAAGCACATTACAGCAAAAGTGCAGGAAACTGCACTTTCTTTGCTCAGAAAAGCTATAATTTGGCAAAGAACTTCAGCATGTGCCTAAATTATGAAGTACAATACATATGATGGAATTCAAGCAGTGAGGCTGTTATTCCCCAGAATGTTGTAACTTAATTTCCTCCATTTGTCAATTAACAGCGCATGGGAAAAATATTTTTTAAATCCAAGAAAAAAATATATCCAGAGAAGTAGGAGTACAAGTGTGATTGGTACAAGACTTCTGGCTGTGATGTCCAGACCTCACAGAGCTTGTACAATCACACCCATTTCTGATTCACCTGCGATTGAACACGCTACAGATCTGCCAATAGAGCACAGTGCCTCAGGCCTTTAGGAAACTCATTCTACATGAGAAACATGAAAATCCTGACTTCTCTTATTTATGATTTAAAGCAGAATCTCCAGAGCTTTGTCAAGGCTGAGAAACATGCGCACTTCAGGGCATGTGGCCACCTCCAGCTAATAGAGGTCAGGAGGAACAACACTTCCCCCCTGGCTCATTGTCCCATGGCACCAGGACCACCTCAAGGTATGTGCTATGGGCTACTGCCAAAGAAAATTACCTGGCCCTTCTGTAATTCCTCTGTCTCTGCCCACGAGAGACACCTTCACAAGGATCTCAAAGGCAAGCAGCAACAGGATGAGAGGACACGGCCTCAAGATGTGCCAGGGGGGCTCTAGGTTGCACATCAGGAAGAATTTCTTCACAAAAAGGGTGGTTAAGCATTGGAAAGGGTTACTCAGTGTGGTGGTGGAGTCACCATCCCTGGAGGTGCTCAAGAAATGACTGGACGTGGCACTCAGTGCTGTGGTTTAGCTGACAAGGTGGTGATGGGACAAAGATTGGACTCAGTGATCTTGGAGGTCTTTACCAACCTAAGACATTCTGTGATTCTACGTCGGCTTTCAGGTTAAATCTGAAGGGTGGCAGGAAATGTAGCTGTGCACTGGGAACTAAAACTGGAAATGTAGGGAAGACAACATAAAGGGGAGGATAATCAAAGAGAAGGGAAGAAAGGAGATTTGCTGCGTATAGCGTTGCCCTTTATCTTTTTAAGTTAGTCCTGGAGCAGCCTTATGACTGTGAAGATGGCTAAGCAGAGACCTTTGGATTCAGGGCTCACTGGTAATGTCCCTACCATCATACAACTTAGCTTCCCTGTCACCTCCAGGGTCCTAATTCCTGATTATACTCTGACACATAAACATCAGTTCAATCCTAGGCCATTTTGCAATAAACCAGTCAGTCTTCTCCAAAACAATCCCCGGGTTCTCATGGGCAGTTTTCTACTATAAAACTCTTGCTCAGTGTGCAGTAAGTGAGATTTCACCAGGTTTGGCTCTCCTTGCCTTACAATGTATTCCNAAGATGTGCCAGGGGGGCTCTAGGTTGCACATCAGGAAGAATTTCTTCACAAAAAGGGTGGTTAAGCATTGGAAAGGGTTACTCAGTGTGGTGGTGGAGTCACCATCCCTGGAGGTGCTCAAGAAATGACTGGACGTGGCACTCAGTGCTGTGGTTTAGCTGACAAGGTGGTGATGGGACAAAGATTGGACTCAGTGATCTTGGAGGTCTTTACCAACCTAAGACATTCTGTGATTCTACGTCGGCTTTCAGGTTAAATCTGAAGGGTGGCAGGAAATGTAGCTGTGCACTGGGAACTAAAACTGGAAATGTAGGGAAGACAACATAAAGGGGAGGATAATCAAAGAGAAGGGAAGAAAGGAGATTTGCTGCGTATAGCGTTGCCCTTTATCTTTTTAAGTTAGTCCTGGAGCAGCCTTATGACTGTGAAGATGGCTAAGCAGAGACCTTTGGATTCAGGGCTCACTGGTAATGTCCCTACCATCATACAACTTAGCTTCCCTGTCACCTCCAGGGTCCTAATTCCTGATTATACTCTGACACATAAACATCAGTTCAATCCCAGGCCATTTTGCAATAAACCAGTCAGTCTTCTCCAAAACAATCCCCGGGTTCTCATGGGCAGTTTTCTACTATAAAACTCTTGCTCAGTGTGCAGTAAGTGAGATTTCACCAGGTTTGGCTCTCCTTGCCTTACAATGTATTCCAACAGGCTCACCCCTGGCTTTGCATCTCCAGGGCACAGAGCTCAATCGAATGTAAAAGTAAAAGGTCTGTTCTGGAGGAGACAATTCTTGATCATCATGGAGGAATGGTGGGCATAACTAATGAGGGGAATAGGGAAAGGGATGAAAGAATGGCTGTAAATGGCTGAGGAAACACAGACGATAACGGGATGTAAACCCCAGACCTTCTAATTTCTCCATGTAGAGCGTCCCACTGTAAAACACCCGGTTCCCAGTTAAAACTCAGCACTGCAGCCCCTTTCCCCAGGGTGCTGACCTCCTATCTCACCTGCAGAAATTATGGCCAAACACAACAAAGCTGAACTCTGCAGGGCCAATATTTCTCGTGGAATGTTTACAGCTGTAGTATTCTCCAGTCTGTCCCAGTAGAGCTGTGTGGAGCTTTGACAGAGGAAATCTGGGCCCAGTCCTTGAGAGTTCGTGAACCTTTCAGTAAAATTGGCCCCCAATCCAAAAAATCCTGGGCTCACATCCAAGAAAAACTCCAGCTCCAAGAACATCCTGCCTTACCATAACTCCTCTACATCCATCCACCCAGATCATGCCAAGAAATGCTCGATGCTCTTTTCAACTGTATTGCACACATAGAAGTGGTGAGGGATCTTGGTAGCAGGAAAACAAGAGAAAACAGAGGGGCCAGGTGTCTGCTAAAACCAGCTTGAAGGAGTCTTTCTCCTCTCTAGTAGCTGGTTTAACAACTGGGTATTAGTTCACATGAAATTACAGCTGCATTTCTAGGGAATTATACACTCCATCCACATCTGTTCTTGCACTGAATATCGAGGAAGAGGCAAGGAAGATTTTAGGCTTTTCCTCCTGTTCTGCAAGCAGAAGGGCATTAGGCTTTTCATATTTGTCAGCCTACTCTGGGAAAATGACTTTCAAACACATGGCATGAACCCAGAGAGCCGCAAATAGAAAAAGGGATTTGATGGTGTGTGCCCTGGCAGACAATAGCTCTGCACAGGCATTGTTAGGACAGGCATGGCCAGCTCACAGCTGCCAGGCTTCAGCTGGTTCCCACACAGCCCAGAAAAGGCTCCCGTGTACATCCCTGGCCCTGCAGCAGTGCTGAGCTGCCAGGACCTCCCAGGGTATCTGATCCCTCGGACGCTGTAAGAGGTCATCAGAGGATGGACAACCCAAACTCTCCAGGTGGCTGCTGGGACTCTCTTTTGTAGCACAGACAACTGATGTTGGCCCAAGCCCCTGATGTCATCAAATCACAGAATATCCTGAGTTGGAAGAGACCCACAAGAATCATCAGCTCCTGGCCCCACACAGGACAACCCCAACAAGCCCACCATGAGCCTGAGGGTGTTTTCCAAATGCTCCTTGAACTCTGGCAGCCTTGGGGCGGTGTCCTGTCCTGTCTGTGGGTTACCCTTGGAGCACTTCCAACTCCAGGTATGTGTGAAATATCCACATTTTTCAACTCTCAGCAGTACAGAGAGCCTGACACGCTGCAGGGAGGTTTCTACCCTGGAATGACAGTGTGCCCCCAATGTCTTGAGTCTCCTTCCAGCTCCTTCTTTCAGGAATAGGTGAGGCACACTCAGGTGACTGAGACACCCACTTTGTCACAGCAAAGGGCAGAGTGCTCTGTGCCAGGGTGTGAACTTCTTTCAACCCCAGGACACACAGCAAGTAGCTCAGGGGCTCACAAAGCACTGGTACATCAAAGAAACCACAACGTGGATTTTTTCAGGTTCAGTCAGACAAGGTTAGACAAGCAGGCTGCTGTCATCTGCACTGCATTCCTGGCTGCTGCATGCTCAGTGAGCAGTGAAACTCTGCCCCTGATAGATGTACTAAGTGGGTAGGACAACAGCGGAACAGCTTAGCACAACATCATTCTGTAGCCTATACCACTGACATTGATTTTCCTTTCAATCAAGAAAAAGCAGGGGAAAACTCTGCTTCTACCACTGCCACCTCCAGGAATTTCCAATCATCCATGCAGAGAAGCCTGTTATCATCACTTTGCAGATCATAAAGGAAGCAAAAATCCTGCTGTTGATTTGACAAGCAGTGTGAGCCCTCTGAGGAGCAGGTTCAGGTCTTTCTGATACCTCCCATTCCCTCTACGGCTCTGAGAATGTTGCTTGATCTCTCTGTGTCCTTCAGATCTGCCTCTATAAAACAAAGCTAATGCTGCTGACCCAGAAGGCTGTTGTAAGGAGAAAGGTCTTCACTTATCTCTGGTACCACACAGAAAGAACGGAGAGAGAGCCTAAGAAGAGGAGAAGGGGGTTATGTTCTGCTCTGCTGCTTAATTGAATAAGCTGCTATTTGCAAGTAATTAGAGGAAAACACTCAAGTGTCTGTGAGTGGGGTGAAAGAGGAGAATTCCTCTAATTTACATCTCATTGCCACTGAGATAAATATGCTTTTCTCGTTCTTATCAAAATGATTAATGAGACCTTCCTTAACAGCAATGCCTTTTAACTACTGTTATCACCTAATAATTAAACTAATGGGTAGCTAAAGCCTGGAAGTTTCACGTGGTTGTTTCATGAAAAAATTTTCTCCCTGAAGCCTCCCATCCAGTCCCAGTTACAGACTCCAGTTCTGCTGCAGATTGACCCAATAATGGAACTGGGAGATGATTAAGCCTGTTTATGAAGTGCATCACTCCATCCATGACAGCATGATCCAGCCAAGACTACATCAGTGGTTGTCAGAATGACTGTAGCCCAGACAAACCAGTCACATCATGATTCCAGAAATCCATGCTCAGGTACCTCCCCACAGGCTGCACTTTTCCCTCACATCCTCCTCAGCCCATGTCATTTGCATTCCAGCATTCATGAAAGTGATGCAAACGGTGTTTGGGGTTGGACACGTGCTGAATCGGCCACAGGAACAAACATTTGATGACTGCACATGGTTTTGGATGAGGACTTTTCAAATCCGGGCTGGAATAAAAGAAAATTCAGACCCTCCCCAGGCTGACACCCCAGGCAGAAGTCAGATTTAGGATATCCACATGTAGGTGTTGGCTGTGTGATAGTGTTTGATCTCTCGTTAAAATCAAGGCAGACCATGGGCAGCGCTCAGATGCTTAGAACAGAGATCCCTGTCAGTGTCCCTCTGCCACTCCCAGGCAGTTTGGGTATCATGGGCCATGTGAAATCTCCCTGGAAGTCCAGAAAATCAGGTCCTCTCCATGGTGAGCAGTGGCAGCTGGAGAAAGATTCACTCTAACACAGATGCCTCTGAGCTATTGATTCGGGAAGAGGTTGGTCACTCATAAGTTCTGGGCTGTTTCTGTCTTGCCCATAGAGATTTTTGGATGCTGCCAGGCATGTCAGATAGCACTGGGCATCTTCATTTGGCAAATGAATCCCACCTTCGTGCTATAATTTGTACTAGCAAAAAAAAAAACAACATAAAATTCTTCCAAAAAGAAATCATACCCAGTGTCAATGTAAATGATGTCATGAGGTATAATGCTGGTAAAAAAACCCATCCTTTTGGGTCAGGTTTTCTTTCTTTTCTCTCAGCAGAATTCCTACCTGACATTTTAAGCTTGCAGGAATGCATTAAATAGCAGGGCAGCACTTAACTAATTTTACATTTATATTGCCTCTCACCTGTGTTTGCTGCATGGGATGCTCACTCTGCTCCTTGCCAATAAGCCATCCAGAGAAGCAGAACCATATTAATGATCAGGAAAAAAACAAAAGCTAGTCAATAATAATCTCAGTGGTAATTTCATGATGAGAAATTCACTCGTTTCTTTATTTGTGCCTGGAAGCTCTTGTTGTTCTTATTATGAATCCTCAGGCATGAAAAGTGGATGTGATTTCTAATTTAAATAGAATTTGTATAACCCTCCAAAAATGAATCTCCATGAAATGATAAAGCAGGGCTCTAATAATTGTGTTTTGAAGGGCACCACATGTTGTGAATAATGTTGTAGGTGCATAATTGAACAGGCAGCACTGGCCTTAACGGGACAGAAATGGGACCCCTTTGAGGTGCCCCACAGACTCAATGTAGCTCCACGCTAACACAGAGCAGACAGAGGATCTGTGCTCCTGGAGAAGACACATTTCACTAGCCCAGGTTGCTCAATGCCCCGTCCAAACCAGACTTGAGACTGCCAGGGATGCCTGTGCTGGAAGGGACCTACAAGGACCAAGATCAACTCAGTGTTTTGTGGAATGTGCTGTGGTGTAGATGATGCCTCATCCTGAACACCTGAAAGAGTGACACCTATAAACCTAGAAACTACTGACAGACATGAGACCCTCCCAGGAATAAATGGAGTTTGCTCAACTGTTGCAAGTTATCTAAAGATGTTTCTTGCTCTGACATGACACACCAAGCCCTGCTACAGAGCTGGTGTGGACACCAGTGTTGGTACCCTTTGCACACCACAAAGCAACATGGCATCTCTCTCACTTAGCAGAGAACCAATAATGCACCAGAGCCCTGCTCAAAGGATTCCCAGAGCTTTAAATACAGCATAAAATATGATCTAGCTTGATCACTTGACAAGGTTAAAGCAGGAATTTTTTTATTTATTTGAAGATAGACTTGCATCACTGCGCTAGAGTTAGCGGAAATGGTGATGCCAGGTTTTACTTCAGTTTTGCAGAATAAAGACCTCCCTTCATTGTTGCAGTATTTCAGACAGCTTCTGTCTCTTCTCCTCTCCTAAGTGAGGTGGAACCTTCGTCCATGGAGTCTCTGTTTTTCACACTAAAGCAATTTGAGTGTCAAATACAAGTTCTGAAAGTGTCTTTTACGTCCTGCTTTTTACATCCATCCCCTGCCCTGCAGTGACAAGGAAGAGGTGTGGTACAAAGGTTTCGAGACCATTTAAAATACCATTTCCCAGCCTCACTCACCTCCTCATGGTCATTTCCTTCCTATTTCCTACTGTCAGTGCTGTGTTTTTACCTGACTTAGCACCTGTCTGGCCCCACCTCCCTGTGTCTGCAACAGCTGCCTAAAACACATTTGTAAAACTCCTGAATGGTGAAAGAACTATTAAACATAATTCTGCTATCTCCCACAAGGAGGATAAGAACACAGGGCCTTGAGTCATTCCTGTAACAGGGAATTCCTCTGTCTGGGAAGGCAGAGCCTCTGTGAAGGCTAAATAAATCCTAAGGTGCATGAAGAAGTAAGCAGGACTAAGAAGTGGTTTTAACTTCTGTACCGTGATCTCATGTGCAGTTTGGGGCAACTGGGCTGAAAAAATATTTTAAAGCCTAAATTAAACACTACTCGCATTGTTAAAGAACTGTGGAAAGATACTTTGGAGAAGATTTTGAGGAACTGATCACACAGAGGATGAGGCTGATTTTGTTCTTACAATGCAAACTGAAGATATTATTTAACAAAGCACAGGAAGAAATGGCAATAAGCTGGTTTGTCAGTCAATATGCCATTTCCTCTTCAACCCTGCCTCCAGCATTTAAGCAGAATCACTACCCAAGAAACCAGTGTACCTTCATTTAAAAGTTAAAACAAATCCTCTACTGTATTTTCACCAGCAAAAAACATGATTAAACCACCATTCTTCTGATCCTGGGCAGCATTCAGAGCTCTGGTATGACAGAAATAATTGCAGAGCAAGTGATGGAGAGTCAGGACCCTCGAGGGGAAGGGTTTGGGAACTACCCCTGGAATTCAGAAAGGTGAGTAGGCCTCCAGCATATGGCTGAAGTAATTGCTCTCACTTCCTTGCTTCACAGAGCAGTTCAGGATACCCAGCATGGCCTCCCAGCACAGTGGGGGAGAAGTCAGAGCATAAAAACCATATTTCTCTTTTATCTCAGAAAAGAACAAGTGATTTGCACAGTCAGCATCACATGGGCATCACTGAGATGAAAACCAGGTGATTGCCAGGTTATGCTGGAGGTTAAGGTGAACTTGATGCTGGACATGAAAAAGAAAAACAAAACAAAAAACAACTTGAAATCAAAGGTCTGGTATTGTTGAATTTCTCTGTCCTGGGAAAAAACAGTTCCTGGCAGGAAGAAGTTTTTCCAATGTACTGGCATGTGAATTAACCCCTCCCTCTGGACTCATTTTGTCTTATAACATAAGTGAAAAATTATCAGTTCCATGGCTGGAGTGATGCCAAAATCCACTTAAATGGCAGGTAAAAAATTATCAAGAAGAAAAAAAAATCTTATCTCTATCATATGTAGAGGGAAATGGTGGCAAGGAAAGAGACTGCTGGGAGCTCAGAGGGGCAGGAGCTGGAGCTCAGGGGTTTGTGGCTGGCAGCTTTTCTGCCTGCCTGTGCATCTCTCATGGCCCAGACACTTATGGTATAAACTACACTTCCAATGAAAAGAAGAAAAGCAGTTAAGAATCTTTCATCAAAAAAGCTCGAGGAGGGGGCAGAGCCCAGAAATCTGAGCCAAAAAAAGCATCTGTAAAAGTGAAATCTTCAGAGATGACCCCACAACTCTAGCATTCATCCACATGAATCTGCTGAAATGTGGCAATTTTTGTTATGGAGGAGGTGGGGACCGGAAAGAAGAGGGAGAAGGGAAATTCCTGACTGTGAGTGGCTCACTGATGCCAAGCAGTGGGGTGGGATCACCCACCAGCCCCCTGAGCTGACTCCACACTGGGAGGACAGCCCAGATCTCCAAGACCTGAGGTCCAGTTTGATATCTCTCCCACAGTTTGATATCTCCATCCTGCCAGCCTGATGCTGAGATTTGCCCAAGCTCTGTAGACTGCAGGAACAGGAAAACAACCTGGGAAGGGATGGAGATGCCTGAATTATAGAGCTAGATCAACCTCACCCTTTGAGGGGTTGATCTGGGTGTCTCCCACTCTATCCCCAAACAAGAGATGCCAAACATCTTCCCTTACATGACCAAAACAATAATCACGTTGACTAAACATTAGTATGGTTTTTATTGGATCATAGATCAGCTTTTGGGTCTGGAAATCTATATCAAAGGTAGCTTCTGCTTTCATTGCAAAGGCTTATTTGGCAAATAAAGTTCATTTGGCTAATTAAAGGACAAAAAGGAAAGCACTCCCCCTCTTACTGGGCAATAACCTGAGGGTAATGAGTTAATAAAACAGAAAAATAGCTATAATAGGGGAAAGAGATGGTATTTTTTCAGCTTCCCACCTTCATCCCAGAAAAAGGCAGGGCCCTGCACTGCTGGCTAACCAGAACTCACCCAGGCGTGATGGATGGCTACACACTTCTTCTCTTGAACACATCCAACAAGCCTGACAATCACAGAGAAACTTCAACAGGCATCCCTGTATGCTACTCATCAAATCCATCCTGCAGCTTCTGTGCCTTTCTCCATCCCTTAAATACTCTGAGCCATGACCACCAACACCTGGCAAAGGAGCAAAAGGAGACTATGCCTGCCGGGTCAGCAGTGAAACCTACGGAAAACAGGTGAAAATGGAAATCAAACCAGCAGGCACTCACCCACCCACCCACACAGTGTTGTGAAACTGGAGGGGAAAAGTCTTCCTGGAGAAGGCAAAGGCTGTGCAGGACCACCCTAAGAAGTGCCCAGCAAAGGATGTCCCCTAGAACAGGTCTGCCCAGGCTCTGTGGGGTAAGAGCTCACAGCCCCCAGGCATCAGCAGCTCTCCCTGCACGGAGCAGGCTCCCAGGGAGGATGTAAACCCCGGGCACGGCGCGGGTGAGGCTCTGCCCTTGGCTCCAGGTCCTTGGGTTCGGCCGCAGACGGCAGCGAGGGTGGGCAGAGCAGTTTCACACGACCTTCCTCCCTGAACCAAAACTGCTGACGTCCACCCAGCTCGATCCTGGGCACGGAGCCAGGGCCTGCCTGCAAAAGTCTGTTCCCCTTCCAAAACACATCAGCTGGAATTGCTGAATCCCTGAACCTGCTCCAGGACCAACCCCGGGCTGTGGTTTCACCTACATGTGAACACAGCCTCTGTTTGCCTGATGCATAGCTCCCCAGCAATAACCAGAAAACCCCCAACACACCTCTGAAATAGGGCTGTGGAGACAAAAAACCACCTTGCAGATTCACTAGGGCAATCCATAAATAAGACTTAAAATTAAGTACTGGCATCCTCATTTTATAGCCCAAACCCTGTCTGTCCTACGTAGACAGATTTTTCTCCTTTTTTGTCTTCTGTTAGTCCTATTTTCCGCCTAAAATAAATAAGGAAATTGTTTCTTTGAGAGTTGTCCTTATTTCTAACAAGATACCTGGATTTTCATATCAAGGGATTGGTTCTTATTTCTTGGAGATAACAAAAAAAAATGACCAGGGGAATTCTGATTTACATTCAGCAGCTTGTGAGAAACCTATTGATAAAAACTAAGAAATATTCAAGGAAGAATTGGACAGATTGTGTCTGAGGATTATCTCTACACCCAAAGGTATGTGTAAAAATAAACAAAAGCAATAAAAGCCATTCCATCTGAACAGAGATAGAGACAGGCTTCTTTTGCAGTAAGAAAAGCCATTACTGTAGTTATTATTTACAGAATCAGAGAGGTTTGTGTTGGAACAGACCTTAAAGGTCATCTCATTCCAATCCCCCTACCATGGGCAGGGACACCTTCCACTAGACCGAATTGCTGTCTCTGGAGAAAAATAAACATCACTGAATTTCAGAATAACTTTGCAAAATAACATTTCCAATAGCGTTTTAGCCTGTCTCTGCTTATGGGCTGGAAGGAAACGAGTTTAAAGGAACGTGATAAGCTGATAACTGCCTTATGCCAATTCATTCCTCCCTCCAGCACAGGTCCTTTAATGAGACCTCTGTGCATTGGAGAAGGGTCAGAACCAGCTGCCATCCCCTGGCTGACAGGCCAAACCCTCATTTTAGTGAGGAGTTTAGTCCCAGATCTTCTCCCTTATGGAGCTGCAATTATCTTCTGCAAGATTAAAACAATTTCTAGGGGAGATTTTCTGAGAGAAATTAATTTTCTTGCACCATAATTTGTCCCTGGGAAGATGAGCCTAGTCTGGGGGCTTTCTAGTGGAGAGCACAGGGGTAAAGACATCCCAGTGCAGAAGATCTGAACAAGAGCAGTCAATTGGCTAAATTATTTCTTGAAAGTCATAGAATCACAGAAAGGTTTGGGTTGGAAGGGACCTTCAAAGACCATCTAGTTCCAGCCCCCTGACAGGGACAGGGACACCTTCCACTAGACCAGGTTGCTCCAAGCCTCATCCAACCTGGCCTTGGACACTTCAGGAGATGGGACATCCCCAGCTTCTCCAAGCAACCTGTGCCAGGGCCTCATGACCCTCAAAGGAAAGAATTTCTTCCTAACATCTAATCTAAATCTCTCCTCTTTCAGTTTAAAACCATTGCCCCTTGTCTTACCCTAACTGCCCACTTAAATACACTTGTCTGCATAGACAACGACAGCTTGGAAACTTGCAACCTCTGTTCATGCACAAGAAAAGAAACCATTTAAGACAGAAAAGTGATATTTTCCCCCATCAGCCCTGAAGCTCAGCTCGGGGAAAAGGAAAATGTTCGGACAACAGCTCTTCCCAGGTGTTCATCCACCGCAGAGCATCCCAGCAGCAGCTCCTTCCAACCCTCCTGGTCTGAACTCACCTGCTCAGCAGATGAACGGTGACTGTCCCCATCAGGACTGTGCTCATAAAAGGTGGCAGCAGCAAGGAGCAAAGGTCTTGGAAACCTGGGAAGGCACAGAGGGAGGACTGTCCAGGGAGGATTGCTGGCACTCCAGAGAGGTACAGTGGTGGTGCTGACTGAGGATGAAGGCAGACAGGATTTGTCACATCACAGCCACGAGCTGTGACCTCTTCCCAGCCAAGCCCTGGACAGGCAGATACCAAAGCTCTTGGGACAAACTGGGAAAATTGCCTCAACTCCAGCAAGAAGCTTGAAAGGGTGAGGGAAGGAGCAAACCAGAGAGGATGTTTTCAAGGCTGGAGAAGCACAATCTCTTGAGGAGCCAGGGACATGCCTGCTCTCCAGTGGGATGGCTCGGCATCTTCCTTGTCTTCCCTGGGTTTTACCAGCACAAATAAGACCCTCCAAACCCCTCATGATGTAAACTCAGAGGATTCAGGACTAAGGTCATGATTTTGGGGCATGAAGATGTTCAGGTCTGAAAAGAGATGGGTCATTTACAAGGAAAATGAAACAACCATCTCCCTGCTCAGCCTCGTTTTTTTCTCAGGGAGGCAGATGTTTGATTCCAGGATTTTGGCAGACATTTGTGCACCAGAGACATGAAGACCACAGAAAGGAGAGAGCAGACAGACAGACAGACATCTACACTGAATCTCAAGTATATTTGCCTGATGGGGGCGTAGCACATACAAGAATTTCAGCAAAATGCCATAGGCTGTTAATTAACTGAAAAACTAATTTTATAGAAAATCTTTCATGCTTTTGGAAATAAGTAGCAACCCTATTTAAGGCTGCCTGTTCATAAACAAACCCATGTCAGTGGAAAAAGTTCCGATTTATATGAACCCTAGGATTTACATGTTTTATTAATGATCAGCAACGTCATATTTATCAACCTATGGGCCAAGAAAGGAATGAACTGACGGAAGATAAAACCTGTGTTTGGTTGTGCTGACTGCTCACACCGTGGTGACTGGCATTCCAGCCAGCCCCAGACACTGAAAAATCCTGAGTCAGGCCTTAAAACCCACATAGCCCACTTGAAAACCGCAAGGGAATTTGACATTTATGAATAATAATAACAAAAACAGCAGCAGCAACAACCTTGGTGTTTTACCCTTGTCTTTCTGCTGTATTTCCAGCTTGTATTTCTCAGCTAGAATTTACTTTTGATCATGAAGCCTGAGAATACAATGGGTTAGAGGGTCCTAGGAGTTGGATTATCAGGAAAAAAACTCATATATTGCAAAACTAACAGTAGAATTACACAACAGCATTGTGCTTGGCATCTTTACAGAGCAGGAATATTTCTATTTCCTGCACTTACCTAGACAAATTTACCAGACATCTGTCCTCTTCAGCATCTAAGGGACTTTATGGGACAGTAAAAACTGAATGAATAAACCCACATAAGAAGCAATAAATGATTGGCTTGAAAAAAAAGGACATACTTGTCTTTCAAAATATTGGAGCTGTAAAAACCAGCAGGGAAGAATTAAGCAATTTTATAGCTGATTTCAGTCTGTGGGCCTTGGGAGAACAGGGGTTTGCATCCCAACGACCTTCTGCACATGAAACATTTATACACCCCTTCTTGTGTATGTGCATTTGGGCATTTTTAGTTGTGTCCTTCTCTCAATTTATTCAGTTTTGCCTTGAAAAGGCGGAATAAGAGAGCAGCAATGGGAAAGCCAAAAATACCCTTGATTTTCATTTTCCAAAAATGGCTAGTTTGGAGGAAAAATAAATGTTTTGTTTGGTGGGTTAAGGCAAATGCCCCATTTTGAAATTAAAAAATGCTGTTTCCAATCCAAACAAACCTGCTGGCATTAGGAATTATGTGATTGGATTGTGCAAGTCGAACATGTCTCAGTGGACTGAGGGGCAAGGGGAGCAGCTTTGGGCATGTCCAGGGCTGCAGTCACAGTGCTGGCCTCTGTCCCCTTCTCCCTCCCTCCTTCAACAACCTTCAGTCTGCTGCCTCAGTTTCTCTCGATGTAAAACACACTGAAAACAGCAACTCTTCTCCCAGAGGAAGCTCTGAGGAGTAATTAACTAATGCTTGCAAAGTGCCAGCCAGCACTAATCATTATCATTATGCAGGAGAGGAGCAGTCGGGGTTTGCTTTGGTCCTAATGGTGCTTGTTTTCCTGGACTCGATGAGCCACAGAAACAATGAGCCACTGATGGGGCTGTAAGTGACTCCTCAAGGCACTGCAGCAGGTTCTGAAAATATAAACATTAACAAATTAATTTAGCTCTCCAACAGCCTCCGGGAAAGTGAAGGCTCCAGCCTCCCTCACAACATAGCATGCTGGAGAAAAGGGAAAGAAAAGTCGTTCCCATTATTCCAGGCTGATAAAGTGCCTGGGTTGAGCTGTACATCCCCATTCACCTTTTGATTTGCTCTGCCAATCCAATGTGGTCACACCAGCATAGTGGTGGCTCTGGTGCAGCACCTGGAGCTGTGCCCTTGGAGAGGGAAACTGGGAATGGGGCCAGGCTGGTGCAGGAAGGATGGAGAAAACCACCTGATTTTCAAAGGAGGGAAAGAGAAGGAAGTACTTAGCCTTAGGGGCAAGAGTCAAGGCATTCCCTGTACTTTTTGGCCAAAAATCTGGCAAAAATCTGGGAATGGTTTATGGAAGAATCAGAGGTAGTGGAACAGGAACTTCTGGCACAGACAGGACTTTCATGAACACAGAGGTTTTACAAAATAGATGATCCAAGCTATGATGTGCCCAAATAAACATTTCTCTGCCTGGGAGAGCAACAGCTTCTCTGTCATGATCAGTTTTCACATCAGGAGAGGCTGCTGTGTCAATATCAACTAGAAATTTTTGACAACTCCTCCTGTGGCAGGGGGGTTGTAACTAAATGATCTTTAAGGTCCCTTCTAACCTAAACAATTCGATGAAATTACAGTGGGGTTCAGAACACGCTGTTGATTGCAATCTGCAGAGACCAACCCTCTGCAGGGCCTTTCCCAAAGGATGCTCGAGAGGTGGGCATCCCTCATGGCCACGACAGCACTGGAGCCTGCAGGCTGACCAAAGGCTTTCTTCAGGTTTGAAAGAGGAACAGCCATGTTCAGGCCAAGTGCAGGCTGGGAACCTGAGCTCAAATTTAACTGCACTTCCCAATTAGACAATTGAAGGGAAGCAGACTTGCTGATTGGTGGCTATCATTGAAGACCTAACGAAGCAGGGAGATGGGAATAGTCTTTGGCATGGACATATTCAAAGGTGGTAGCAGTAAAGACAAAGAGCTATTCCCACAGGAAGAGACAGTGTGGGGGATCCTCTTTCACAGCTCTTTCCTCTCTGGCAACAGTTTCTCAAGTTAAATATTTATATATGTATATATGCATTCATGTACATACCCTCACAAAGCAAGGCAAAAAAGTCAAATCTTAGTGTCTGAAAAGTGGATCTAATCAAGTAAAATATCTTCAACCTTGAAATTTCCCTTACAAGTCTTTAAAAATGTTTTATTTCAAAGTACAACCTCAGCTTCTCAAGTACAAAATCATTTATAGATTAACATTTTAATTATAAAGCCTTTGAAGTCCCTTTTCAACTTCCCAAAATGTTTTGAAGATGGGAGGGTTCAAACTTACAAACCCCTGGGAAAGAAGGTGCCCCTTTACAGCCAGATGGGCCTGATCATCCTGTTCACTCCAAAAACCCTACAATTAGTAGGATTATTTGGAAAACCCAGCCTGTGTTACCCCAATAAGACATTAGATGTCACCCATGCACTGCATTTACTGCCTGTTCCCCTCTCCTGGTCCCCACATGGGAAAGTAACAGCCCGTTCCCCCCCTCACCCCAGGACTGGTGATTCAAGCTGGGACAATCTCAGGATATCACGCTGGGGATATCCTGAGATTACCAGGGAGGCACCTGGAGTGCCAGGAGAGATGCCCACAGCCTGGACCTGATAACTCAAACTGGAAGAGGGGATAGGAGCAGTATCCACGCCCCCATGGCCTTGCAGAACAGGGTGGGTCTTTGGCTATAACTCAGCAGAGCCAGGACTCAGGAGATGGTCCAAGATGCAGATGTTTAACTCTGTGCTGTCCCAGACCCGTGCCAACCAGCACTGCCCATGTCTGGGCAGCCTCGTGGGGGCTGAAGGATTTGGAGACAAGTCCCTACTGGGATGCACCCCTAATTTAGCAAGAAGAGAATACAGCTGTGTGGAATTTAGATGTTCTGTGCCGCACACACGTCCATGGCCAGGAAATGGGTCCCCAGAGGAGAGTGGAGCCAGAGATGGCACAGAGGGATCAGCCCCATGTTTTAAGGCAGCCGGGGCGCTCTGCACCCCCCACCCGTTCCCCTGGCTCAAGGTCTCCTTCACACGCCCTCTCCTCCGAGCACTGCTTTGCCCTCCTGTTCCCTTGCTCAAGGAGGGGAACCAAAACCCTGGGAGGGTGGCCACGAGGGTGGAAAGCTGGGATGGAGCCAGCTGAGCAGCCCTATGCTGGGAACCACCCCCGGTGCCATTCGGGCACTGTCCCAGCCCTACACCAAGTGGGGCAGGATCTCCCTGGGGCCTGACCAGGACCGGCAGGAGGAATCCCATGGATCGGAGAAGGAGGCCGACCTCATTAAAGCCATGGAAATCCCCTTCCACATTCCCGGCTGCGGTGTTTCCTCTCTTGCAAGAGCGTGAGGCGGTGGCAGGCGGGGGGAGGCACTTTGGGGAACATGTTTACAGAACTCCTGCCAAACCACAGGAAGTCCCAGCTCCTGGAGATGAAGAATGGGAGGAGGAGGAGGCAAATGTGGCCAAGGCTCTGTCAACTCCTCTCCACTGCCACTGGCAAACAAAAGGCAGAGCACAGCAGCGCTGTTGTGCCTGGCCATGTGGGATGCAGGAGAGCCTGGAGTGTTCTCCCTTTGCTGTTTTATCTCAGGGCAGCTCAGCAAGTGAAGTTCACCAGTAAAGGGGGAGAAAAGCACCTGGGAGATAGGTAATTTTTCTGCATACGTCTAATGTTAAGCACACCACAGTGTGCTTCTGGCTGTGGCAATTGAGAACGGATTCATAAATGTGATCAAACAGCTCACTGTGCAGAAAGCTGATACTCAGTTGTATTAAAATAATTTTTATGATTTCTAAACACTGTTCATCTGTTGCATCCTGTTTATCCACCCAAGGGATGCCATCTTGTGCAGTTCTCCTGAGTTCTCCCTGACAGGCTGGCAGCAGAGGAGTCCAAGCATGCAAGGAATCTAGTGGAATATGTCCCTTCCCATGGCATGGGAGTTTGAACTACATGATTTTTAGCAGTCCCTTCCAACCCAAACCATTCTATGATTCTATGATTTTATGAATCTGCTGCCTTTCCCACCACCCCCAGCCCCAACATGCCATTTGTCCAGTGAGGCCATCAAAAGTTTGGGCAACAGCTTGAAGATGCTCTTCCTTGATCAGAAGGTGTTAGACACCCCTACAAACACATCCTAGAAGGGCAAAGAGCTCTCGAGCCTGGGCACCATGGGGGTCTCCTCTGCTGACACCACCTGAGCAGCAGTTCCACAATTCAGTATGTTTCACATTCCTTTTCATTTCATCAGGGACAACAGCCTTACAGCAGCCAAAGATGTTTCTTTATCTCACACGATCTCACACCCCGGTGGCTTTGGTTGCATCCTTGGTGAAGACCTTGCACTCATAATGGCTTAATGGGTTTAACCTGAAGGAGGGTAGGTTTAGATTAGATATTAGATAGAAATTCTTTACTGTGAAGGTGGTGAGGCCCTGGAACAGGTTTGCCCAGAGAAGCTGTGACTGCCCTATCCCTGGAAGAGTTCAAGGCCACGTTGGATGGAGCTTTGAGCAACCTGGTCTAGTGGAAGGTGTCCCTGCCCATGGGAGGGGGTTGGAATGAAATGATTTTTAAGGAACCTTCTGACCCAAACCATTCTGGGATTCTGTGATAGGTATCTACAGAGAAGCACTACCCACCATTCAAAGTACTCACCACAGCTGCTCCCTGTCCTCCTCATTTCAGTTGTTTGATGATGACAGACACTCCACGCCCCGATTTATCTATCAACATCTGCAGGGGTACAGACAGGCAGAAAAACAACCTCCCTACCAAAACATTGCCTCATACTGCTCAAGCCAGTCAGAACTGCAAATTAATTCATAATAGACTGAATTTCAGACCTAAAGAAAAACAAAAGCTCATTTACTGGACATGCTATTTCAAAATGAACAATATATTCTTGTTTAATAGCCACTAAAGAGACAAATTTAATACAAGAAAAGAGCAAACTTTCCAAGAGGTTGCAGCTGACAGTGAATATCATATTGAACATAGCCAGGAAGAGAAGTTATTGTAGTCTATATAATTAGTCCTTCCCTCCACTCCTGTTTGGCAACCACTTTATCAAATTACAGATGTCCAGACTGAATTAAGTGTTGCTGGAATACCTTGCAGTCAAAATCTTTACGCAGTGTTCATTATCATTAATTAAGTGTATGCGATCCCAGTTCCCAGAAGAATGTCCTTTTCTATTAGCTGAGCTATATTTAAACTCAGGAGAATTCAGCATACATTTTTAATAGAAATTCAACAGACGGTATTGACATTTCTTTTTGGTTTACAGCAGCCTTTTTACGTCACAAAAACCATCATGATGACCCAGGGAGATTGTGCTTCTCCTCTTCAGCTAAAAACCCCAGTTCTTTAAACCTTTCCTCCTAAGGCAGATTTCTGAGATCTTTCTACCACCCTATTCTAGACTTAGAACCAGAAATACCTTGCCCCAGTTCTAAGTAGTAAACTCTGAGTTTACTACTAGGTGATATGCTTGTTTACACCTCCCAGTATGCTCT
Organism: Ifrita kowaldi; assembly: GCA_013398055.1. Lineage (NCBI taxonomy): Eukaryota > Metazoa > Chordata > Aves > Passeriformes > Cinclosomatidae > Ifrita > Ifrita kowaldi. The sequence continues at coordinate 635,592 of VZRS01014323.1, forward strand.
TTACTCTCTCCAGAGGGTGGCTTTCCTGACTCACATTGCCTGTAACCCATTGCCCAAATGGGTTGCTCCCCATTCTGTCTTTCTGCAGGTGAATATTCCTGCCTTATTCCACCCCGCGCGCCTCCCGACTGAACCTCACCCTACTTTTGAAAGGCCGTTACTCCACAAACCGAGGCCACCCTCCATCCTAATCTCATCCTCCAGTGTCTTTCTCAGTCCTTCTCGACTCTGCATGTCCTGCAGATTGAATAATCCTCCTCTGGATTCATCCATCCACCCTGCAGACCCATGTTCACCACCACTATCCCTCTCAAAAGCCCTGTCAACAAGCATCTGAGTGGTGCTTTAGCTGTTTTAGATCTCTCTTTTCCAGAACAACTCCCGCAACGAGAATTTGATTGATCCAAAAGTTTCCTCTTGACCAGCGCCTAATGGCTGATACTCATTTCCTTGGTTACCTGTCACATGTTCGTAAAATGGTCATTTAATTACCTGTCCTTTGCTTGTTTTGTGTAAGAGTGTTTCCTACCCTGTTGACTCTCCCATTTTACTGTACAGGCACTGTACACCCAGTCTTGCTCTGTCTCATCATCCCTGATCCTCAGCATGAAACAGCCCTGTTACAGGTGGCTAAGGGGAAAAAAGCCTCTCCAAAATATATCTGCTAAACATTCCCAATGCCTTCAGTGAGTGTTGGGGTGCCATTCCTAATCTTAGTCCATCAGACCCTAAAATAACACTTTAAGCACTCAAGTAACACATCACCAGCTTCACCACAGGTCTACAGAGTTTTGACTCCAGCTCATAACATTGTGGAGACTAAATGTCTCCATCCATGGGTTAAAAAAATGCTGGTGATGCTTACCTGTTCCAAGGAACACCTGTGAAATGGATTCACACATTAAAACAACTTGTGTTCACCTCATTGGAGAAATGAGAACCCAAGATTTCTTCAGCGCTTCCCAGCCAAGCCCACACCCCTGTCCTCCTGGGATGGAAAACATTCCCACAAAGGTTGGGCTGAGAAGCAATGAGAAAATCCAAATGCAATGAAGAAATTACTCTCATCAGCAGCATCCCACAGGGTTTTTGTGTGGGAGCTTGTTCATACCTGACGATGCAACTGAGACCTGTGCTAGGGTGGTCTCAGGGGACTTTAAAACACACTTGATTGAAGCACCTCCATTAAAAGCCATTCCCTGGGGTCCTTATACAACCAAAGAAATGGCAGAACCTCACTCCTGGGGGTCTTTAGGGATCCTCAAGGTAGTGAGCATGAACCCCTGTTAGTGGGGATAGGGGTTCTCTACCATTTGGGGGCAAGTTGCTCACAGATACAACAGGGAGGAATCAGAGCTTGCATTTCTCTCCTGGCTCAGTTGAGACCATCTTCAGACTGCTCATCTCTCCTATGTGAGATAAAATTCATTCCAAAGCCAGTCCCTCCTTGCCAGAAGATGGAAGTGGTCCAATGCAAACAGGACAAATAAACCAGCTAACGCTAGCTCTCTGTCAGTCAGTCAGCCTTCCCTCTGAAACAAAAAGCAAAGCAAGTCCCAGAGGTCTCTCCCACTCTGAGCATGGCTTTACAACTATAAATCATCCCAAGATTATCTCTGTCCCCAGTGTTGCTGAATTCACCTCTGCTGTGTTTGCCGGGGGATTAATTGCTGCTGCATTGGCTGCACTGCAGAACAAAAGCTGGGGATGCAGCAAACTCCTAATTGCCACCATCATTCAGCAAGGGGTGATAAATTTAAAGCCAAATACACAGGAAACACTTTTTGGTTTAGCACAGTCTGTAATTAGTCAGCACAGACCACTGCTGGGAAGGGAATCAAGGCAAACAAGACCAGGCATCCAAAGGATGTGAGCAAGAACAGGGATTAGGGTGGCACTGGGTAAAACAGCAATGCCCAGAGCAGAGCATCCTGGCATCAGCAGGCACCATCCAAGGACAAACAGGTGCTTCTTGCTCTTCCCACATCCTAGCATGATGTTTGACAGTGCCTGGATGCAACATCCTTCTTATTCCTTGATATCCTCCACTCCCACACTGTCAGGAGACTGCATTGGTGCCAATTTCTAGGACTCTGCATTCAAAAGAGATGCTCCCCATCCCACCTCTTTTCCTGATGGACTGCACATCTCACATGGGGAAATGAGATATCTGATGAGAGAAGATACCAGAAGTCTGGTGCCATTGCAGAGCGCTGGCTTTGCTTTCCAGACTGAAGTCTCTGTTTCTCTCCTGGATATCCTGCCTGAGTGTGAAGAAAGGAGGAGCTTCACCTCCAGCAGAAAAATCTCCCACTTGCAGAATTCATCCACGGCCTCATCCACAGTGGGAACAAGCAGCAAACACACCAATCCTGACTGAATTCTGGGCTGGATCAGAGGAAAGCTGAGATCCATGGGATTGTAGGAAGGCCCTGGACACCAGCACTGCTGTCATCCTGCTCTGGTGCTGCGGGACTTCCAGGCACATGGAAATGTGGTGAGAGCTCCAGACCCAGAGGCTCAGATGAAACACCAGAAGCTCCACGGCCCTGAATGGGACCGGGCTGGAAATCTGTCAAGCTTTCTCATGAGATTTCCTCTCTCCCTCCTGGTTCTGTTTGGACTGGAAACACCATGAGAATAACTTTCCTCCTTGCATTTCAGCAGTTTTGCTTCCGGGCCTGGGCTAAACAAGGAAGTGCAGAGGCGTGGGAACTGAGGGGAGACACAAACACATGGGAGTGCGGGATGAATGGCTCCAAATCCCTACATGCAGCTCACTGCCTCCATCACAGTGGTTCTCCTGCCAGCTGAACTCCTCTGCATGGATATCCACTTTCAGGTGGAGGTGGTTATCTGTGGGTCAGATCCTTCTCTCCCTCAGGCAGCAAAGCAATCCCAGGAATAACTCAAATTTTACTGCTGCGAGACAAGAACATCTGGACCAGGATCTTGGTGCCTTTTAAAGACACATCACCCAGCCCACGGCAGACCACTTGGACACAGAGCCCAAACCTCGAAACCTTTGTCCTTCTGTAGTAAAAGGGTTTGACTTCTTGATGCACTCATCATCTCAGCACCCTGAAAACAGAGTCCATTTCAGGTGCAGAGTACCACAAACCACTTCATGGGAGGCTGACCCATTCCTCTAGGATCCAAACTTCTTCACTACTCCACACCTTCAGCATCCACTGACAAAACAAGTCATGCCCACAGGAGCAGGTATGGCGTGTAGGGATGAATGATGATCCTATCACCACATACATATTTCAGGATAAAATTCCAGCTTCACCACAGCCTAACACACCACCCAACATGTGTTTACACCAAACAATCAGTAACTCAAAGCTACAAAGAATGAGGAAATGGGAAGGAGTTTTTCCCATCCCAAGCAGTTTGCAATTTAAGGCATGCTCTTTCCCATAAGTCTCCACCAGACTGGGATGGAAATCTCTTTGGGATTATGTGGATCTATTCAGCAGTTCAAAGGTTAATTGGAGCTACACCAGCATTACGAGCAGAAAGGAAGGGACAATTTCTAGCAGCAAAGTCATGTATCTACTGAGCACATCCCTCTGGAGCATTCATCATTATTTAATTATCACTGTACTAATAGCTCACATGAATTAAAGTACTCAAGGTCTCTTAGGCTTTGTGGAAGAAGAAAACCTTCTGGCTTTTTTAAGGACCTCTGTCCAAACCAGCACAACCTCAAAACAGGAGATGGTGGAGCATCCTCCTAGCCCAGCTGGCCCTGCCTCTGAGCACTTGGGGCAAACAACGGAACTTACTTGACTACAACTTCTAGGCAGGACTGACCCAGACCACAGCCAAAGAAGTTCCAGGTGAGTGAATCTCAAGGACCTGCAGACAGCACTGGCAAGAGCCAGGAGAGGACTCAGTGACTAGAGAGGCCATTTAAGTGGCTTTACTTTGAAAGAGATTAGGTTTAGATTAGACATTAGGAAAGAATTCTTTACAGTAGGGGTGGTGAGGCCCTGGCACAGGTTGCCCAGAGAAGTTGTGGATGCCTCACCCCCGGAAGTGTTCAAGGCCAGGTTGGACAGGGCTTTGAGCAATCTGGTCCAGGGGAAAATGTCCCCTCCATCCTGCCAGAGGCTCCTCACTGAGCAGATTACATCTGAATTTGAACCCATTAATATCTGTTGCAAAACCACCTTCCCCTCCTGGACAGTGCTACCTGGTACCAGCACCCAGACAGGTTCTGCTGTCCTCTTGTGTGCATTGTGTCCCTGCTCTGAACACATCCCCAGAGGCACAGGCACAGCTTCTCCATGTCCTTGGCTCAGAGAGAGAAGCACAGCCCTCAGCCATGTCCTCCTCTCCCTGTCAGAAGAAGCAAGAGAGGCAGAAGTGCCTCTCAAGAGACACTCTGTGACTCTGGTCCCTGCCAGCTCTCACCAATCTGCCCTGCCCAAGGCACTTTTCCCTGTCACAGTCTGGCACGTCTATTTCAAATGCAGAGGATTGCCACATATCACAGGGAACAAGAAACAGATTCCCACTGGAGAAGTAGGGCCCTGGAGCAGAGTGGCGTCAATGACATGCCCTTGAGGTTCAGAGAAGGAGGACACAACTGCTTGTTAATCCTGCTTCCCAGCTGGTGATTTCTAGGGATAACCTAGCCAGGGAATTCTAGGGAAAACATTAAAAGAACTTCTAGTAATGCACTGTGAGAATAAAATCCCCATTGCTGCAGCTCACAGGGAGGCAACCCTGCTCGTTGCACAATAAAGCATGTGAACCATTGGACACAGATCCAAGGATCAGGAAACAAGCAGCAAAGTCTCCAGCAAAATCACCTCTTTCATTTCTTGGTTTCAGGAACCCAGATGTGACCCCTTGTGTTGGGGTAGATTACATGGTGGCCTCAAGTCCACCTTTCAACCCCACTTTTCACGAGTCCAACATTTTCTCATGTTATCTTGTGCTTCTTATCATTACTCATGTTCACATGTTCACCACTACCACATTCCCCTCCTTGCCCTTATCCCAGGCCCTCTCCCCAGCTTAGCCAGCCACCATGAACCCTCAGCCTGTTCTTGACCTCTCAGCATTGCAGTCTTGAGCTCTTCCAACTTTGCCTGTGACTTTATGCTTCAGAATTTTTATTAATTCAAAGATGTCTTGTCTTAGACAAGAGAAAATGAAGCAACCTGGAAGCACAAGGTAAGGCCACACAGTTGCATCCCCAGAAGACAAGCACATGCTCTGTGCCCAGCTAGATGCTACCTGACACAGTCCTGCCACTGAGGGCCAAGAAATGAATCAACAGGACAGTGCTGCACCTTTACACAGGCAAGGAAATGAGGCAGAGGTGAAGGTAAGTCATGAAATCAGAGCTGTATTACTCAGCATGGTCAGTTTGTCATTGCAGCACTATCCACCACCTGAGTCACAGAAGTGGAATTCATTCCACTTAAATTTAGACCTCTAGAATGTAGAATCTTATGTCTGGCCACGCAGATTCAGCTTCTTTTACAGTCTGTGATTCATCTGACCTCTCTCAGACACTATTGTAAATTGAATCACATTCTGGTTCTTCCTATTTCTCTGCACTGGCAATGAAGGGAGCCGACGGCAACTAGTTCATCCAAAGGCAGACATCTCAACTCTACATGACAAAACAAGAGCAAAGGAATCCCACTCTGGGTATTGTCATTTCCCCCTAATTGAAGGGCTTAAAACGTTCAAAGCAGAAGGACAATGACAGCTGAATTTGTGGTGGGGCTTTTCATGCCAACATTCAGAGGCTGCTTCTTCCCTGCCAGCTCGCTCAGTTTTATTCATGGGAATGTCCAGAAACAGGAACCCCTGGAGCACAGCAAAAAAAATGAGCCAGGCTCTGACATTTGTGTAAGCAACCAGTTCTTAATTATTTGACTAATACAAGCATTGTGCAGCAACCATATGCGTTGAGGGGTTTGTGGAGGTTTCTTTGTCACCCGTGTACAAACCTCCACAAGGGTCTAGGGTTTCTGCAGAGTTTTGGGTACAAGAGCACCATGCCAAACTGCAACTCTGCTCAGGGTGTTTGAGGAATTAATAATGAAACCACCCTTAAATGTAATTGGGGTCAGGAAGGCCAGGAAATGTGGGCTAATGCTGATCAAGTCGGAGATGTATCTTGGGAATGAGGCAAACCCTCCCATGTTCTGGAAAGCGCAGTAGCATGCTGGAAGCAGGACTAATGGGAAAACCACAGGACTGGGGGTTTCTGCACAGAAAGGACACAATTACCCTGAGAGGAGGCTGCAAAGAGGCTCTCTGAGCCATGAAAGTGGAGACAAAATTACTCACAAGCCCCTGGATGTTGGATACCTGGGGAGATGTGGGCTCTCCCTTCACTAGGAGACAGGTCAAATATGGCTAGAAATTAGGGTTTTATCATTTCAGCTCCCCACCCCCAGAAGTATTGCTAGTTGAGGGCTCTGAGGCAGAGCAGAGCCAGGAGGGAAGGAAATGTCTTGGACTGTGCCCAGGGGCTGCACTCAGACCCCACGGGGCTACAGCAGGGCCAGAAGGAGAGCTCTGGGGAAGGAAGTCTTATAGCAAGGTCGGACAGCAGCTGTCTCCAGGAATGAATCCAGGAGCAGCATCCTCCTGGGATGGGCCAGGAGGATCTTGCGTTGACTGACTGCCCTTCCTGAGTTTGGGAGGAAATTAATCTCCCACCGTGGGCTCCAGTTTATTTTTACATTGCAAGTTAGCCCGAAGGGAAAAAAAGAAAATCATAAAAAAAATTCTATTCCCTAAAAGGAATCACAAATTTCACAGCGACCTAAGGAGATTAGTCAAATCCCTGTGACCGTCAGCAGTTTCACTTAGGTCAAAGCCTGGTATAACTCAATCTCTGTGAGAAGGGAGGAGTGGCATGGACTGCCCAGCTTTGCAGGCTGGCCAGCCTCTCCAAGAGGGCCCTTCTGCAATATCTGGAGGGAAATATCCCTTTTGCAGTCCCACAGCAAACAGCCAGACTGACCCGGAGTGCAGACTGCAAGAGGGAGCGTTATCTCTTGCAGATACCACAGTGAGACCTTCCAAGCTGGGAAGCAGGAGGAGGACCAATTTCCCAGGCTGGGAGACATCAAAGGCTGTGTGAAACCTTCCGAAAATGCTCACCCTGAATTTCTCATGCATGGGTGGGCATATGGGATAACTCTCCATAGGGTCAGGGAAATGCAGAAAGTGGAGCAGCCGGGTTCTGATTCGCCTCTTGCTCTGGGGGAGAAAATGAAGAGAATTTAGCTCAAAACCTAAAAATAAATATGCCACCCATAGGTTCAGCTTTGTGCAAAAATTGGCCTGAGTTAGGTAACCTAAGGCATTTTTTGGATGAAGTCATTTCCATCCCCTGGCAAACATGTCTGGGTTAATGGGCTCACAGAAGCATCAGCTTTTCAAGCTGTGCCTCAGACTTCATCCAGGGGATCAGTAATGTGGTGGTGCTGCTGTGGTGCTGCTGCTGCAATGCACTCAGTGAGCAGACAGGTGCTGGGGAAAGAAATTGAATCTAGAAGTGCTCAAGGCCAGGTTGGATGGGGCTTTAAGTAACCTGGTCTAGTGGAAGGTGTCCCTACCCCTGGCAGAGGGGTTAGAACGAGATGATCTTTAAGGACCCTTCCAGCTCAAATCATTCTATGATTCTATGATTACTCTAAGGAGAAATAGGGCTTTGAGCTCATAGTCCACAGCTTTAAAAAAATCTGCCTCCTTTTCCGTGAGTGGAAGGGGCGTCTCGATAGAAACCCAGCAGAAAGTCTCCTGCTCTGTTGTGCAAATACACAATTTGCTTTACATGGTATCATGAAGCCAAAACGGATGGGAAGTTCCAGTGTCCTCCCTCCACTGCAGAGAGGCAGGAGGCCTTTGCAACTGCTTCTCTCTCCGTGATAAAGTTGTTGATGCAGTTCTTAGAAGAAATAACATTTTTTGCAGTCCTTAGCTCTCTTCACAGTGACACTTGCTCTCTCTTTGTGGCTTCTCTGTTGTTTCAACCCTTCCAACAGTACTAGATCTGAAGTTTTCAATATTACAAGTCAGGAACTGGGAAATCCTTACATTGATTTAGAAACTAAAATATTAAAAACAAAACAGCAAGATACACCCCAACTGCAGGGACTTTTGAGTTGCTTCTGGTCTTTGAGCTTTTAAAATCAAGAGTGGGACAGTCCTGTAGTAATTTTTCCAAGTACCATCACACCTGCTCTTCTATCTGCTCTTTCTTTTCTGGTGTTGAGTTCTCCTCAGGGCAGAAAGCATCTTTCTGTTCTATGAATGTGCAGCATTTTGCACAAGGTGGTTTTCAGGCAGGTTGCACCTTCTGGGCATGGGAAAAATGAAGGTGAATTGTTACAATCGGCTGTTTTACCAACAAAATACATAATGCCAGAGTAAACATTTGAGAAGTGAAGACAGCAGCTGGAATAAGGAAGACAGACAGCACCATTGTCCATCACAGCTGCCAGCATTCTCACTCTTCGGTATTTGCTCCTGACCCAGTGAGAGCTTTCCTGTGGGGGAAAAGGAGCAATAAATAACAGAAAATAATAGACTCATAGAATGGTTTGCGTCAGAAGGGACCTTAAAGATCATCTTGTTCCAACTCCCTGCCATGGGCAGGGACACCTTCCAGCAGACTATATTGCTCAGGGTCCCATGCAACCTGGCCTTGAACAATTCCAGGGATGGGGCTACCACATCATCCTCCTCCTCCTCATCATCATCAAAAACATTGCTCATCGTCAACACATCAGAATATCCTCCGCTATTCCTCTAACATCAGGATGACCAAAAGCATGAGTTTGCACTAAGTAGGTTCAGATTAGTCAGAGGTTATGTGGCCCTTTGCTCCTGATGATTTCACCAATGTGACATTTGTTCTCATGCCTTTCTCCAGCCTCCACCTCCCTCAAAAAACCTGGAAATGCAGTTTCCCTGACTGGAAACACACATTTCATAGTAACATTTTCCAGACCACTTTGCAGAGGTAAAGTGAGACGTATTTTTTCAGCACAGCTTTAGTAGAAGCTCACTGCTCTTACCTGGCCCCTCCTGTCTGACATATTCCTTCAGTAATCCCCAAGTCCTCTTGGCTTTGTCTTTTTGTGGTGTTTGTTTCTTTGCCCTTCTTAAATAAACTATTGGCAGTTCCTATGGTAACACGCCTCATTCTTTCTCTCTCCTCCCTAAAAGACTCTTCCCATTTAACAGGCTTTTAAAAAGGCTCTATTTATACTTTCTTTTGTTATCCTGCCCCTGCTCCCTTGCAGTCAGACAAGGGCAGGCACGGAGCAGTGCATGCACTACCCTGTGTTACTAATAATGGCCATCCATAAACACGAGAGCAAGCCGTGGGGATCAAAGCTGTGACCTTCATCGGGAGATGCTCTGCTTCCTCGAGCAAAAAGAAAGGAAACCTGAGACACGGCTGGCTCGGGAGGGAAGCACTGTTTGCAGGGGCCATCCCCACCCTCCCACTCTCCAGCAATGCGCTGAGGGGCTGCAAGCCCCCCGGACCAGCCAGCATGTGAAAAACAGCCTCGCTGTCTCCGCAGGCAGTTTCCACCTCCCCTCTTTCCTCAGTGTCAGACACTCATCTACATTACCGGTAATTGGATAAAGAGAAAAATATGAGCTGTGCTTCTTTTTGCTTCCTATTCCATGAAAAGAAAAGCTCCCCTCCTCTATGAGCTTTTTCGTTTTAAATCTCGGGGCCATTACCAAGCATCAAGGCTTATTTCCTTACGGTTCATTGTATCATTTAAATGCAGATTACAATTTATCTTAACCCGTAGCTGAAGAAGTAAGTGGATTTTTACGATGACAACTCATTGTTTCTCAGGCATTTCTCCTAATGAAAAACAAAGGGTCTAAAACAGTCCAAGTACAATTTGGTTCCTTTCTCCATTGAGAGGTTTCACTTGCAAAGAAAGGCTGATGCCAGAAACCACACGTTTTTTGGTCATCTTCAGGGTGTTCCAGGAAACATATTGTCAACAGATCTCAATTTTTCAGTAGGAAAAGCAAGTATAAGAATGGCTTCTCAGCCCTCCCTTTTTTTCCTGCACATAAAGACAGCTTTCAGGGCTTCTTTATTGATAAAGAATGACCCCCAAGAGTTGTAAATCCGTTTTTTTTTCTTTTCTTGATCTCTCGTCCCTGGCCAGCACAAGAAACCGTGATGCCCTCAAAGTGCCACTGCAGAAAGGGTTAAGGTATCTCAAACTACAGCCTCAATAAGCAGCTCGAAAAAGTGTCCTGTCCCCAGGGTAGGATCAGTGTATGAGAATTTGCTCAGATCATTTAATGTTTGTAACTTGATTTCCTGCCGGAAAGCTTCAGTGGGCGGAGTTTCTGCTGAACCAGACAGAAGTAGAGCTATTTCCTTCTTCAGATTGCTTGTGCATGTCCAGCCAAGCTCAACTGAATTAATAGCAACCGGCTTGTTTCCCCCACACACCCCTTCCCATTCACCTTTTGCAGTGAAAATACGGGAAGTGAGTGATAATCGTGCTGCCACGGCCTCAGGAGATGGGATGATCCCACAACCTTGGGCAAGTCCTGCTCTTTCTCTGCACGTCTGGTCCACTTCTTATTAAATTCTGAAGAAAGGATGCTCTAATGACCTGGCTCCTGCCCTACTGATTTCCTACATGGCCTTGGGAAAGTCACTTAACATTTGCCGGCCTCCACCTTCCATGAAATGGAGAGGAAATCATCAGAAGGCTTCACTCACTCTGCTGCCACCACCAGTATTAAACCATGGCCCATGAGGATTGAAAGTAGAATTCTTTCCAGTTTAAGCTTAAAGACAAGTTGCTATTGTCTCCTGAAAAGTGCAGATCTGTGCTGGATCACCTGAAGCACTTCTGCAAGGAAAAAACAGCACTGTTACCCCCCACCACACTCCCAATTGCAAATTGATTCATTCATCCCCTACCTCGGCCATCCCAGGAACCATGAGTTTCTTTCACATTCATCACTGAATGCAACCAAATCTCCTGGGAAAGGCCAGATCCTGCTCCAGGTGCTTGTTTTTTTACCAAAGTTTTAGGTTTCGTCAAAGTAGCGTGAGCTAAACCCCATCAATACTTTCATCAATACTGAGAACATCTACACAGTGGTGAATGCAGGACCAGACAAGTGGGATCCTACAGATCTCATAGGAGAACAAATGCCTTGGGCCAGAGATCTACCCCATGTACAGCCTCGGGACTCTACTGGTTTGAATGATGTCAGGTCAATTTTTCTGAGGTCCAGTTGGTAATCCAGACACTTTGTTACTGAGGTCAAGGTAGACAAGCCCCCTTCCCTCAGTCAGTTTTCAGCAGCACCATTTGAAAATACACCCCAGAGTAAACAGCAAAGTCACCCCAAACAAAAGAAATGAAGCACTGTGGGGTTTTTTTTCTCTCACAGGACCAAAGAGGAAATTCCTCTGAGGCACTGAGAAATTTCTGAGTGCTGTGTTTCTCACCCTTTTCCAACTGCTGTCTCCACATCAGCCTGTGAGCCCCAGTGCTGGATGCCTGGGGCAACACCCTCTCCCCTCACCCAGACAGTATCATGTCCTTAGGATGTGTCTACACTCCCAGGTGGAGCAGGTTACGCAGAATAGTCCTTTCCTTAGGCCTGGCTAAGTCCGGAGGCCAGGGTGTGAGATAGAAAGTAGGTACTGTTCCTTATCATACAAGGAAGATTAGGCAAGAATGTCCTGTAATGAGGAAAACGAAGGTGCTTTGAATAGGTATGTGGGGTTGGCTGCAGGTAACTTCTGGCAGGAGTAGGGCTCTTGCAGCATGGACCAGCCCTGGTTTCCAGTGCCAGATGAAGTGGGGCAACCAGCTGCCTCACACCAACCTCCCTAAACCAAATGATCAATTCACCTTCTTTCACAAAAAAAAAGTACAAAATTTGAGGACAACATCAATGAAGGAACCATCACCAGGACCTCAAACTCAAAACTTTATCTGCTACTGTTAGTTCATCTCCTTTCTGATTGCTGGCTCTCACGCATGGGAATGCAATGTGTATGGCTTCATTTTCTTAATTGCAATCATCCTGCAGACCACTTTCAGGCACACTGGGGACCACCAGTAGTGCAGGGACCACATGTGAAGAAGCCCTGCCCTGGGAGATCCATCCTGCCTCCCCTGATGTGGTTAAAATGCCATTCCAGACTGTGGTGCCTGCAAGGATTTAACGATGTTCTCAGCCCAGAGGACAGCCCTGGACTATGCCCTGTGCTTTAGAAAGCAGGACTGAACTTCAGCTGTGTAGGAGGGTAGCTGTAAAAAAACAGGATATCTGCAGTGGCGGTAGAGTTCCCTTCATAGCCTCCCCCATCTCTTTTACATGCAAGTGCAACCTCGGAGTCTCTGGACCGAGCTCTTTCTGTTCTGAAGCCTTCGCTGGCTATTAATACCTGGGGAATCTGTGAAGTAGGCAAACAAGGTTTTGATGAGTGTGGGAAAAAGAAAGGCGTTACCACGTATGAGTGAACTTCAGTTTCGCTCATGTGCTGAATTAGTCAGTGCCTTCAAGTGAATTCCAAGAGCTAGTCCAGCTATTAAATGACTCTTCTTGAAGAGCTAAGTGCTCCATTTTTAGCCTCTACTGGAGGAAAAGCTAAATTTAAAAAAATAGTATTTGAATCAGAACTATTGCAAGGGCTTTGGGGTTGGGTGTTTTTGGTGTGTTGTTTTGGGGTGGTTTTTTCGTGTTTTTAAACTTTTTTATCTCTCCCAGAAAGAAAAAGTATCCACTAGTCAACACACAGCACTTTCTGGGACTTCTGCAAGGTGGAGAAATCCAGGTCACTTGTAATGCCCATGAATGTGATGTCTGAGTCAGGAAACCTCACTGAGATGTTGCAGCCCCAGAGGAACATGAGGCAATAATTGTTTCACCAAAGGAGCAGAAGTACCTGGTGTAGAGGGTCAAGACATAAGCTCCAGCAGCTGAGAAATTCGGTGGAGGCTTTGCTCAATTTAAACAAGGATGGGAAGGAGGCATCAGTGCTGGAACATCAACACTGTCATCTCAAGAATTCATGTTTCACTTCCTACCCTGGAGGAGTGGTTCCTCCTGCAACCTTTCCAACCCAGAATTATCACTTTTCTGCTGCCTCCTCCTCTAACACAGCGGCTGTGAGAAGTGCTGTCTGCAGGTGGCAAAAAGCAGAGTAATTTTTTCCATCAGTTCACTGTTAATGGTGTCCTGGCTTGAAGGAAGTTGAGTTTGGCTGAAATGGAAATGACAGAAGGGGCAGGAAAAAAAGATTACAGAAATTTAGACAAAGCAGGTGTATGGATTGCATTTCCATCCTTTCTGCAAACACGGAGGCTGCGTGGGCTAGATCCAGGAAAGTGTCCCAGCTGTAATACAAGCACTTTGACAAGCACACATTAAAATATAGCCAGGCTTTCCACTAACGCTAAGGCAAACACAGCCTGCTGGGATTAGCATCTGTGCAGAGGTTACAATCCTTCCACATTGCTTTTCAGTGTATTAGGCTGAAAAACATGCTCAAGGATGCTCACGTGCACAGGAGATTGTCAATATTTGTGCTGAAAATCCATTCAAATTCAGAAATTACAGCTAACATGAAGCCTTCTTGATCCTCTTAAGGCTGTGACCTGATTGTGGAAACATTTCTCTTCGCTTGTTTTTCTAAAATACAGAGAAGCAAGGCAGGGGCTTGACTGAAGATGGATTCAGGCTTGCCAGGAGACCTGAAGGTGTTCCCCAGTTGCATTGCCCATCAATTTTTAATGCCTCCATTTCCCCTCCAGCTCACAATGGACAAAAGCTCCCCTGCTCAGGATATTCTCTGATTCTGTGGTGCCCAAGAGCAGCAGCCAAACTGGTATGAATTTACACCCCCAGCCAAGAAGCGATGCTCCCAGGCACAGCAACCCTTCAGCCTCACCCATGCAAGAGGGATCAAGCTGGGTTTGACAGCTCTTCTGAGGGAATGTGGTGGAGCCTCATGCTGTTGGCCCTCTTTCTTCTGCCAGAGCTGTCAAGCTGAGGTTGTGCTCGAGCGCTACAATTTGCCGTGTGACATTTCAGATGGGAAGCAAAAGAACAGCTTTGCCAACCACTGCTCTCAGGTTCTCCACTAACTAAAAACCAGCTTACTGACATTTGCTGTGTCTGAGAGAAAGGCGGGTCTGTCGTTTTTACAAACAATAAAGGATGCAGAAAAATAAACATGTTCCCTCAGAGCCAAGCGCAGTTCCCCACCATGCCTGGGAATCCCCATGGAAGGGAAAGGGGTCATGCTGTTCTAACAAGAAAACATTTGACCAAAAATAACCAACCAAATGCAGCAACTGTGACATTTTTCTTTGGATTTTTTTGTTTGTTTGTTTCAGTTCTCAGGTTTTTTGGCTTTTAAAGAAAGCAGTCACAGGCAGACTTCTCTGTGGGTCCCACCATCACCAGCATTAGCAGGAGGACTTCTGCCCTTCAGAGCCTTCCCTGGGCTTTGCCAGACTGATTTTAGCACCACCAAAAGTCACACTCTGAGTTCTCATTAAAAAAAACGTTGATGTGAAAAACATAATTTTCTCACTTCAAAAAAGTAGCAAGGAGTCAGACAGCAGAACCTAAACGTCAATAGCAAGAAAAGTCACAGGTTTTTTTCTGTTCTCAGCAGACTTCTTTGCAAGGTGTGAATTTGCTGATGCCTAACCAAGGTTAAGCTTATGCTCTGTGTTGAGAGGGGAAGGGGAAGGAGAGAATGAAAATCCCTTTCATCCAGCTGTGGGTTTCAAACCTGCAGATACCAAATGTCTTGAATATCCTTTCAAATTAATCAACAGATTCCAAAGTTTTAACTAAGGATCCATTTCATACATTTACACATATACCACTGTAGTTGCGTAAGATTCATTGCACTAAGAAACTTTGGTAAGTTTAACTTATTTTCTTTACTATTTTCAAGCAGTCATATGCCAAATCAGCCCTTCTCAAGTCCTGCTGGAGGACTTGCTGTAGGTTCTGCCTAGGTTCTGTAGGTTGGGATGTCAAGGCTGTGTTGTGTAACAGCCTGAAGCTGTGTGAGGGAAGGTTTAGGTTGGATATTAGGGAAAGGTTCATCACTCAGAGGGTGGCTGGGCACTGAACAGGCTCCCCAGGGCAGTGGTCACAGCACCAGGCATGACAGAGTTCCAGAAGCATTTGGACAACACTCTCAGGTGTGATCTTCAGAGTTGTCCTCTGCAGGACCAGGAGTTGGACTCACTGATCCTTGTGGGTCACTTCCAACTCAGGATATTCTATGATCTATGCTTCCAGGTCATCCCTTAACCAGAGAGGAGGACTGCATACTTTGAACAATGTTCTCAGAAACATGAAGCACTGTCAGACCACTCCAGTTTAGAGGACAACAGTTTAGTGCCTTTTAGGGAAAAGGTAAAAATATCCTTAAAATGCAATAACATCTGAGGATCTCCTGATATTCATAGAGATGACACGTATTTGTGTCTCCTGAGGAATCAACTCATCCCTCTGTACCTGTGACCCCAAGCCCTCTATTATTCTTTTCATTTTTTGAAGCCCTTGGCTGCCTCTGCGGTGAATTCTGCCAAGAGAGTCCTCAACAAGCTAGAAATAAATGAAAACTTGCGATGGCGTCAGGTGCTCTGCTCCTGTTCCTTTGAATTTATGGTGGTTCTTTACACCATGGGTCTAGACATGGATTGTAGACACAAAGGTTGACAACCTGAGGCAAGGCCCTTGGCTATAAAGGGACAGCAGCTCCTGAATTGTGCCAGCTTGAGTCTGCAACATGCTGGGTGACCCCTGTGCCTCACATGTATGCACAACCACTAATGGGAGATGTTAAATATATCCTGTGTAGCCTCAGGAATGGGCAGTCTCCTTCCTTCATCCAGCCTGACTGTCGGGGGACTATGAGCATCTCCCCCCAGAGGACAGGGGACACTGCTGCTCTGAGCCCAGACCTGTGCTGTCTCCCCTTGACTCTGCCCGCAGGCTCCTCTTTGTCTTCCTCAGCTTCCTCTTTGTCATCTTCTTCTTCTTCTTCTTCTTTCTCCCTCTTCCTTCTCCTCTTCCTCTTCACCTTTGTCATCTTTTTTTCTTCCTCCTCTTCCTTCTTATTTCCTCTTTCCCCCCTCCTCTTCCTCCTTGCAATCACAATTTTCTTTCTTCTTCCTCTTCTTCCTCCTCCTCCTCTTCCTCCTCACCGTTTTCATTTTCTTTTTCTAAGAATGATAGAATCACAGAATATTTTGGGTTGGAAGCGACCTTAAAGGTCATCCAGTTCAAACTCCCTGCCATGGGCAGGGACACCTTCCACTATCCCAGGTTGCTCCAGCCCCATCCAACCCGGCCTTAAACACTTCCAGGGATGGGGCATCCACAGCTTCTCTGGGCAACCTGTGCCAGTGCCTCACCACCCTCACAGGGAAGAGGTTTTCCCTAATATCCCATCTAAACCTGCCCTCTGCAGTTTGAAGCCATTACCCCTTCTCCTGTCACTCCAGCCCTTTGTCCAAAATCCCTCTCCAGCT
>VZRS01014324.1:0-17764 GCA_013398055.1 Ifrita kowaldi
TCCCAGGGCAGTTCCTCACCCTGAAGGGGAGGAGTTGCCCAGTCCAGTGCTGAGCAGACAGAGCGTGGTGTGGGGAGGGCGTTCACCTCCTGTGAGGAAGCAGGGGCTGGCACCAGGCTCCTCTGAAGCACAGTGGCTGCAGAGGGTGGCACCTTCCTGGCCAAAAGGTTCTCCTGGGAGCTTTGTCCAGGCTTGTGAGGGACCCCAGGGACAGGCACCCCACAGCAGGCTTCATGTGAGGTCAGAGGAAGCCTTGAGGGATGGTACAAGTCTGGCCCAGGAGCAGAGCTGTGTTTGCTTCTGGTGCTCACCAGCAGCTTCTCTCGCCCCAGATGCTGCTGGACTTCACCAGGTCTGAGAGAGAAGTCGTGCAGGAGAGGGCTCTGGGGAGGATTGGTGTCCTTACCTATTTGATGTCCAACTATTCCAGTCTGAAGGTAAGGACCAGGTGCCCTCCAGCCAGGCCATCTCCCCTCCCTGCCACTCTCCATGCGAGGGCTGCTGCCCAGCTGGTTGCTCCAAGAGATGGGGCCACAGAGCCCTGCAAAGCCCAGATTCACCGGGAATCCAGCCCTGGGCACACTTTTGGGTACAAGTCTTCAGCACCAACTTCCTTCTCTTCGCCCTTCTTCTCATGCCTCCCTCATCCAGGCCTCTGTCAACTTTGGAAAAGACAGTCCTGAATCTGTCTGTCCTGAACACATCTCAATCCCAGTCATGGGAAAGCTGCTGGGACGTCTCATTCTTTTCCGATATTCCAGTGAACAAATAAGCTATACAGCTTTCCATGCTCTTTTTTCCCTGGCTGAATTCCTCTGTAAGTAAAAAAGCAAGAGCAGCTGTGGCCTTCACCCCTGTGCACACAGACCTCTCTTGAGAGATCTGCACCCTGACCTCCTTTGTCCCTCCCAGCTGCTTCCTGTAGCATCCCTGCTGTCACTTTGCTGCAGAAGCTGAGTGCTCACCTCAAATCCCAGATCTGTTTGTTACTCCTCTCCTTCCTCCCCTTCTCTTCAGGACCTTGAACCCCACTGGCTTGTAGCCCCCACAGCCAAAGCTACAATTGACTCCCAGGTCCCAAAGCTGAGCCTTCTCTGTTAGAGAAGAGCAGATCCACCACCGTGGCTGGTCCCTCTTGCCCGTAGCAGGAAGCTATTCCTGACGCCCTCCACAAATCTTGCTTGATTCTGTCCTGCTGTCTTGCAAGCAGATCTCAGGGTGGTTTGATGACCTTAGTGACTTTTCTGTGTTTGCCCTGCTGTTTAGACAAGACAAGGCCAATGGATGGGTCAGACCAACTCGTTTGGGAAGCTGTGACCACCTCCTCACTGTGTTCCCTGAGCGCCAAGGACTGCACCCAGGTAAAGAGACCCCCCTGCTTTGCGGGGACTCTTGTCCATGGCATCAGCAGGGCATTTGTGTGAGCAAAGGGACCCAGAGTCAGTGGGGCCAGTGGGGCCTCACTGTCCTGGTCAGAGGGTTCCTGCCATCCCTGAGCAGGGACAACACACAGGCTGCACTCCGGTGTCCTGGCAGCAGCTCCAGCCCCAGCAGGAGCTCCAACTCTCCTGGCCCCCAGCAAGACCCTGGTTCTCTGTAGGGCCAGCACGCCATGCCCCTGAGCCCTCCTCCCCGATGTGGAGGGCCCTTTCTCCTCACCATTTCCCATGCAGGGACTGCAGGCACTGCTGGCAGCTTTCCTGTGGGATCTGCTGCCAGCACTGCCAGGAACCTCTGCCCAGCCAAGCAGCACCACCAGGGCACTCAGTGGCACCTCTTCCTTCCTGCCATAGGCCTTTGGAAGATATCTCCACTCTAACGAGAGGACAGACGTCATCCTCGAGGCCATCGAGGCGATGAGAGATGCCAGCATCCTTGACAAGGAGGTGCCCAAGAGCATGCTGGATGCGGCCATGAAGGACCCGGACTCCTGGCTGATGGATGTAAGTGCCCTGGGGCTGGACTGCCCTGATCTTCAGCCCTGTCAGGCCTTGTTCCTCCCTTCATCCCTTCCTCACAAATCCAGGTGACTTGGGCACCTGAAGTCACCTGAAGGCGGCAGAGAGGAACGGGAAGAGCAGCTGAGGACATGGCTGCACTCCAGCGGCAGTGCCGTGCTCACCTGTTTCCTCTCCAGGTGACCAAGATAGTGCGCTGCATCCTTGAAAACCTGCCAAACATCACCACAGAGTCAGGCTGTAAGAAAGTGCAGTCGCTGTTTCTCCTGATGACCAATGAGCACCGCTCGGCAGTGGTCATCAGCCTGTGTGAGATTGCTCTTCAAGGAGACAGGTACTGGGCCCTGACAATCTGAAAGGCTTGCTCCATGTGGGGAGAGGGACCCCAAGACTTCGTGTCTGCCAGATCCAAGGAATGCTGCAGGACTTCCCACAGAGCCAGGCTCTCCATCCCACAAATCTTCCCAGCTCTCTGGCTGGGCCCGCAGCAGCCAAAGCCAGTCAAGCCAGTCCAGAGCCAGCTTGGTGCTCCCAGAACTCCCCCTCAGCTCTGTCCTGCCTCCCAGGCAGGGTCCCTGGGGACCCCCAGCACGGGCTCTGCTCTGTGGGGCTGCTCCTGGCCACAGCGCTGTGGCTGAGGCAGCTCCTGGCTTCCAGCACTGTGCAGAAACTGTGTGACACTCTGTCCTCCATGCCTGAGATTTTGGACAAGGTCCTAACGGAGTTTGCTACCTTGTTCCGGAACCAGTGGTGCAACCCTCGTAGAGCTGTGAGTTACCAGGAAAGGCCCTGATCCCTTGCTGTGAGCCCTCTGCCAGCACCTCATGGCTCTGGTTGTTCCTGCAGCCGTCCTCGGGGCAGATTGACAAGGAGGAGTTGGGTGACAGGCCCAACGTCTTGTGCAATCAGGAGCATCCCGACACGGTGATGGCCTTCCTGTTGCTGGAAGTCCTCGTTGGGCTGTCAGAGAGAGCCGAGATGGTGAGCAGGGCGATTTTGGGGCAGCCACATTGGCAGCCAGGGCCTGGCTGAGTGCAAGGCAGTGGCTTGGCCTGGGCTGGGAGCCAGGGTGTGGGGTGACTGCTCCAAAGACCCTCCCTGCTGTGCTGGGGCCTGGGGTGGCTGCCCTGGGAAGTCTCCAGACACAGCCTTTTCAGAAAATGGAAATTCTCTTCTTCATAAAGGCAAAAAAAGTTGAAGCCTTCCTGCCAAGCATGATGAAGATACTGGAAGTTGGCAGTGAAGATGAAAAGCTGAAGATCATTGTGGTCTTCCGAAATGTCCTGGGTCAGCTGAAAAAGGCAAAGGCCAGCTCCATCGCCGTGATGCTGGTGGGGAAGCTGCAGCCCCTCTTTGACTCGGTGAGGCTGATGTGGGAGCCTGAGCCCTGCAGATGGGCCCTGCCCTGCAGCCCTGCCCTGAAAGCAGCGCTTGGAGCAGGCTCAGCTCTCCTGGAACGGATTCTGGGCTTTGCAGCCCAACGCTGCTCCTGCCTGCTCTGGAATCTAACCCTGCAGCATCGCCCTCACCACAGCCACAGGCAGGGAGCCGCTGTTTCCAAAGCTCACCTTTCCTCCTTCCCACCAGGAGAGCAGCCAGCTGCGAGAGCTCTCCCTGTGCCTCTTCGGAGACCTGCTGAAGTCTGTGTTGAGTAGGGATGAGAAGAAGATGAGGAGGGACATGCAGAGTGCACTGGTCCCGCTCCTCTTCCGTCTGAACGACCAGCTCCCCAGCGTGGCCAAGGTATGGATTTCAGGGCTGAGCACTGGTATGGGGGGACTGCCACCTCCCAGGGATCCCAGGGACTGGGGCAAGGGCTGCTGGCAGCGGGCAGGGCTCCCCCAGTGCAGCCCCTGGGAAGGGCCCCTGCGGAACCAGCACAAGCAGGGGTGGACAAGGTGGCTCAGCCATTTTCAACACCTGCCCTGCCTGCTCCAGCAGGGCTCGGCAGCAGCCCGTGGCCACTGAGGCAGCACTCGAGGCCTGAACATGTGTGCTCCCAGAAGCCCAGAGGCTTCTCAGCTTCCCCACAAGTGTCAGAGAGCAGGGCTTCAAGCCTCAGTCAGTCACCCAGGGCTGTCCCCAAGAGACTCCAAGACATTCAGGCTACGAGAAGTCACAGCTTCCTAAGGGCAGGATCACGGCAGGAATAGAGCCAAGAGGTCTCTTTGCCCAGGCCCTGGGGCCACCTCTGAGCTCATGCTGTCCTGCAGGCCTCCAGGGAAGCCCTTTTTGCTGCTGCAGAGCTTCTCAGATGGAAGCAGCTCAAGCACCTGCTGCAGAGAGAGCGGATGTGGGAGCTTGGAGAATGCTTGGTAAGGACAAGCCACAGGGCCCAGGCTGGGTGAGGGCTGTCCCTGCCCTATGTCTGTCAGGGGAGCAGAGGCTGTTTCGAGTGCTGCTCACAGGGCTGGGCAGGACCTGGAGGACCTTGTTCATGTCCCCGAGAACAGAGCCCCAGAGGCTCCTGTCCAGGCCCCTCTCCCCTCCCTGTACCCAGCAAGAGGGAGGGCTCAGCAGTGAGGGGTGCTGGCAGGAGGGACAGCTCCAGCCAGCTGGGGGGATCTGTGACAAGCCTGGAGACATCCCTGGTGCTCCCTGCAGCTGATGAGGAGGAGCAGCAGGACTGAAGAGTACATGCATCAGAGTCTGCCCTACCTGAGGGACCCTCAGTCCTCCGTGCGCCTGGCGGCCGTCAGGTTCATCAGTGAGTCACAGCCCCTGGCCCCTTTTGGGCCAGCTTGGCCACTTCCTTGCCACTGCACTGGCAGCAAGGGGCAACTCTGTGGCAACCCCAACCACCCCGTGCCGAGCCTGAGCCTCCCTCTGCCCCCTGCCACAAGCTGGGCTTGGTGACCGCCTTGCTCAGTCCCACTCCCTTGGGCTGCTGGTGGCCCCTGGGTCAGCCCTGCGGAGGGGGAGGGCGGCAGGGCCGGGGGTCACCCTGCTGGGAGCTCATCGGGAGCAGGGAATGACGGAGCTCTCTTCCCAGGGAGCGCCACGATGCACATGAGGGACCGGGATTCGGAGACTCAGGCTGACATCCTCAGCGGTGAGTGCTCTGCAGGGAACCCAACCCACAGGGGCTCTGCACACACGTGGCTTCATCTTGGCCCTGTTTCTTTTGGTCACAGCCCTTCAGCCCTTGGAGACAGACAGGGATATCTCAATCAGTTCCCTGGCAGCCCACACTGGCTTGATCCTGAGAGCTCCAAGGGTGCAGCGAAGATCGTGGGCCATTCTCCAAATGTTGTGCTGCTGGTGCCGGTGAGCTCAGCAGAGTTGTAGCTTTCTGTAGATTAGTTAATAAAGTTAGAAAAACACATCCAAGCCCATGGTATCCTTCAGATGTGTAGTGCCCTGAGTGTGCTGAGCAGACTGTGTCCTTCTCGACCTGTCCCACAGGCAGTGGGATGCTTCCTCCTCACATCCTTGCCATCCCAAAATGCCCCACTTGGCCCTAAAATTGCAGGCACAGGGCCCCAGATTTTGTGCAGAGGGCCTCAGATTGCATCCCTGGTACCCCAAAATGTCCCCGCGGGCCTCGAGTTGTATCTGCAGGGCCCCACAGTGTCATTGACAGACTCCAAATTCCATTCCCTGTGTTCCAAAATGCCCCGCTGAGTCCTGGAGTGCAGCTGTGGGGCCCCAAATGGTCTCTGGCAGCCCCGCCAGGTATGGGATCATGAGGGAGTTCAGCCCTGAGTGGACCTCAGCGGGTCCCAGAGCTCCCTGGGAAATGCCAGGGGCTTGGAGCTGGAAATGAGCGAAGCGCTCTGTTTTAAATGGGACATCTCCGTTTTCCACCAAAACAAGCCTCACCCACACGCGCTGGGGAAAGCCTCCAGCTCCTCACCGCACATCCCGAACAATGAGGAGGTGATGCCATCCCCAGGCGCTGGGAGAAACAGCAGAGGGTTTGAACAGGAAGAAGGGATGGGTAGCCGGGGCACCTGGGGGAGGAACCAGTGTGCCCCCGCCCTGTTTGTGTTCAGAGAGGCAGAGCGTGTGCAGGCTCTGGGTTTGGGCTGTTTTCACCAGTGCTGCTGTTACCGGAAACCTCCGAAATCGGAACCTCGGGATCAAGACTCCCTCTGTCTTTTGAGTGTTAGAGAGTAAGGCATTGCTTAATTTTTGGCCAACAGGGGTGGCTGGCAAATTCTGGCCTCCACACTGACGCCAATACAGAACTTTTCCAATTATTTATACATTTTTAGCAAGCAAAGAAATTAATGCGCATTGATTCTAAGTCACATCATTCACTTAATTAATTGCTACCCTATCCTCTGCTGGTTTTCTCACTCTTCATGCTGCTTTGCTCCACATTCTTTCGTCCTTT
The DNA here is from genome assembly GCA_013398055.1 of Ifrita kowaldi. Lineage (NCBI taxonomy): Eukaryota > Metazoa > Chordata > Aves > Passeriformes > Cinclosomatidae > Ifrita > Ifrita kowaldi. Next base: position 6,298 of record VZRS01014324.1, read on the forward strand.
TATCACCTTTTTCTTGGACAGGGAGTCTCCAGCTTTCCAGACCTTCATCTTCTCTGTATCTTCTTGTTGATTGTTTTCCCTTGCTGTGCCTCAGCTGTCCTGTAAGTGGTAGAGTGAATCTTGCCAACGAACTTGTGCTTTGTCGCTTAATATTAAATCTGACTTTTGCTCATACCCTCGCCAGTGATTTTTTAAGTGATCTCAAACCCTCTCGTTTGTAACACCCAGGTGAGGGACAGCACCGCGGGGCAGCTGCTCGGGGGTGTCGGGGAACCCCTCGGCTCCCGGCTGGTGAGCTCGGGGGTCCCTGGCAGCTCCCTGCTCTGCCCCCGGGGTCCCTCTCCTGCAGAGCAGGATGGCCATCAAGTGGCTGGTGCTGGGACTGGCACAGGAGCTTTTTGTGCCCGACTGCTCCAGGAGAGCATGCGAAATCCCAGTCCCGTTCCTCAAGGAGTGGCAGGGGTGGCAGGCCAGCAAAGGGCTGCTTCTATCCCAATCGCTGGGCCAAACTCAGATCAGTAGCTGAGGGTTCACCTGGTTTTTCTCTCCTGTGCTTGCCCGGGAAAGCTGCTGCTCCAGGTGTAAAGCAGAGGGAGGACAATCCCTGCCCTGAGCAGCTATTGCCTGCGCTGGAGATTGGTTTTGTTGGAGTTGAGCTGCTAGGGACTTCCACCAGCTCAAACAATTGATTCATATCTGCATATATATAGATATAATTTTTAAAAAAAATATTTGCTTGATTTTACTCGTTCCTTTCAGTGCCCTGTCCCGTGTCTTTCTGTTGGGATCTGTGCCTTGGTGCTCAGTCTGGGGCCAGCCCCAGCGAGCAGAGATGCATCCCAGGCCCAGGGACAACCAGGAGGAGGCTGGAGGATCCCGAGGGGGGTGGGATCCCCCTGAGGAAGGGGGGCTGACTGCTGTGGGCACTGCTAACACTGAGGTGATGCTGCATTTGTCTCTGGGTCACAGCAGGGGCCTGATCAGTGAACCTTGTCATTCTCCTCTGTTTGCCTGCAAAAGGGTTTTTCATTTTAATGATGTTTTTGATAAAGTTGAGCCTTGTCCACCATCCTCTGCAATGAGAACTGAGTGACTTGTGTAAAGCTCTTATGCTGGACAGGTTTATTCTCCTGAATATTTTCACTAGAACAATTCAGTATGGTTTTTTTTCAGCATTACTGTTTTTTCAGGCCAACCACAAGCAGAACAGGAAGGAAGCTTCAGGAAAAGCTTGGGGCCCTTCCTAAGGCAATCATGCCTCCAACAGCAGCCCATAAACACATTTGTCAGTGGCTTTGGAGCAGATGCTGGGCTGCTACGTGGAGCAGGCTGATGGCCCCGGGGAAGGATCATGCTTTGTGTATACTGTCTACACCTGGTAGTAACATTACCTACAAACCTTGTTTCCACCTTCGAGCCGAGGATCTCCTCCAGAAGAAGACTCTTCCTATGCCACAGGTTGAGAGGATGGAAGGTACAAAGCTCCTGGGCAAGTTGCTGGCTGGAGTTTGGATTGTGTGGACACAGGGAAGCTGCAGCTCAGGCTGCTTGGAGAGTGATGTAACCCTCTGGACTGTGTGAAACATCTCAGTGAGCACAGCAGCTGGGGGGAAATGCTACAAACCAGCAGCTGGAGGAAGGAAATCCACTCGAGCCACAATTTGGGGAACACAACTGCTCTGTTCCCTCCTGGCTGAGGAGTGAGAGCCCGAGGTGAGGCTGTGTCTGCTCTGTGCTCGGTGTCACACGCTGAGCACTGAAGTGGCACAGAAGCATTGCAGGGACGGGGGGAGGCTGGGAGGTGGGAGATGAGCTCAGGGGAGGGCCTTCAGGGGAGTTTGGAGCAGATTCCTGCCACTGAAGAGACACTTGGTATTAGTCCAATTAATACCTCAAATTAGTGCATGCATCTGTTTTTCTCATTTACTGGAGATGCAGCACAGCATCCAAGCTGCAGAAATGAAAAGATGAGGTTGTGTTGGGCAGTGCATGATTCGAGGCAGAAAAAGCCTTGATGGACAACTTCTGTGATTTCTATTGTATTGACACTTCTTATCTGCTGAGTATTCAGCCTGTCTCCCTGCAGGAATGTGTGGGTTCCCCAGGGACCACCATCTCTGGCTCTGTTAGGATTGGTTCCACATTTGAGGTTCAGAGGATATTGTCCCTTTCTACTGCTTTTGGTTTGTTTCAAGTAAGTTGTAGTGGTTTCAGAGTTGAAATATAGAAACAAAAGACTGACCAAAGTGATTCTAATTTGCACAGTTCTGTGTATAATGTGCTCCTGTGCCAGGACTGGGACTGCTGCTGTGACACAGAGACCAGGTAGGAGCTTTCTCCCAGACACTGCATGCAAACAACATTTCACCAAAATCCTTTCCACATTTTGACCCTTCTGAAAAAAGGATAAAAGGAATTGATCCCTTGCAAGCATATTTGTGGAAAAGGAGTAAAAAACCATCTTGTGTCCCAGGTGTTTTCATCTATGAACGATCTTACAGTTCACCTAACCCTGCTTCAAAACCTTCCTACAGCTGGCACTGCGGGAAAAATTTCAGTGCCTGGATTTGTGTAAATGAAAGCACAAGCAGAGTGAGAGTGACCTTCTGCCCTTGTGGAGTGAGGTAGAAAGGGGTCATGGAGAGCTGAAAAAGAGGAAAAGTCAGCTCTACCTGGGAATAAGCCCTTGAGTAGCTGTTTTGGATCTGAGGTGGGAGTGGCTGCTGGGTGTGTTTCTCAGTACACCATGTAGCTTAAATATTCAATGCTGACAGTGTAAATCCATTATCTGGATGTTGGAGAACCAGCCCGGCACAACCCTCTGAGTTTTCCAGCAAGGTGATCTGAGTTCCTCTGACAGCAATATTGGTGCTGCTGGAATAAATGGTTCGTGGCTTGGGAGATGCTGCCTGGCTTTGGGAAGGAGCTGGATGTGGTTGGGCTGCTGGAGCAGCCCTGATGTCTTGGGGTGAGGAAAAGAAGGAGTGGGAGTGTTTGAAAGTGAGTTTCTAGCAATGGCTGGAGTCCAAAGCCACAGCTCTCGCTGAATGAGGTGTTTGGGTCTGGGATATGAGCATGTTACGATTCTTAGGCTCTGGGCTGTCTCTACAAAGAACAGAAATGGTCCTGTCTTGGGGCTTGGTCAGCAGCTCTGATGTCTCAGACGTGGGAGGTTTTACTTTAGTGCTTCAGCTCACTCGTTTCTCAGCTTTGGAAGTGTTGCTGCTTCTGTTTACATTAAAGAAACTTCTGACAAAACCTTTGTGAAGGGCACTTTCTCCCTGGGAAGGAAAACACAAGCTTTTCCTTTCCTTTCTCTAAAATAATCAATTTGCAGACTCTGTCTGGGAATGTCAGGCATTGTACAGCCACCCTAGGCTCTTGATGAAAGCTGATGTTTTTTATGACTTATTTTATCTTACTCTGCAGGAAACAGACATTTGTCTATTTAATTTTGTTCTAGAAAAAAAGAAATATGTGAGAAAATAGAAACAGCAGAATGTGGGTCCTGTTTTTCTCTGCTAGTGGCTTCTCCCTCAGCTGTCCTGGGCACTTCATGCTGTACAATCAGCTTCTTCCTTTCATTCCCCTTCTCATCTATGGGCTCAGACTCTGGGAGGCCACCGAGAGCAGATCCAGCCCTGGAAGTTTCACCTCAGTTGCTCTGCCTGGAGCTCCAGCAGTGGAGGGGTCAAAGATCCAGGCTTTTTATGGGGAGTCCGCCTAATTGCCTGATATAACAGAACCAAAGGACTTTCGAAGATTCAGGGAGCTGAAAGTCCAGTTTCAGATATCTTATCATATAATGTCAAAAATGTTTCCTCACTGTTTTATGATGTCAAAATGTTTGATTTATCTCTGCTGTTACTATTTTAACTTTAATGGCTTCAACAAGCTGTGTCGATGCTGAGGTTTTGTCATCTATCTCTTGTGTCATTCATTCTGTGGAGTGAACTTAGAGCCAGGATGAGCCAGCCAGGAGCTCCCTGGCACCCAGCACGGGTGAAACACAGCCCTGGCTTTCCCATTTCATTGCTAGAGCCACAATCAGCTTCCTCAGCAGGGGCCAGAACTCTCCCAGGTGAAGCTGTGTGCCTGAAAATGGGCACTGAACATTTTGTAGTTGATGGGGGTTATTTGGCTGCTGGATTTTTTTTTTCCCTCACTCAGCCCTACAATAAAAATGGAAATCTTTCAGCAAAAGAAAACAATTATCTTTCTTTGTGGCCAGCTTGAGCTGTTGCAGAACAGTTCTGTGGCCATCTACATTCATGTGTAACTTGCTCAAGAGCCAGGCTGGTGGCTGAGACCGAGTGCTTTTCCTCCTGGGAGCTTTAATTCTTTGCAGCTATGCTCCAGTTTGTGGTGCTCACCTCTGGACTGGTTCTCAGCAGTTGTAAAGGGGTGATTTCCTGATCACCTGAGGGCAGTGCTTGCTGCCACTGTACTTCCATCCAGGTCTTCACGAGCTTGGTTACTTCTGCAAGGGGCAGTAGGTCACAGATTGGTGAGAAAAAGGGTAATTGTTCCTGGGTGGAGTAGGGGAGTATTTAGCATAGAGAAGGATGAGAATGTCTTGTTATGAAATTATTCCCTGGATCTTTCCTTCCTTGGAACATCTGTGTAAAAGCAAAGCTTGTTTGGGTAATGTCTGCAGCAAGTCAGAGTTGTGCACATGGAAGGGATGGTGTAAAGAAACCCTGAGGAGAACTGAGCATGGTCTGATACAAAAACTCATCTGGTTTCTGGGAATTAATCTAGAGGAAATGTGGGGTGTGAGGTCCTGATGTAGCTCCTTATTGAATGTCTCTTGCTGATATTTTGCTGCTGAGTTTCAATGACTTGGATTTGAGCCAGCTTTGTGTTGAAATAAATGTACTCTGCATGTAATTTGGATGTTTCCCAAGTATTTTTAATTATGTGTGCAATTATTTTTATGTGTGTTTATGGACAGAAAAATCCAAAAATAGTGCCCCATGGCTAACCCCATTCTGTTCCATCTATAATCCTCTAAAAACCCAGAGCTGTTTGGATTCAGGGCCTGCCACCTCACCTGTTTCATCCATTTTCCCTCACGCTCTTCTGAGCAGAAAAAGGAACCAAGTTAAAACTCCAAGCCCACTTTACTTGTGTTTATTTCAGAAGCAAAGAACATCTTGTCTTGACACTTGTGGAGGGCAAACCAGCTCTGCTGGCTTGGGCTGGATCCCAACATCCCATCTCTAAGGATGACCAGCAACCTGCAAGTAGCTGGTGCTCCCTTGGGATGCACCTGCTGAGCAGACGGGTGCTGGAGACGCCCTGAGCTGGAGTTCACATCAGAGCCAAAGTGCTGAAGAGCTCTGGTTGCTGCACCCTCCTCCCACGGATCTGTCTGATCCCAAATGTACTGAATGTTTCTGGGCTGGCACCTTGTCCTGCAGCAAAGGGCCCTTCTCTCGATTGTTTTAACCATAGAGCACAATGATGGAACCCCATTTTCTTGTCCTGCAAGGACAGGGGAGGTGACATTCCTTGTTTCTCAGGATCATTTACATCTTCATGGCCATCTCTTGCACATCTTTTTATCTCCTGTGCCCTTGCTCCTGCAGCCCATATTTCCCCCATTGCCCATGTTTGTGTATTTTCCAGATCTAGTTTATATTATTGGAGTATGAGCTAATGGGATGTGGCTGTGCCTTGGGTTTACTTGTTCTGATCTGTATTTCCTTCCTAATACTTCCTGTTATTCTGTTTCACTTCGATAGGACAAGAGGAAATGGCCTCAAGCTGTACCAGGGGATGTTTCGTTTGGACATCTGGAAGAATTTCATCCCTGAAAGGATTGTCAGGCTTTGGGAAATGGTGGAGTCCCATCCCTGGAGGTGTCCACGGAATTCAGTGATCTGGGCTGGGTGATGAGGTGGGGACTGGGCACAGTTGGAGTTGATGATCCAGGAGGTCTTTTCCAACCAAAATGACTCCAGGATTCCATGACAACTGCAGGTAGCACTGAGCTACTTTTGGCACATGTACCATAATCCTGATGTCTCTGTCTTGAACAGGTGATTGTGAGTTCACTGCTGTGGTGGTCAGACACTGAGATGATTGACCACACTTCCTCAGTTCAGTTCCCTTAAGACAAAACTCCCTTCCTGCTTGTGCCTTCCCATTTGGATAATGAATTTACTGCCATGTTAACAGAAGGAAAAACCCCAGTAAAGAGTGCTGTATTTCTATATCTGTTTCTAAAGGGGAATGAAAACATGAAAGGCTTTATTTGTCCCCCAGTTTAGTTTGTACAGTGCCTGCTGGATAAGCAGTCTTGGGGAATAATGAAGCTGTGAGTTGCCAGGGTTGTACTGCCTGAAGATCTTTTCTGTGTTGCACAACTGACAAGGCTTCAGCTGCAAAATGTTAGCAGTGATGAGGAATATCCGTGGTGCATCGATAAATGAGTATCCTGAGGGACTGACCTGGAGCCTGCTGGCATTTGGCTGTGCCTCATGGAAGAAAAACACCTCTAGAGAAGACTTAAAGTCAGTGTTGGAGGAAATGGTGTGAGTCCTCAGAGAGCACCAGTTACATGAAATGGAGATGGAAAAATTAATGAAACTGTGCCCTAGTGTGCCAGTTTGGTCAAAATCTAGCAATATATCCTCTGAGAGAAAACCAGGTTACAACCACCCTTCCCCCCACCAGGTTCGGGAAAAAGGAAATTTTCCTCGAAGGAAAGTGAAAGATCTAAAAGCTATTTATTTAACAAACACACAAGAAAAGGATAATAATGCTAAATAATGAAATCTCTCGCTACAGAGAGAAACCTGGGAAGATTTCAGAGTCCTGCTGTAGGTGTGGTCTGTCTCCTCCTCGGAGCTGGGTTGGTGAGGCCCCAGCCCCCTGGGCCTCGGGGAAAATTCTCCCGATGTGTTCTGATGTTGTTGAAACAGTCCAGAAGAGAAGAAAGGAAAAAAAACCCAAAGTCCCAGGAAACAAAGTTCAGCTTTCTGTCTCACGCCGGAGAGAGGAGAAAGGGAAAAAAAACCCCAAAAAACCGGCTGAAGAAGCAAACAGGATGTTCCCCCTGTGCTACTGCAGCCAGAGCACGCAGAGGGGTGAATCTCCGTGTCCTTGAGACACTGCTTTGAAAAGTTTGCTTGGTCTTTTTTTTCTTCCCTCTCAAGCTCAGTTTAAAGGCACAGAAAAGGCATAAAATCAATTGTTTGGCATAAAGCCATGATAGGGGATATACATGATGGAGTCACCCCAAGACACCTAGGCATGAGTCAGACTTTGGTATGAAAGAGAACAACTAGAATTTGTTTGGATAAATAGCTTCAAGTCATCTTTGTGTTGGGTGGGAAAGAGAAACTATGCTCAGGGAGGCCCTTGCAAACTTGAAAGTGGAGGTTCTGCAGGTAAGTGAGATTTGGAAATCAAGCCTTTCATAACTTGTGTGCTTTGTCTCATGGTCTCCGAACACCTGGTATTTCAGGAAAAATGAAATTTCCTTATGTCCTCTTTAGCAGTGGAGAAACAAAGATTTGTTAAGGTCACCATGGTGGTTTTTTAGGGGAGTAATCAAAGAAAATGTGGGTCCCATCCTGGATTTAATTTGCAGTTTTCTCTTTTAGGATCCTTCTTTTCTTTTAATAAAGGAACACGTGCCACAGCTGGCTTTGATATTGCACAGTAAGTAAACAACTTGTTCTGATAAGTTGTTTGAGTTTCCTTTCACAAAAGGCTTTGGATCCTGTTTTAGACTGTGATAGAGCTGCATTGTCCAAAATGTTGTTGGTTCAGAGAATCACAAAATATTCCGGTTTGGAAGGCACCCAGAAGGATCATCAAGTCCAACTCTTAAGTCAATTGGCTTGTATGGGATCAAACCCAAAACCCTGGCATTATTAGCACCTGCTCTGACCAACTCAGCTGATCTCAGGTTGTGTCTCTGCAAAACCAGAGCGGTTTTGGATCTCTGCTGCTGTGCATTCTGATCTCTGGGATGCTGTTGGGTACTAACTGTGCTATAGCATTCAAAACCAGCTCCCTTGGACACGCACAGTGGGTGCACAAATGCTTGGAAGAGGGTGCTGTTTCTCCTGAAAAGGCATCAAGGCATTTCGAGGTCAAAGGTTCACTACAGCAGATCCAGTTCTGGTTTGGCACTCCTGGAAGAGAGGGTTCCAGGAAATGGTCTGCCTTTTACAGGAAGCTCATTTCCAGCTTTTGCAGAGGCTTTGGAGCATTGCCACAGACACTGGAGCTGCCAATGTGTATTTCTTGCAAGAGAATGGTTGGTTGCATTCCATACAGTAATTTTCCAAACTCTGGTATTGGGAGGGAGGAGTTCTGGCCTTTTAATAAAGGCTTTCAGGACTCAGTATATTAACTAAAATTCATAGCTGTCCGACATTCACAATGTGGTTTTAGACTACCTTACAAAGGCTTTTTCTGCCTGCAACATCTCACTCAGCTGTTGATTCCTTTTGCAGTAATTCACCGGTGCCAAAATATAATTGGTTTTTCACAGTAGCCTCTCTTCTCACTCTTCTGAGCAAAGCTGAATGTGTGTGCTCGCATTTTTAGGGTAACTTTGCCAGAAAACAGCTTTGCTTTTGCTTGTGGCACTTGACTGGTGGATGACTTGGCATTAAAGAGCATTTTATTGTGGCATTTAAGTAAAACCTTATAAAATGAAGGCCTTGTTGCCTTTGTAAAATTATGGCTCAGGCCTGTGACTTCGGCTAGAGAAGGACTGTGAAAAAAGTCCGTGAGAAGAAAAACAATTAGTTTTTACCCATGAGAATGTAGTATCAACAGAAGCATGGAAGTTAAACACTAGAAGGAGAAAAACAGTAACATATCTGCACCTGTTATTTTTCTGAATGCTTGAATGCTTATGCTATGGGTAGCCAGTGGTAGTGTATTGTGGTTAATAATAACGTTGTAATAGGTTAATAATAGGTTAATAATAGTTATAATATGTGGTTAATAATTAGTCTATTGTAGTAGTTTAGCAGTCAATGAATCTGTAACACAAATGATAACATACAAAAGGCGTATAAAAGAGGCTGCTCTGTTTAATAAATGGCTTTTTGGCCCTTGAATGAGGCAATATCTGGCATGACCGCCCCAATGGCGACATTTATGACCCTATAATGGTTGTCACAAACCATTTGGGGTGATCCTTTTTATGGCCAATTCTGATAGAAATTGATGAAGCTATTCAAGGTCCCTTCATTAATACAACTTTATTACGCCATTAATTACCACGTGCTCTATCCTCTTAACCTACCAGATTAGCAGGGGAACGCCTCACAAATATGAAAGTGGAGATTCTGTAGATAAAGCCAGAACCAGTGATGAAACACACTGAGGTCAAGAGTCTAATGGGACAAAGACTGTTAGTGCTGAGACTTGGGAGTGGTCCCTGTGCTGCCTTATTACTTTCAATTTCCCAGAAACATGAAATAAATTGTATAAGATATTACAGTGGCTTGAAACACAAAGGAATAGAAGCCCCAAACACTTCTTGTAATCATGTGTATAGCTAAGAAAAACTCATGTTCTTCTGTGTTCATAGTACTTGACTTTCATCTCATATCTTCTGGTTCATTTATCATGTTGAGTTTCTGGGTAAAATTCTGGTTAAAGTTAAATATTCTGGGCTGATAATTCTGGATTCAACTAGAAAGGATTTTGTGCTGTCAGGGTGGATTGAAGTATAAGATTCCTTGGCCACAGGAGAAAGTTCATGTTGGAGGTTCTCTCTGCTGGAAGTTGAAGTGAAGCCTTGTTCAGGAGTAGAGTTTCAGGGATTATTGCAATATAAATATGATTTAATTAAGGAGAAGGAGAAACTCCTTACTGAAGACATAAATTACTAATAATTTTTTCTGTTTATCACATAGATAGTCAAATGATGCAGTGCAAACTCTATACAAACTCAAACTTCTCCAAGTAGTTTTTGGGTACTGAAGTTCTTTGCCTGTTCCTGGTAATTCTAGGTTAGGCAGAACCCTGAACTTCTGCTGTATGCTTGCAGAAAGCAGGCATTTGAGGAATTTGGCATGGCTCAGTGGGAGCACTGAAAATGGAAAAATCACACCGAGACAGGGCCAGGGGAGCTCAGTGCTGTGTCTCTGAGGAAGAGGTGAACCTGAAACAACTCTTGTGTGGTTTGGTATTACCAAATCCTGTTCTTGGAGACTAACCCTTCCTGTGAAAAAGGAATCAAGACAAAAGAGAAATTAAAATTTTGAGTCGCATTTCCGGAATATTGATATCTTTAGTGCTGCCAGCTTGCACTAGAACAGCTGCTATTTAGGTTGGCTGGATTTGAGTGAAGGGTTCAGTCCTGTTAGCAATTCCTCAAAGCAAGCAACCTTCTGGGAGCCCCAAACCCCCCCAATGTGTGTTTTTGCTGCTGCATCCCATAGGTGCAGCTCATTTCCTTGTGCTAATCCACACCACGTGTTACAGGTTAAGCCAGACCTGGCAGAGCAGCTCAGCCCAGCCCGTGGCAGCCAGCGAGACTCTGCTGCCAGGGGTTGTTTTAGGGTGTGAGTTCGGTGTGAGCTGGCATTCAGGACTGGTTGGGACTGGCACATGTGGTTTTTTTGGAGCATAGCCCCGCTGTGAAGTCACTGCCAGACAGACTGTGCTGAGAGCCAGGGGGGGTGCTGTAGGGAAAAAAATTGCAGACCTGGGGCCTGCTGCAAGAGTGGCTACATCAACATGTGCTTCACCCCTGGACATGGTTACCCACCTCATGTCTTATTGTTGCCAATATTCAACTTCTCTAGGGAGATGTAGAAACCTTATTTCCATTCTGGAGGTGATCCTTCCAGGCCAGGGCAGGCCTGGCCTGCAGGAAGGGCACAAGGTAAGGGAAACAAGGGGTTTCCCTTACCTTGTCCTTGCTTGGTTTTGGCTGTGTTTGTTGTTGTGGTGGTTTTGGTTTCTTTTCCAGGAAATGTCTCCAGTTTAGTGTCCTGAGCCTGAAACATGAGAGTGTAATAATAGACAAAAGTCCCAGTTTTGGAGCATTTTTCTAACACAGAAGCTGCTGCCTGGAGCTGGGACTGTGAGAGCAAAGCAAGCCCCCCATTCACTGGAGGGGCAGTGTGGGTGTGCAGCAGTGATTAAACTGAAGGCTGATCAGTGCTGTATGACACCTGCCTAATAAACCCCTGAAAATGTGTTTCCCTAAGGCTCAGCCTCCACGTCTTCCACTACAAGGGCACAGGTGCTGCAGTGCTCAGCATAAACCAAGCACACTAATCCTTCTAGGAATGCTCGTTTTCTCCTGGAGCAAAATTTGCAAGCAGGAACTCCTTGTTTGGACTTTCTGGGCTGTGGATCATGTGATAAAAAACTGGGTTGAATGCAATAAAGCAGCAGCTTGATGAAAGGGTGAACTGTGGACTGGGTGAAAGTATTGCTATCTGTAGATCCATCTCCAGTTTATGGCAGCCCGGGGCTG
>VZRS01014327.1:0-32325 GCA_013398055.1 Ifrita kowaldi
GAATAACACAGCAACTAGCACATTATATTATTTTGGCTGCTCAGTTTATGTGTTGGCCTGGTTTTGATAATGAAAAAGGGAAGAGGGGAAAAAGAGTTTGGGGGAGTTACCCATTCCAGCTCAGAAAAGGCAGGGTCATCTGATCTGTGAGACTCAGAGAATACTTTATGTGGCAACCTAGAGCAACACAACTTCAGAATGACATTATAGGAAGTGAAATTTATCACAGTTCCTTACAACCCCAGTTCAGACAACTGTATTTACAAGACTTTGAGGTGCACAATAGAACAAATCCAAATAATGGCGATTTCAGAATGCCAATGTAGAAAATGAAGAAGCAACTTAGAAAAACATGTGGGGAGGTGTGTTTATTTGGGGTGGGAGGAGGGGGAGTTGGGGGTTGTTTTGTCTTGGTTTGGTTTTAAACCACTTTCCTACTGCTAATACACGCTAAATTTCTTAGGATCCATGAGCAGTTTGGTAAGTTACAAAGTCTCACAAAGACAGAAAGATTGGTTTTGGTAACACTTACAGCTAATAAGAATATGCTTCCCCCCTCTAATAGACAACAGGTACTGCAATCTAAACCGCAGGTCACACTAAGTGATGAACAGAACAGACTCTTACACGAGTTATTCCTCAACCTAATATAGTCACACGTGTCTTTTTCTGACCCCAGTGTCAGAATAATTTAGAAAGCTGTACAAAATGAAAAGGGAATTCCAAATCAGCATGTGGAACAGAGATAAAAGGGGGCTCACTTAAGTGGCTAGTAAAGCTGCTTGCATCTAACAATCTTGTACATCTAAGAAATCTCATGTCTTGCCTTCAGATGTGCAACAGAAAACTGGTTTATTCTTACACTCAAATATTTTCAGTCTGCTTCCTAGATTTTTTTGAGTGATTCAATCCTTATAAACAGGTTTCACACAACTAAAAGTGTCTATTTCATTAAAAACAATTACAAGAACCTAAAACCAAGTTGGCTCATTAAGGAAAAGAAATTTTGCAGGTTTCAACCCAGAGCAACTCTAGAAAAGTTACGAACTTCTCTATTAGCATGCAGGTTGAAAATGCTGAGGTGGTGTGACAGAACAGCACAAACCCAAAGGGTGTGTCTAGTGTGTGTACATGGCACTGTGATACTGTTCCCAAACACCCAAAGCTCCACAACTGAAATCAGCAATAAGAACTTCAGCAAAGCGAGTCCCATGAGAATCACCCTGAACAGAGCAGTAAGCAAACCTATTTCTGCCTTGAGTTTCCTTGACACAGAACAGCACTGCAGTTATGCAGGTATGCACAAAGCACCCTAACAGCACCCCAGCAGCAGCAGCACAATGAGATTCCACTCTAAGACGACTTAGATCATTCCTTTAAATGGTTAAACAAAACTTTTTTAGTCTAGTACCCCCTGCAAGACAGGTTTGCATTCATAGCAGTGTTTCCATACTCTTGTTCCATTTTGACTTACAGAAATGGCAAAATCATGATGGAACAAGTAGCATAAACCAATCCATTCCATCTCTGACCTTCCCTTGTACAAGAAAACCACAGAAAATTATGTATACCTTTATAAGAGTTATTACCGAACAGAGTCTTGGGCCTAGGAAATAATGGCTGAAGAGTTTTACTTCATAAATACTCCCTTGAACACAATCCAAACGCTTACTACTTGTAATTCATCTCCTCTTGAGCAATTAAATGAAGTCATATTGACTTTATTTCATCCTAATTATTTTTATTTGACACATTAACTCCAAATCACTTTGCTCCTTAGTTTCCTGGAACATCAAGCCTTTACAGCAAGCTTGAAAGGATGTAGTCTTCAAAGAGGTAGCTGCTTCACAGGTTTTAAAAGATTTTCATTTTATGTAGGAAATATTACCAACGCTACCTTGTTTCAGAACAAAAGCTACCATTCGAACCATCTCCCAACGTAAGAGCAGCACTCCTTCCATATGTTGGGAAACGACCATAAAATAAGGATGATCACGTAGATCTGTGAGCAAAACAAGCTGGTAATGGGTGAAGTCTATCACAGAAAGGCTGGACGCCGCTTGCCACTGCTCGCATCGCCAAGGGGGACAGTGGAGGAGACGGCAGCTCAGCTCCCGCCGGCTGCTCGCGGAGACCACACCTCAGGGCACCGGAGGGATGCTCCCTGTGCCCGAGAGGGCTCTGCAGCGTCCTACAGCCCCGCTCTGTTACCGCCCGGTGCTGCCCGCTCCCCAGCCAAGGCGGACACGGAAGCCGCTGCGACCCCCCTGAGCCCGGCCCAGCCTGGGGCCGCTCGCCGCAATCCCCGGGAAGGACGGGCCGGGCCGCAGCCGCCCCGGCCCCGCCGAGCCCTCCCCGTGCCGGGCAGCAGCACACCAGGGGGAGAGGATCCTCAGGAAGCTTCCCCGCCCCGCCGCGCCGCTCCTCACCCAGGTACTCGGGCCCGGGCAGCGACAGCCGCTCGGGGCTCAGCATCCTCCTCCTGCCGCTCCTTCCCGGCTTCCGCCCGTTTCCAAGGCGCCCGACGCTCCCGGCGCTGCTCGGCCGCTCGCCCCGGCTGGGAACACGCCCCACGCCGCCACAGTTCCGCGCCGAAAGCCGCCCCCGCCGCCCGCCAGCCCCGCCGCCCGCGCCCTCAGGAGCTGGGGCAAGGCTGGGAGCACGGAGAGGGCCCGGGGGAGGGGTCTCTGCCAAGAGCCTGCTGACAGGGCCGTGAGGGAGCGGCTGTGAGGAGGGCGCCGTGAGCGATGCCCTGGCAGCTGCTCCAGGGCTGAGGGACACCTCAGACGGGCAAGAGAGAGTCAGGCTGAAGAGCCGAAATAGCAAGAGGAAAGCACGTGTAAAGTCATTCTGATTAGACTGAGCTTGGAAATCAGAAGGTGTCTACTGCTAGGGGCTATTTGGGACTGCGGCTGTGGGAGAAAGACCTTAATTTGAAGATGAATTGTAGCAAGTTAAAATCATAGAATATGCTGAGTTGGAAGGGACCCGTCAGAATCATCGAGTCCAGCTCCTGGCCCTGTGCAGGACACCCAAGAATCAAACCATGTGCCTGAGAGCATTGTTTAGGTGCTTCTTGAACTCCACCAGGCTTGGTGCTGTGACCACTTGCCTGGGTTAATGAAGTTAATGAATAGACTGTGTAGCAGCCTTGTCTCAGAGAGCAAGGACTGAAAATGTGACGAAGGAGATCCTTTAAAGTTGTGTCCTTCTGTCCACACCATTCCAGAGCTGGAATTTTTGCATACCTTGTGCTCAGGAGAAGGAGGTATGGGGAGCATCAGGAATTGTCCCTTCTGTAGATTCAAGTACAAATGAGCAGAGAAGTCCTGAGTCACAGGGCTCTTTCTGTTCTTGGCTGGGAACTTGTCTGGGAATGGCCACTGTACCAGGGATGTAGGAGAGGCAGAGCTCTTCATGTGGCTGGAAGCAAGCCTGCTGCGCTCCTCTTTCCCAGAAGCTGATGTGGCTAAAATTCCCAAATTACTTGGCAGTTTCTTTCTTCACCATTAGAAAAATGCCAGCCCAGGATGTAATTCTGGGAGTCAACTACAGGTGTTGTCTATGTTTTTAATGACAAATGCAAAAGAACAGAAATTAAATGAACCATTTGAACATGCATATGATCTGCCTTTATTCCACTAGAAGAAAATGCTGAGGCATTGGCAACTCAACTTTAATATATATTTAAAGGACAGCCACATTTGAAAAGGGCAAACAGGATGTTATAACTTAACTATTAATATCCCACATAAGATTGCCTGGACCACTCCTCTGTCTTTTGTTCTGTCTTTAAAAGCATATGGCTTCAATATAAATATTTCAAAGATGAGCAGAGAGAATAGTTTAGGGAGCAGACAGTGTGAAGAATGATTGAAAAAATGTAAGATTGCCTTAAAGAGGGTAAGCAAAGCATATGAAATGATGTTATCTAAAATTATTTGTGCTACAATGAAACTCATTCAAAACTCCAGTTTGTTCAGTTTTGCACTTTGTGCATTTTGTTATAGGCTATAAATTTAAATACAGGATATTTTTTAGTAATAGATACAATTAGATCATAGAATACATTGATACAAGATTATTTTTGAGGCCAGAAATTCTGCAGTATTTAGAAAGGCAGTGGATATATTCAAGCAGAATGAGAAAACACAGGATTATGTTTTTACACACATAAACAGTGTCACTGGTGTTTAAAAACCTCTTCCATAATGCTGGTCAGCTAAGCTGGTAGGACCCTTCCACAGGTTGTGCATTGTTTCCTTTTTAATATTTAAACCATGTCTGTAAACCAGAACTTAGCCTTGATCAGTATCCGGAGCACTGATTTACAGGAGGCCTTTAAAGTCCAGTTTTGAATACTGCATTCTGACATCTCTCTGGTTTTTCCTTTTTGGTGTTTTTTTGGTTTTCTGGGGTTTTTTTGATGTTGTTTGTTTGTTGTTTGTTTTGTTTGTTTGTGGGTTTGGAGGGGTTTTTTTGGGGTGGGTTGTTGTTCGTTTTGTTGTTGTTGTTGTTGTTGTTGTTTTGGTTTGGCCTTTTTTTTTCCCTTTTCACTTGTAATTCTTTGGTCTCTATGGGTTAGACTTTGTTATTTCCTTCAGACCGGCTAAGGGAAACCTTTTGGACACTGATCCCATTTGTGGTTTTAATAACAGTAAGTTTCAGTAGTAGTGGTGCCTGACTGTTCAGGACTTAAAGAAAATTGTATAAAAGCAAGATGTCGTTTCTGGAGCCATTTATAGACCTCCCTGTTTACTATTATTTCTCTCTGGGCTTGCCAGAGCCAGGATTAGGTGACATAACAGATCAGCAGCACTCACCTGTTCCCTCACTCTCATGCCCTGAAAAGGGAGAAATGCTGCCAGCCTGGCCATAGGTGTTAAGTTTGTTTTACCAACTTGATTTTAGAACCCTGGAGTAGTGCATTTTAATAACTTGAGAAGGCTTTTCTGGGCCACTGGAAACCATCTGCAAGTTTCATAGCTGCCCCCAGAGGGGCACATCTAACAAGGGCTTAATGTTCTTTTGGACCCAGCAGGAATAATGATGGTGAAAAAAATTATTTTTCCTTGTCACAGCCCCTTGGTAGATTATCAGAGGTACAGATCTCATTCAGGGCAAGCCTATGGAGTACACTTTTACCATCTACCCTGGGAATCATGGTGGTGCTTAAATCTCTTAACTATAATTGCTGCGTTTTGTTTACCAGGGACATTTGGGGTATCCAAATCAGTCTTTCAAGGAAGATCATTTGGATTACATTGGTACATTTTGTGCATACCCTCTTTCAGAGTTAATGTGACCTTGATTTGATTTAGTTTAATTCACTTCGAAGTGTGGTTTAAGTAGAATTTCACAAACCATACATTTAGTAAACTGGGCTAACTGAGTTATGTAAGAGTCCATGTGACCACAAGTTTGAAAAGAGTTAGTGGTGTAATTTAAATTATGTCATGAAGTAAAATGTCTTTATTATGTTAAGATGCATGGACTGAAAAACTCTTTTCTGTGTAAGTTTTGTCAGTGTTTTTCAGCAGCTTAGCTAAAATCAGATTTCTGTTTTTCTCCAGAACCACATATTTTGCCCCCACTATGTTAATTCCTTAGCTTACTCTCTGCTGATTTTATGTTCAACTTCCTAAATTATACCATCAATGTTGAACTGAAATATTTTCCTTTTATTAGACAAAGTTCTCCTGAGAAATAGCTCCTCTTTCAGAGAGAGTATTATATATAATAATAAACAGGACTAGATATCAAGAAAATTCTAGAGGAAATGCCTTGTTTTATACAGACTGAGTCACTTTGTCTGGCTTCTATTACTTTTCTTGGAGTGAAATGTTTCATTTGCTTAGAATTGTAACAATTATGACTGAAGTAGTTATAATACAGCCTGCTAGATGTATTAGAGGAAACAAACTTTTTTTTTCTTCAAGCTGCTGTTGGAAATGCTGTTGATTTTAGGTATTACACCTCCAATGTACAAAGAACTAAGCTGTGGGCTGTGTTCAGTATTCTTCCATTTGACTATGAAATCAATGTAAGACAGTTTCACAGAAACACTAAGAAAATGTCTCTAGCCTTTCTTGTTCATCCTTTGAGCATCCAAAGGATTATTCTACTTTAAAACAGTTAGCTAAGATCCTGTCTTGTGCAGAACTCAGCTTTTTTGAGTTTGATAGTGCTTTTTGTTCTTCAAGGCTTCCCACATATTTTCCATATTAGCTTTTCCTTGTACATATAATTAATAAAATTACAGGTGTGATAACAAAAAGACATGAAAACCAAATTATACTGTGAGGAGAAAAACATTGACTTAAACAACTGTCAATCTTTATTGATAATCCATTATTTTCGGCACCGTAGCAGAGGTAAATTTTGAGGAGAGATCTGAAGAAACGGAGAATAAGAGCTTCACATGCTATTATTTATGTAAATTATTGGAAATCTTGTAAGTGAAATTATAATTCTATTATGTAAGTCATTTTAAAAATCAATGGCACTGAAGCTGTATGATTTATTTATGAGTCAGTTGTAAACCCATAAAAACCCCTCATTAAATTTTTGATTTAATAATTATTTATATTAATTACAACCAAACTCTCTAAACACATGCACTAAAAATAAGATTATCTTAAATAAAAAGGCCAGTCAAAACCACAATGAAATTATGTGATGAAACCCATATTTTTATACTGTTAGTTCCTCAGGAGTCAGTTACAGAAAGATCCAGTACTTCTAGTGTTTCTCCTAATCTGAGCCTTCTCAAACTGAATGAACTGTTTATGTGGTTCTCCTATAGCCCAGTGGTTTTGCACAAGTAAATGAATTATTTTTCCCAAATAATGCACTATTAATACTGGTTTGCTTCTTCAGGTAAAACCTAGACAAGCAGATAGGACTTACACTGTTCTTTAAGATCTTTAGAGAAATAAGATTCACAAAGTTTCTTGTTTCATGCCACAAGATGAATTCTGGAAACAGCTATGTGTTTTCCAGCTAATGATAGAACAGCAGCAGCTCTCTTTAAGTAGCCAGCATTTGCACCATTACAAAGCTTAACTGTGACACCAGTAATTGTACCTGGAAGTCTTAAGTCAGGAATATACTTAAACTACTAAGACATCATAAGCATACAGGAAATTGTGCTGTGAACATTATGCCATCATAATTTCTTTTTTTATTTACTAGCTTAACTGCATTTTAATCTGGATTGCTAAAATTTTATTTTTCCTCTTGAACTGGTGAACAGAAAGAAAGTAAAGAGAGATCTGATCTGATTTTGAGATCTATCTGTATTGATCAACTTAATGTTCACTTGATGACTTAGGTCTAAACAAGCTCCAAGATCCTTGTATTTTAAATACAAGTTGGTGGGGGAAAAAAAACCCCTTGGAATATTCTTCTACTCCTCAGTCATAGTAGTACTTTTGAATTCTGCGTGATGTGCTTATGAGAAAAGGGAATAGTAGCATGACAGATTCTGTGGCTCTTGGAGGCCACATGTTCATTTTCAAATCAATGGTAGCTGTAAGTTGTATAATAGATTCCTGGCGTGTATTAAATGCACTGTCCAAATTCTGATTTTGAGTTTAGTGTTTAGCAAGCAGATTTGGCTTTTCTTGTAAGAGCAAACTGTTGAAAGACTCTCCTCCAGTTTTTGTTCCCATTATCTCATCAGGAAGGAAAGGACAACATCTTTAAAAGTACTTAAGTACCAAGTGAGTGACCCTTCTCTGTTGGAATGCCGCCCCACTAATGATGCAGAGAAGAAAAACAGCCATTTCTGGCAGAGTTTGCAGGATCTCTCATGCCAAACAAAAAAAAAAAAGTCAAAAATGCCTGGTAAAAATAAATATCACTATGAAATTCTGGCATGGGAGGCATTTCTGGCAGCCAAGGCTTAGCTCATCCTGGGGGGTAACCCAAAAAGGCCGGCAATTTTCATTCTTTGTTTCTACTTATCGAATGTTCCTTGCAAACATAAGCTGCCAGACTCTGTTATCCATTAGGCAAGGTGTTTGTGTGAGAAAATTATAATATATAGATGGATCTGTTTGTGTGCAAGAGAGCAAGCAAATCTAAATGGGAGTGAGCTGTTGTGTCTGGGTATGAAGTGAGGGAGTAACTCTGATGGCAGTAGTGGCCAGCTCTTATGGGAAAGGTACACAACTTTCCCTGTGCACAACAGATTTTTATCCCATGCAAAGTGGTCTGAAAATATTTTGTCTTACAACGTCTGCATGGAAAAGCAAATGATGGAATCAAGGGAAAAAACCAACAAAATGAAAGAAAGAGGAGATCAGAGATTCATTAAAATAGCTGAATCCTTGCAAACCAATTCTTAATTCTGTCTGTTAGCTACACAAAAGGGCTTTTGGAAGACAGCACTGCAGAGCCCTGCCGCTGTACAGGAGTTGCAGTCAAAATGTTTTTTCAGCAAAAGCACACATCAGTATCCTGGTGATTCACTCCATAATATAGGAGGACGTAGTGATGAATATTTTTTCCTTACTGCTACATAATGCATAAGGTGTTTTCAAAAGTAACACCTTTATGGAGTCACTAGAAGAGAAGATAGAGACTGGATGATGATATAGTGGTTGGAGTACTTAGGAAGAGAAGCAAATCACTTACTGAGAGAGACCGTAAGCCAAGTGAGACTGAAACAGTAAATGAAGATTTTGGCAATTAATTCTAAACAGACTAGAGGAAGTATGGAACATTTTTCAGAATATAGTAGAAAATTAAGACCAAATTAGGTTCTATCTGAGGAATGGTTTTAAATTTTTCTTTTGATTTGTTAACTTTATCATTCTAGTTTTTATACCACAGCAAAATAGATTGATCATTCTGCATTTGAATCTGATAATAACATTAGATATAAGAAAATCTCCTTAAGGTTCTAACTTTAAGTGTTAAATTTTACACTGTTTCTGAAGAAAGAGGTGTTCCTTGAATATGTAAAGTTTAGATGTGGATCAGAGTTTCTCTCAAATCCTGTGGCTAGAGTCCATTTCTGATATTTATTAAACATACTCAGCGTGCTCTAAGTTGTGTGAAACAGAAACAAGAGAAACCTGTAGTCTCTGTGACATGGTGCTCCTTGTGCATTGAAAGTGTTGGGTTTTTCTCACTCAAGTCTCTGTTAGAGT
The DNA here is from genome assembly GCA_013398055.1 of Ifrita kowaldi. NCBI lineage: Eukaryota > Metazoa > Chordata > Aves > Passeriformes > Cinclosomatidae > Ifrita > Ifrita kowaldi. Next base: position 9,159 of record VZRS01014327.1, read on the forward strand.
TTCCAACAACTCTGCTGACCTAGAGTGAAGCACAAATGGAAATGCAACACATGAACCCAGATTACCTTAACTCTTTGAATGCCAGTATCATGTTAATATGTTAAGTTCCTAAAATCCTAAACTTGCAATGATATGGACACAAGTATGTGTGACTGGGAGGGAGGTTGGATGTGTGTGCATACGTGTGGGTGACTCATGAGGAGGGGGTGTGCAAGTCTGGGTTTTGCTCCCACCTGTGCCTTTATTCAGGTCTCACCCAGTGCTCGTAAGGAGCAAATAATTTGTTCCCTCACTCACATTTATCAAGAGCTAGTATGAGACGGGGAGAGGTGTTAAGAGGTATCTCTGATTCAGCCACCCGATAGGAAAGCAGATGGTTGACATCTTATCAGAAACACTCAAGGGTTATATCTTGTTTGTGTTGGCAGTACTTGCCAGACCCATCATGCCAATAAAGTATTAGAAGTGAATCATCTTCAAAAAAGAAAACTCTCTTTATCAGTCTGTCTACATTTTTATATCTCCATAGTGGCTTCTGCAAACAAGAAAGGTGTGTGAGGTGAGAGGAAGATATGTTTATGTCTATTCCCATGGCTGCTTGTTTCTTTACAGGCCCAATTTATGCATTCTAGGTTTTTTAAGAAAGGAGAAGTCAGCAAAGATATTTCATATACTGAGATATAAGGTCACTTTTCTTTCTGATTGTGTGATTGATTTTTACCACAAACTTCTTATCTGAGTACAGAGACTATTGATGCAAACTACATTAAAATTAAATAAATAAATAATACAAAATTGATTAAATAAATAATACAAGAATTAATTTAGGAGACACAACTTGTTACTTATACATTTGATTGTATTTGGGAAATAGAGGTGGCTAGGCTTCTGTCTTCAAACTGAATTCTTCTTTTGCTGGCTTTTCCTTTTCGAACATTTTCCTTTTAAGCTCTTCCTCTTTTCTTTTTTTCTGTGCCAGAGTCAAGGTATGAAGCTGTGCAGTTCCTAAGGGTAGGCCACAGGCTGCCTTTGCAATGCAGACATTGTGCAAGGCCTGGATAATTGCCATTTCACTGCAGGGAGGAGTCTCATCAGGAATAGAAGAGGGTGTTTATTTGCATTATTTTTACATAGAAGATGTTAGGGAACCAGCAAAAGAAGGAGCAGAACCAGCTTTCAAAAAACACAGGAAGGCCTACCATCTCAAAAAAACCACAAAGAGAGGTTTGGGTTGGTTTGGTTTGGTTTGGTTTGGTTTGGTTTGGTCTGTTGTTTGGTTTTGGTTTTTTTTTTTCCTTTATGAGAGTCAATTTACTTACGGTTTTGTTTCCTTTTTTTTTTTTTTTCTTCCTGGAGTGTAAGATTGAAGGGCCTTGGGGGTTGGTTTCTGTCCCACCTTCTAGACACATACACATGAAAAGGGGTGGGGTTAGATGAATCTGTACTTTGGTCATTACCTTACAAAGGACCTTTTGGAAGATTATTTATATCTCAGCTTTTGAATGTAGCCATTTAATGTTATCTTTAGTTTTGCTGGTCTGCACTGCAAAGTAGAATTAACAGTGGTCCATGAGATGATCATAAAGTTTCCCAAAACAAATGTGCAACTGGAATGCTTAGAAAGCAGCAGTTAAATGAAACGTGAAGAAAATTAAGTAATACATAAGCTCTGTCCTGCTAACCTGAATTTTATATTTTTGTAAATGAAAACAATTGTGGTAACACTGCAGAAGATGGTATATGGTTTTATTAAGAATAAATGTGCAGTACCTTGAGAAACACTGTAGAGGACAATGGTGACAGTGTTTGAATGTTTATGACACCTACAAGCATCTCTGGGTACACAGTAGTAGTGCCAATACTCAGAAAACTTAAGGGAAGGCAACAAAGGAAAAAGTGATAACATAAAATATAAATCAATGCTAAAATTTCATTTGATGTATATAACACAGAGATGATAATCTACAAACTAGGTAACCAGATGCAAAAGCTGTCAATCCCACAGCTCTTTGGAAAATTAAATTGTTTCTTTACATGTCCATCAGTGAAGTTGGACACCCAACTGTCTTACGTATGGGTAAAATCTGCCTTTTCACTTACCTGGTAATCCAAGCTACCCCCTCTTTAGTTCACTGGTGATGCGGAAGAGGGAAGTGATGTGGGTAATGTACCAGTGAAATAACTATAGAAATTAAAAGGGCCACTGGAAAACCTCATGGTCTGTTACCTGTGATTTTATCTCGAACTTAGAGCTCTGTTGGGAACATTTTACTGCTTTCTTGGCTTTTCTGTTTATTTAATGGAGCTCACTAGTAAAACAGAATTTGATCAGAGTGCAGAGTTTGTAATTATCTTTCCAGTTAGAATTTCCTGAGCTATATCCATTGTGGAACCTAAGTTTGGTAGGGGTTCCAAAAGATCACCTGGTCCAGTCTGTACTGTACTGAGACTGAACATATCAAGCCTAGTAGCAGCATGCTTATCAAATTGTATTCTTATAAAAATCCAGTGGAAGAGATTCCACAGCCCCCCTAGACAGTCTGCTCCCTTGTTGAAAAATTCTTAGTTGGAATGCTGATCAGCAAAATCTTTAAGCATTTCTTGTTGCAAATCAAGTTGCCTCCTTCATGTCTTTCTACTGGAGCCATAGAGGATGGCTGATCAACATCTCTGTAATTAGCTCTTGTATATATCAGAAAGCTGCATCTAGCTTGAAGCTTTTATTTTCTTGACTAGGCATACCTAATTCTTTCAGCTTTTTCTCGAATAGTTTGATTTATACATGTCTTGTTCTTATTATTTTCTTGTTTCTCCTCAGCTGTGTTTATGTTTCTAAGGTGTTCAGCCAGGACCAGACACAGTATGCAACTGGTGCTTCAGTACTATGGGAATTTAGGAAATCAAATTGTCTCATATATGACACAGCTAGTCCGAAATTCAGTGCAGTTTATTAATTTTTCATTCTGTTTCCCGAGAATAATATGTTTCTCACTACTGTATTTTTCTTGGTTGGTTTTTCGACAACCTGACCAATTTGTCAATAGGATTTGGGGTGTCTGATCTCATCCTTCCTAGTGTTTGCAGCCCTTTGCCTTTGTTTTGAGGTTATCAGTTGTTGTAGCACAGATTTTACAAGCATAAATATTGCATCATTCAATTTGTCAGTGAACACAGTAGACAAAACAGAACTCAGGACATATCTTGAAACAGATCTGAGGTGCCTTTGCATTTTGATGAATAAAGACTAATGACCACTGTGGTTTCCTTCAATCAGATGCTTGCCCCTTCTATCAGATACCTCCCCCTATCTGTATTTAAAATGTTGTTCTATGAAAGTGTCTTGTGAGATGATGCTAAAAGCCATACAAGGTGTACAGTGTCTGCTGCCTTCTGTTCACACAGTGAGCTTTACATTACTCAAAAAAGGGAACTTGATTTAGCACAAATGCATTTTGCCCATTTTTCATTTTCATTTTCATTCTAGTAAATTAATTCATTCTATCTCAAATATTTAAAACATTGCTCCAAACCTTTCTGAACACAACAATTAAGCTACCCAATGTGTCATTCTCTTCTAGGAAACTTGAGGTGTGGAGAAGCATCTTCGCAAGGAAAAGCTCATTTGAAGCCTTTAAAAATACTTTGATAGGTAAGACTTAGGCCATTTTAAAATATTTTTCCGTTTCTTTCTTTAAACCTCTTATGAAGATCTTTGCAGTTTCAGAATAGATAAAGTGTATTTTCTCTAATAATCCTACCTGATTCTAGTCCCTTTCTTTCTTCTTTTTCCAGTGACACCATGTTCTTGGTTGTCTTTTTCCTGACACAGATGTGATATTTAAAATCACCCTGAAAATGATGCAAACTATCAGTAATATTTCATGGCACTTACTTTCTGTCATTTGATTGGTTTATTTCTCTAATGTTTCTTTTTGGAGGGGGTGTGTCTGAATTATGTCCCAATATGGTTATTAGGATAATAATCTTCTTACTGTTCCACTTACAATGACTAGTGGAGTTTTTTTGCTTGGGCATGTTGTCATAAAAATTAATTGTTAATTACATTTTAATTACTTCTTTCTCATCTGTCTGCATTATATATCACTTATCAGTGATCTATAAATTATTGCAGGTTACTTCATGATGTTCCTCCCTCATAGGTGTGGGTAGAAGTAAGTACCTACCTTGTGCATGGGTTGAAGTGTATTCTGATATTTACATAGTCTTAAAGTTATTTGGTCTGAAAGAGGCAAGACCAAAGCATATGGTTTTTACCAACATTATTTAGCAGCTCTTCTACTTTTACCATAAATATCGATTTTACACTGCATAAATCTACTTTGCAATTATTCCTTAAAGACCCCACATGTAATCAGGGCTATATTCAATAATAGTATTTTATCAACAGGTAGGTAATTGAGAGGTTTATAATATAAATTTTTTTCAGTTCAACTGCAACCTATTTAGGAGATTTTTGTGAAAGACAATACTATGTGCTTCTCTAACATTTCACCAGGGGATTTCAAAACTACTAATAAGACAGTGATATAGTTTAAGTTGAGCTTAGAGAGGAAAGTGATTTGCCAGAATACAGTGCAAGATGCAGAGGACTGGTAAACACACTTTAACAGAGCGGGTAAAAACAATTGTTCCCTGGGGAAAGAAGAACTGAAGAGCTAATAAGTGAATTTATTTGCATTTAGGACAATGTTTTTCAAGAGGCTTTTGTTTCAAACATAGGAAAATACTCACCTCAACAGCTGAAAGACTGTTCCATGACCTAAATATATAATTATCAGGGAGTTCTGGGCCCTGCGTCTGTGCTTTATCACACTCAGTACTTCAGCACCTAAACTTCTAAAAGCTTCTGTGAGCCTGAAGTCAGAAGGACTCCTCTGAGTTATACTACCTGATGATCTAGCCTTGGTAGAGAATTCAAATGAATTTTGGTTATGTTGCTCTGTATTTTGGGGAGATATAGTGAGGGTTTTGCATGCTAGACAGCCAGTCCCCAGTCAGCCAGCCCCCACTCAGTGTGAGGTTGCTGTTTTCTCTCTCTTAACTTTAACCCGCTATTCCAAACTCTCCCCCTTCAACAATCTTAACCTCTGGTATCTCGGAGTCTATTACTTTACAATAATTCCATATATTTTATGTGCCTCAGTCTGTCACTGATTCCAAGTCAATATTATAATAGAGAAGTTTTTTAATCTTTCCACCTCAACCAGTCCGTCTTGACTACCTGTATTTGTTGTTACTCTTCTGCAACTTTGCACACTTTGCCTACCAAATACATAGAATTCAATGCCATATTCAATGTGCTATTGCACTCTTACACTAACATGCATCTATTCCTATCTTGAAGCAGTGGTTCTGCACATAAAGAAAAAAGTCTGCTTTTTAAAAATTTTTGTGGCCATGTACAGTAGATTTATACATGGTTTGCTGCTTACTGTTTCTTGTGTTCCTGTTCTTGGGAGTTCTCCTCCTAAGTGAAGCTGTGTTGGATTATTTTCTCTTTTCACTGAGCACAATTTGTCAAGACTCAGTCCCTGTTTTAATTTTATGTTGACATTTTTAATAATACCCCTTGTCTTCACCATTTTACACTTAATTAACAGGAGTGGCAGAATTTTCTGAATCACATGCTGTGCCATTTTCTTACTCTTGTGATTGTTTAAAAGATGGGATTAATTGCAGCTTCCTCTGGATTCATCTACGGGAAGGCTTTAAATAAGATCGTTTCTATCACTGGCCCTTTGGTGTCAATTTGACAAAATTCTCATCTTCCCCTGTGGTCCAGGGTTTGGACTATCTGAGTCAGCTTTCTGTTTAAGTTAATACTTTGAAATCAACTGAGATTAATTATTTAACAACAGTTCCTTGCATTGTCAACCTAACGTATTAAAATGTCGAATCATGCCACAGAGCATCATAAAAGTGGCTCTAAGGGTGATTTCCAGTAAAAGCCTGTCTGCTTTTTAATGCAGCACAGAACAGAAGGCACATAAGCCAATTGCCCAAGTGTTAATTTGTACTCCGGTAGGAAACGACCCTAAATCTTTTCTTAGGGTGCCTGAGATTCATACATAGTCAGCTGTCTTCGGACACCGCGGCTATGGGCAGAACACCAAAGAGGAGACTACTTGTCACGAACGGAGGGAAAAATCAGACGTTTCTCATAAGTAGCGACGTGCACGCTGGGCAAAGGGCTCGTGAATATTTCCGTTTCGAAGGGAGTTCGGCAAACGGGGACGGGACGGGGAGAAGGGCTCTGCGGTTTGTCCTGGGTACAGACAGCTGGCACAAGTCGGGAAGCGGTGGCAACGCGCGGGGACCGGAGGATACTGTGCAACCCTGCGGCACGCAGCCGAGAGCCCGGAGCAATGTTCCTTGGCGATGCTGCGGGAGTTGGGGCAGGGAGAGCCGACACCGACGGCCCCGAGCACCGGGGCCGCTTTAGGAAGGGCTTCCCCGCCCGCGGTGAGGGAGCCACACCCGAAGCAAGGGCTGAGGGGCTCCGGGGGCTCTGGGCGAGCCCAGGGGTCTCGCCGCGGTGACGGGCGGCGGCCCCAGGGGGTGGCGAAGGGAGCTGCGTGTCTCGCCGCGGAGCCTCGGCCGCGAGACCGCCTCTGCCGCGCCGAAACTTTGCGAAGTGCCTCAGCGCTGGGGGGAGCGGGGCGGGGGCTGCCCCGGCGGGGCTCCTCCTTCGGGGCCGGGCCTGGGCGGGCGGAGCGGGGAGGGAGCCCCCGGCCCCGGAGTTGCCGCGGCTGCGGACGGAGCGAGCGGCGGTCGTGCCGGGGTGCTCCGCGCAGGAGGAGCCCGCGACGTCGCTGCNGCTGCCGTGCCCGGCGTGTCGGGACAGCCGCCGCTCCGGAGCAGGAATGCAGCCGCGCACCCGCCGCGACGGGCCCCTTAAAGGTACAGCCCGGCTCCGTGGTGGCGCCCCGGGCTACCTGCCTCGCCTCGGCGGGGACTGGGAGTCCTCCCGCAGCTCCCTGGCGCAGCGGGGCCAGAGCAGGAGCGGTACCAAAAATAGTGACGAGGGGAGGGTTTCGCTGCGCTCTTAGCGAACCGGGAGGTAGTCCCATGAACTCTCGCCATGAAAACTTTAGCTTTGTGGTTGCTCTATCAACTGGTATCTGCTGTTTCTTCGTCTTGGTCGGGGGTTTCTTTATTTTACAAGTGCGCCCGGTGGAGAGGAAAACATCTAAACGGTTCGGGGAATTGTTTATAAAGAGTTAGAAGGCTTTTGGGGGAGGGGTGTGGAGAGGAGATACGTACCTCGTTTCTCTCCCTTCACTGCTTTGGCAGCTGCTGTATAATTTCACCCATCCGTTTTCTCCTATGCTACTCTGAAATTACAGGAAGCATTTGCAGTGGTGGTGCTGACCTCCATCATTCTACAAGTATTGTCCCTGGGGCACAATCATAGGGAATTTGGGTTTCAAGTAATATTATTTCTCTTCTAACAAGAAACCTAATTGCAGGCAGCTTTGAAGAATGTGCTAAGCTAGCTTGGATAGACTGACTAGAGAGGGGTGTAGTTCTGTGTGTCAGAAAGCCTGCTTTTTAGAAGCCAGAAGTCTTCTTGAGTTCCCAAATGCCACACAGATATTTAGCTGCCCTCTAGGAGTGAGAAGGATCTAAAAGATAGCTTAGTGTAGGTACAGATCTGGATGTGTTTTATTTTGGCTGTTGCCCAGGTGCTCCTAGTTAATGTGTCTGGGCTGTTAACAGCCATGTGGGGGATGTCTGATTGTAAAATGCAAGTTTGCTAGTAGGTGGTTGTTCCTTGATGTCTCTAGGATGCTTTTTTTTATGGCAACTTGTTTCTCTTTCAAGTAGTTTTCCCGTCAGTGCACTTTCGTGTATCCTCTTGTCAGGCAACTGTAAGTTTATGATTGGATGTGCCAACTGCTTCCAGAAGTGAATATCCTCTTTACTTCATCGAAAGATAAGGAAATAAGGACACAATTTTGCACTAGGGACACAATTCCTGAGCGATCTTTTTCCTATTTGAAGCAAGGAAAAACATCAGGTGATATCAGGATGGAGGTGCAGAGAAAATGCCAAAATTTGTCATGAGTCAGTGTTCCTCCACTTAGCTAGAAAATTTTCAAAGCTGTCCCTTACAAGTACCTGCAGGGATGGTGTGCAGCTTAACTGTCATAAAGCATCCACGGAAGTCAAACAGGTCAATTGTTAGAAACACTTGGTCATTTACTACTCTGCCTCAGTACAGGAGAGCGTAAAGCAAACAAGTCTGCAAGACTGACCTTTGACTCTTTTGAAGTGGATAGTGGCAGTTCAAACTGGAGGAGTCTGTGCCAAAAAACCCCAAACCAACAAAAGAGGTCTGCAAGTATCTTGAGCTCTTGGAAAAGTGCGTTGCAGGTAAAAACAGGTGTAGAGAGGGAATTTAATGCTAATGTCATGCACCGCTGGTGGCTGGAGTTGAAGAAGGACCTGGCGTTAAGATGGTCTGTGATAGTATAAATACAGAATGTCACAGAACCTGTCTGGCTGATGTGTTTGCTGTTCTGGCTCCTGGAGCTCTGCCAGAAAAATACATAGCTGATATCAGAGCTTCACTTCTGAAACATCTTGACTACATTTTATCGTTGCAAACCTGAATGTGTTACTTCTGTAGAAGTATATTTTGCAGTGGGAATCACAATTTCCACTGCCTGTGCTTGGCATTGCTGCTGGTTCTACAGCTCTCAGCCAAGTGCAAAGCACCCGTTTTCTTATTGTCAGCTTGGAGCTGATAATGTTCTACTTCCTGGGTGTGCTGAGAGTGTCAGGGTTTGCTGATGAGCAATTTGGATAATAATCACAGATCTCTTGATCGCCCTGAATTATCTTGACTTTCTTTTTTCCAAAGTGGTGATGGCACTGTGTAACATTCCCTATACTTCTGAAATGAAGAGCAACATGCTGCAGGACGGTGACAAGTGGTGGTTTTTTTGTTTTGTTTTTGACGATTTTGTCTACTAAAACATAGTGGAAAAGCATATAGCATAAATCTTCCAGTATGAAGTTAACATTATTGTTTTATTTATTTAGTGTATGTAAGCAATTTTCTTTTATGTTCTCTTTCCAGAAGCTTTCAGTTGTGTGCTATAGCACTGTTCCCCGCAATAGAGAAACTCTTCTTGTGTCTTGGGAGTGTGGGTGTATGCAGCAAGAAAATTGATAGGTGCTTAGTTGCATAAAGTGCTTGCATTTCCGGAGTGTCTTGTGAACCTTGAAGAGGGATATTCTCTTCCTGTGGGCCACAAAATGAGATTTCAGAAAATTTGTAGCCGTTGCTCTACATTGTATTCGTTGAAGTTACAAACGAAAAAGTGGTTAGATGTAAGCATCCAGTTGTTTGTAATTCAAACCAGAAAGCCGTACTTGCTGTATGTTAACTAGAAAAAAAAATTAAAGTGATTTGCATTTTGTTTTTACTCCTAAACACTCTCGACTAGTGAAATTAATATTAAAAAATAGTTAAAACATTAATTCTATGAGAATGATCTGTAGTCTGATAGTGCTCTTGAATCTTGCTGCACTCTTGTGAAATAGGCAAATATTATCCTTGTTTTGTAAATGTGGGAAGTGAAGTAGAAATTGTCTTGCCCAAGGCCAACTCCATTTGCTCTAGAATGCAACTTACCGTTGAACACAATAGAATATATGCTTCATAACACTTATAAAAGCTGATAAAGAGATATTATCTTAAAAACCAGTCAAGGTTTTAAAAATAGGTTTATATAGTAAGTGCATGTTCTGCACCTTCATTGAATTCCTTTGCTGCTTGTGACTATTTCTCTTTTTAATAATACTTACATTTGTCTTGCTGATGGTCAAAAGATCATAAAACCACAGAAATTTTACTGACTCTCTGTTAGAAAGGGTGAATTGGTAAATAAAGCATTCTTAAAAGAAATGTAAAAGAAAGGTGGATACTTAATTTCTCTAGTCCTCTGTTATTTCTAGGTTAGCTATTTGTGATGTTTTCTTCTATGTGTTTACATAATAAGATAGTATATATGTAGACTGAAACTGACCGTCTTTTAAGATGTTTGGCTTTACGTGATAAAACATCCAGAGCTGGAGCTCTGGCACACAACAAACCCGCTCCCTTAAATGGCATACTGTATTTGGTGGCTGTCTGTGTTTCACACAAATCACAGCAGAAAACACTAAATGTAGTTGTCGTCCACGGATCTCATGCCCTTGATGGTTAGGCTCTTAATTTGTGTCTGTGGTGCCAGTGGTTCTTTGCCATTGCTGTTATGTTAGGTATTACTCTTCTATGGGATTTTGTTGTCTCTACTGAGTGAAAACTGGACACTGTAATGCTCCCTGAATCTCTTCTTTCTTCTGTGTAGATTTCCATTTCCGTATACTGAAGATAGTAACTGTATGGATCCAGGGGCTTGTTATTCTGTAGACTTGTGGTTTATTTGTGCTGTATATCTGGTTGCTCTGGGACTGTTACCTGGGAATGTTTGACTGCCCTGCTGTTGTGAGTGAATTCATGTTCAGGTTTTTCAGCTTTCCAGGCATGTTTTCTTGTCTCTCTTATGCAGAACTGTCTGTTAAATGCTGAAGTGTTCCAGCCTGTGAATTTAGTCTGGGGGACTCTTGAACTGCAGTCAGTCTTTCTGTGAGGAGCAGATCTCCTCAGCTGTTGTGAGCCTAGATGAAAGGAGACTCACTATGTAAGGGCAGGAAAATAAGTTTTCATAAAGACTTTGTAAACATCAAATGGAGCTGATGTTTGTTGACTTTTGTAATGCTAAATTGTGAATGACTGAAATTCCTCATATCAAGGAATTATGTAATTTAATACAGAAGACAAAGAAAAAAGGGAATTGAATTGTCATGAGCCTGATTCTGATGGTATGAGATACATTAAGCATTCTGGTATAAGCATATTAGCGCACCTTTGTGGTGTTGAAAAGTAGTAACAAGCTTTGTCTGTTATGAGATTGTAAGGTGCTTAGGTTCTTCTGGTATTAGCCACCAGTCAGCAAGTCACAAACCATTAAGATTAACAGACAGTAATGTAGATGCATATTCAATGTTTGTACTGCCAGTTGCAGTTTTGTCAAAAAGTGTATGACTGAAGACAGCACAGATCTTGTTTCTCAAGCTGTTGTATGTTGATCGCAACTTTCTGGTGTTGCAATACTCAGAAGTAAAAAGCACCAGATTTTTTCCCTGTATGGGTTAGAGGTAGAATAGAATTCACCTTCCTGTACTGTAGTGATGAGGTTGTGTAAAGAACCGTTGTCCAGCAAAGCTTCCAGTAGATAATATATTTGCCTGAAAACAGACCCCATGTTCTGTAGTGTCAAGGTGGAGTTTTACTTTTGGAGGTAAATCTACCAGTAGTGAGACGTTATCATTACTCCAGGCAGGGGAGACCCCTCTCCTGGCGACCAGCATGGTGACTTCCTCCGTATGCCCTAGCAGGGCATAGTCTTCTGTGTCTCTTTGTTACTGCCTAACAGCCCCTCCCAGCTGCTGGAGCTTTCTGTTTCTATTGCATAGCAGCAGTTCTTTAATCAGAAATCTTGTTAGTATTCAAGGATAATTGATCCGACTCTCTGGTAGGGGGTGGGGACCCAGCCTTGCATCCTTCTCCTACTTGCCACCCCCAGTTTGACCCCTGTTGTCTCTTTGTTTTCTCCTGTTAAGTTTGTGCCAGTGATGTGTGTGTGTGCTGTTTTTCCAAGCAGCCTGAAGTTGGCTGTAACCAAGAGCAGCAGTTAAATAGAGCCCGATTTCCCCGCTTCCTGGCGTTCAGTTGTTCGGCTCCATTTTCTGGTCTTCTGTGTTTTTGATTTGCAGAGAAGGAACTTACTTGGTGCCCCCGGGCATCTCTTAAACCCATTAGAACAAACTCCATTATTTCACTGTACTTAGAAATCCTCCTCCTTTAGTCCCAGCATCCATCAAAATAATGTATCCTCTGTAAGGCCCTCTGGAAAATGTTTAATAGGATCTTTTCAAACTCAAGGAGAGTTCCAGTTGGAAAGGGGGAGGGGAGAAGGCTAATGGAAGATCTGACTGTGACTTGCAGTAAGCCTGAACTTGGCCTGTGTCAGCTCTCCCTTCACCTCCATGCTGAGGGAAAGCTGAACAGAGCGGATCCAACACTGGGATCAAAGCTGGAAACAAAAGGCTTTGGGAGAAAAATTTCCCGTCTGGCCAAGAGGCAGCCACACAAAAGTGGTGCATAATTTATCACTCGAGGTTTATTTCTGCTGTGCTCCTTCTGGAGAGAGAAGGAAAAAAGAAGTGACTCTCCTGCTGTTTCGAAGTGGATAAGTGATGGCTTTGGAGATTTGAGGCAGGAAGGAGCTAGAGATACCATGGAAAAACTTCTTTAGTGCATTCTGTACCCAGCTTCTCTCTTGTCAGATGTGGTCAGACATTATTTCTGTTGAGTGGAACCCTATTCTTAGATTTTGAAGTTTCAAAGAGTGAGGACTTTTAACTTCTCTGATAATTTCCAAATCACAGTGGAGTGGTGTTGCCCTTGGCAAAATCAAGTTCTTTGACTTTCCAAGCTGTTTTTCTTAACTTAAGGATCGGTCTAGGTGCTGTGGCTCTATGTAACATGAAGGAAGAGGCTACGTTTGCCCCAAAGGGTTTATAGTCTTAATTGGACATCTGACATCTGATAAGGATCAGGGGTGTGATAATTCTACTGGGATAGATAAGGTCAATATTAAAATGGTATAGCTTTCTAATTAAATTTCCTTTAGCTTCGGTTTAATGGGAAAAGCTTCTAAAGTTTTTCATTCCAATCACTTCTTAGAACGAAGATAGAGAGAGGTTTTGGGTAGGACTTGCCATCAAAGACTACTGAAAGCTAGTAACTGTGTAAATAAGTTACAAATGAGGAAGCAGATGCAAGAGTAAACCATGAGAAGAAGGTAAGGGGATATAGGAGTATAGATATTAACAGAAGCAAAGATAGGCATTTTGGAAATGAGAGCCAAGGACTTGAGCTGGCAAAGGAACAGAAGAGCCGTGTAAGGAAATCCAAGTGGAGTAATTATGTGGGATCTGATGGCAGAAAGAGTAGTTAATTAGGTAGGATAAAAGATGGAAATTTTGAAAGTGAAGGTGAGCACTGAGCAGAATTTAACTGCTGAGACAGGGAAAGACTTACTTTACTAATGCTTTAAAGGAGGATGTGACAAATTGTTAGGAATCCATGACAGTAGAGTCCCTGACCTAATGGGGTGATTTTATGAAGTATTAGGAGACTAGCCATGGGGTCAGAGGTGGAAAGAGAGACTACTAGCAGAGCACTGACGTGGTGGGCCCATGAGATAGAGGTGATGATGGAGCTATCTGCAGTGGTGGAATGTGGGATCTGCCAGCCTTGGGAGCCCATAAACCAGAAGGATTTTTGAGTGGGATGTCCAGGAAGGTATTTTGGAGGATGGTATTTTCTGGAAAAGTGTATGAAATGGGAGGGCAGAACTGAAGAGAGAAGCTAGAATTTTGGAGATAAATGCTTGGACAAAAGCATAAAGTGAGAATAGGAGATTACTGTGGGTTTGGTAAGAAGTCTGGCTACAGAAGCAAGTTGCAAGTCTGGTGGCAGAAAATTGCAGCTTTCCTGGAAAAGGAGCCCACTTCTCTTCCCCTTCCCCATTAAGACTTGCTGTGTGAAAGAATGAATCACAACTGTGAACTGTTAAAACATAGGCACCCGATGTTCTCAGCCTTCTTCTCTGAAAGGCTTGTGAGAAGCGTTCTGGCACTGTGCAAGGTTAGAGGGGAATACACACTCTGCTCCTTTAGCCTGAATCTCCAGCTCCGTCAGTTCATTTGACTTGGTGACAGCTGGTAGTGCTGGGAGAGGTTCTTGCTTAAGGTGCAGCCATTCAGTGTATCAGAACTGTCTCATGGGATCTAGGATTAGAGTAAAATAAAGACACACCTTTCTTTTTTTCCTCTTTTTTTTTCCCCTTGTGCTCCCACCCGATTTTAGTTCTGAATTTCCATAACTGCTGAATAGTCAAATCCTTTCTTTGCAACTCTGAGGGCAGGGGAAAAAAAAGAAAAAGAGAAATCTCAGGGTTGTAATTTCCTGCTTCTGTTCCAAGCTTCTGAGGATGAACCAGGAGGTGGGATAATTCTCTGAATTAAAATTGCATTTGTTAAGAGGAAGTCAGCTTTACTGCTGTCCTTTCTTTGTTATTCAGACTTTGGTACTTCTTCAGGCTTGACAAATTTAAGAAATGAGGTTTTTGAGGCCTCAGAGACTGTGTTCTCCCCACTGTGATTTTTGAAGCCTGCTACTCCTGAAAAGCCTGAGTTGAGTTTCTTGTGGCTGGAGGACATGCCACTAATTTGTGCTGCCTTTATAAAAGGGCCTTGATCAGCATAGTACCTATTAGCATGAGGAAAAACATAATGAGTCTGTCTGTGAGAGAAAACTAGAGAGCTTATGGCATGGGAAAGGGGAGCTAGATTGGAGGCTGCCATTCTGGAGGCTGTAATAGCCAAGAAACAGGAGAGAATAGTAATTGGTAAACAGGAATGCTAGAGGGCTATCTGCATTTTTGTAATGGATCTCAGCTAGAAATATTCAGTGTCTAAATCTTAGAAAGCATGATGTAGGAGTAAGTAGGAGGCTGGGGCAGGAGTCCTTCAAGAGCAATAGTCATTGCCCTGCAAACAGACCTAAGTTTAATACAAGGAAAGAGCAGGTTGAGTTCAGAGCTGTATGCATGCAAAGATGAAGTGGTGAAGGGAATTTTCTTGGGCATTGACTTGGAAACAGGGAAGGACTGATTGGTCTGGTTGGTGTGGTTATGGCCCTTTGCTGTCTTAGGGAAGGCTGCCTCTGGATCTGACTTCTTTCCTGATCCAGTGAACAGCAGCTGCAAGAGGGTGTTGACTCACGAGCAGCTGATTGCCAAGCGGTTGTCTCCACCACTAGGGTGGTAACCTCATGTGTTCCAGTTTGAACTGTCACCACTCATGAATCAATACTGTCTGTAGGCCTTTGTTCACTGCATTTTTGAGTGTATGGAAGAATTCAGACCTGCAGTCAGCATTACCTTAAACAACAGAAGACCTTTAGGCCTTTCGGGTGTTAGTTGTTGGTTTTAGGGGGTTTGCTTTTGTTTGTTTGTTTTGTTGGGTTTTTTTTCAGGCGTGAGGTTCTTTTGTCTGGGAAGTAGGTAGATCCCCTGCCTGTGCCTCAACTCCTCTACAAGGGCAGATTTGTCATCCTTGCATCTTTGGCAGTTATGCTGAGTAATTTCTATGCTACCAGTACTCGAGCAAGAACAACCTTGGTGTTCCTTGACTTCTGCAACCTTCAACTACAAACTGTCTTGAAGCAGCTAGCTCACTAACAGGAGACGCCTGTTATTTCTCTGAGGTTTCTCTTGTCTGTGACCTACCTTCTGTGAACTGGAAGAGGAGGAGCTGTAATCTTCTGTTGCTCTTAGTGCAAATTCCAGACTAGAACAAAATAAGCAAATTGCTTAGGTTTGAGTTTTCCAGTCAATTGTCCCTAGAAAATGTTGGGCGTTTTTTTGGTGCTTCTTTTCTTGCCTTGTTATGGTTAGTTCTTCACCCACAAGTCTTTAGAAGTCTGGGAGCAAACTTTTAAGCTTGAAAGGAAAAAAAAAAAAGGACAATTCCTGTGATACTCTGTAGTAACTTTTTCTTTGTTGGTTGTGCTGGGGAAGCAAACTTGATGATGGTAATATGTATGCTGGAAGAATAAGAGAAACTCAGATGATTATTTTTTGAGAAAGTACCCGTGAGCAATTTTTGTGATGAGATGCTTTAGAACAGACTGGCAAGAAAGAGGGGGTAGAAGACATTTGCCTCCTTTAAATGCTTGGCAAAACCCCGTTTAGCTTAATTGGGTACACAAGGTGAAACCTAACACAGTTACAATATAGAAATAATGGGAGATACAGGGCAAATTAGACCTATGTACAATTCATCAATTGTAGGATAAAAATAAACAGTACTCAGACAGAAGAAGCCTTCCAGCAAGGAAGGGAATGAGGTAGAGATGACATCTTTGGTATGTACATCTTGACTTACCCGCTCAGGCGAAACAGCCTCTGAGCTCAGGCTTCGATTAAGTAACTGGGACAGCTGCCAAAACACCTACGTGTGCTGGCTAATATACTGCAGTGCATTGGTCCTGCAGGTTAATCTGGGAAATGCATGGAGTGTTATCTGGGTTTGTCTTGGGTTTTTTCTTGAACAGTATAACAACATGCATCCTGTATGTTGAGATCTTAAACTAAATGTGGTGGCAACGCTAAAACTGCCTCTTGAAGTGTTGTGAGGACAGAGGGCCTTTTGAGTTGCACCCCAGAAGACCAGGTAGCCTAAGGAGCCAGCTTCTCTGACCTTGAAGGCTGCATACCAAGGTCTCCGAGGTATGTGCTGTATGGCTCCATGCACTTTAGAGACAAGCAGAAGGGGAGTGGTCCACAGGAGCGAAATGACAGTAACTCCGTAAGGAGAATATTATCTGTTGTGGGATGGGACTGAGCTAAGGTGGGTAGACAGCACAGACCCTCTACAGCCCCACACTAATGAGCCTCAGGAACCTTTGCATGCCTAAGGCTCTCTGTGGCTGTGCTGGCTGTGTAAGTGGCCCTAGCAAGAAGGACGTGTTTGAACTGCTCAAACCATGAGAACTGAATACAATGCTGAGATTTTCCTCCTATATTAATCAAGAGCAAATTAAATATTTGACTCTCATAAGAACAAACTCCAGAGCTCTGTATGTTCTTCCATTGTAACCAAAGGGAAGTTAACTTTTTTATTTTCAGATGTGCAAAGACATGAAATTACTAGATCTATGAGATCTATGTAGTGATTGCTACAGAGCAGGACTGGAAGGATTTCCATTGCTGATCTCAGCAGCACCAAAACCAATTCTTTTTATGCAATCTTATCCAAAGCAGCAAAAGTTGTCTCCACCTAAAAGTACAAGAGAGCCATAGATTGAAACCAAATGAAAATGCTGTCCATGCCTAAGAAAACATTGTTTCTGGGGTTTGACACTCCTTTTGAGGCTTGGGAAGCAAATAATTTAATCCAAAATTCACATGATAAACTAGTCAGAATCTAAACCAGAACATAAGTTGCTACAGCAGAAAAAAGTCTGAACCTGCTAGCCAGCTAGACTGCCACGAGTTATTGTGCAAAGTTATTCTGCTGGCACCTAGTGCCAAGTGAAATGTGCAAAATCAAGTCAGACTTTTACCAAATACTGAACTGGCATGTGCAATTTGGATGGCAAGTTGGATACAGGGAAAATACCATGTAAAAGAAATATTGGAATGAGAACTAAAAGGAGAGGCTGAGAAGAAAATTTTATAATCTTATGAGTAAAATATAAAATATATTAGAGCAAGGAACACTTATCTTACTAGAAATAAAATGTTATTCTTTGGAACATTTAATTTCGATCCTTGGACTCCATGACATGTATCCCTTTCTGTTAAAACTTCTGTGGAGACAGGCCCTTCATATCTTGAATCCACCTCTGGAAGAAACTCAAGCGTGCTGTTTTTTACATGTGGGTAACACTTGCAGAGCTTGTTTTGCCAATAGAAGTGTCTTTGAGTTGATTGTGGTGGGATGCGGTGCGAGTTCTGATGTAACATGAGGCTCTTTGCAAGTGCAGATTTTGATGAGAACTCGTCTCTAAAATCTCTAATAATTTTGGTTTTTTGTTGCTGTTGTGAATTGGCTCCTTTCTTTCTGTGGTCTGTTGTTGTATGGACGATGTTTGGAAATGAAATGTCTTCCATCTGGTTAAGAAATTTGATTTATCCTTGGAGGCCTGAACTGCTGTCTTTGCTAGCAGGAAATAAACAATGTTCCAACTGTCCCCAATTATCACCCACTTGCCTTTCTGCAGATCCATGTCTTTTGCAAGGATGCTAGAAGAGATGACTTATGGATCATGAATTGCATTTTGCCAATCCTCTGTTCCTTCGTATCTATCAATTTAGTCCTCTCCTCCTGTTTAAACTTCCTAAATTAAACACACTGCTTAAAATGATTGAACAGTGGGCTGGCCCATGGAGGTCTGCTTTGCCTGGGACGCAGTTGGTGGCTTGTTTCAGGTGGCACTAGGAATGCAACTCCAAATGACTTACAAGGGCATGTTACTGATTCAGAGTAGGGTTTAGTATAATCTGGCTTTATGGGAAATATTGTCACCAAAATACAGTTTTAGGGTAATATAAAGATCATGTTCTGGAATAGCAGAATTGGAGGAATTTTTGCTCCTGCTGCCTTTTTTTTTAGTAAGCTTGATATCTCTCAGAGAGAAATTTTTTTGCTGGGGGTGCTATGATGTTGTCACTGCTGAGGATTGTTCTCCTCTGCCCGCAGTGCAAGTGGCTTGGCCTCCAGCTGCTGGGCTTCCTTGGCCCAGGGGTGTGGTTTCTTGTTGCGCCTAGTGTGGTGTAACTGTGGGTTGCCCCAGAGAGCAGTCTCACTCCCTTGTCCCTTTGATAGGTCTGTGTAGATGTCTGCTGGATGAATCAGTCCAGCTTGTTGGTCTGTCACAGAACTGGCCTGCAGAATGGTGAAACCACAGGCTGTGTGGTGTTGGCAAGCTGAAGTGAATTGCTCTTTAGTGAGCTCATCAGTACAGACCTGATGGAAGGACAGAGGGAGGCAAGACCTACCATTTTTTTGGCACTGATTTGCTGCTTCTTTGCTTTGCCTTAATTTGGAAGGGCTATCCCTAGAAACAAGGGAAGGTGAGAATTCAAGCCCGAGATTTAATTTCTATGGCTTATGTAAGCATAGGCCTCTTTATTATATTGTTACTTGTATGACAGTCTTAGTGCTGTATTAGCATCCAAGTGTGATGAAAGATCAACCCATAGATGTTGCAATTGGTGCAGTACATTAATTGGTGATGCCCTTTGTGGTGGAAACTTCTGTTCATCAGGGTTTGAAGCAAAGACCTACTATCATATTTTAGTTGGGCTACCACAGACTAATGTTGTGAGTTGTTGCCAGAGAAATGGTCAATCTGAATAAGAAAAGCTTTATCCTCTTGCTACTGCCTTGATTCTTCTTCCTTAATCTTGCCTTTTAAATGACTGATGTCTAGCAGAGAGTTGGTTTTTGACCCTTATTCGCAGACTCTGGATCAGTTTTGCTTGCTCTCCCCACCACTCTCCACTGGTGTAGTTAGATGTTGTGGTTTGACAAGCCCGGCCTGGGCATGCACACAAAAGAAGGCGCAATCCACTCTTCTCGTGAGCTGATGCAGAAATGGCAGTGGTGATGCAAAGTGTCTGGTTAGTCACAGGAAGACAGAGCTAGCTGTGGGAAAACATAAGCTGTCTAAATGGCCAGTCCTGTTCTCCCTGAGTGAATATGTGGCAGGCTGAAGGGGAAGATGTACATAGGATGAATCTTACACATGAATTGTCAATTGGATCACGTAAAGATTCACTCTAATGGAAATCAGAGCTTCACAGTGTTACATGCAGCATATGCATACAATAAGGACAATCCCTACTCTGAAGAATTAGTAATTTCTACATGTGGTAAATTGTCAGATGTATGAAATAATGAAGAAAAAACCCACAATGAAATACTGATTAATGTAGTAAATAGAGGCTCCACTTAAGCTTTGCCTTTTAGTATATATGGTGATGCTTCTTGTCCTGTCTTCTCCATCGTGTCTTTCTGTTGAAGCTGCCTTTCTCTAATTATTCTTTTTCCTCCTCTGATATGCTGCACACAAGATTAACACAATTAGACACATTTGTTGTGTCTGAGGTCTGATACTGGGAGAGTGAAAATTCTTCTCAGATGTAATGTCCTTTAAAGAGGATTTAGTTGCTCTTTTTGCCCTGGATAGTGCGTGTTCCTGTTATCTGCCAGCATATTCAATGAACAGTTGGCACTAGTCTAATGAGGAACAGCATATCTAAACCCAGCTCACAGAGATCTGTTCTGTGTCCGTGACTCTTCCACGCTTTCCCCTGTCCTGACTGTAGCATCTCTTAGGATGGATCACAAAATGGTATTTAACCATGTAATCACAGAGGTCAAGAAATTTGAGACCAGAAGCTTAACTTGGACATGGTTAGAAATCCAAGTTTTAACCCTAGATTCCTGACTTGGGATAGTTTAGCTGTGGCCAACTTTACCTAATAATTAGTGAATGTTCCTTTTTGCTGCTTTGTAGCAGCAAGCTAGATTGCTGGGTAGAATTCTGTAAACACATAATTGGCTCCAGTGGCTGTATTTACCCAATAGCTTAAGTGGTTTTCCCTGCATCCCCTGGAGATCAGCTGTACAGAACTTGGGTTGGGAGTGCCATCTTTGCAAGCTGTAACATAAAGATTCCCTATGGTTGTTGGGCCAGGTGTGATAATAGCTAGGTCTGGGATTTTTTTACTTTTCTCTAAGGATAGTTGACAACTTTATTTTGGAGTCTACTGATTTTTTTCTTTTGAGGGTAAAGAACTTAACCATGGTGACTGGTTGCTTAATAGCTGTTTTTTTCTGCACACTAAAGTCAGTGGCTTTTTCCCAGATTAGAATGTTACATTTTTAAACATTTACTGTACTCAAGTGTAGAATGATCTAATTCACTGTGTTTATTCCTTTTCTTAAGAATTTTCAGCACAGTAGCATGCCTATCCTACTTCCAAATGTACAAACACTTGGTAAGCAGACTGTAAGAAGAAAATAACCTGTGAGCCACTGTAGTAAATACATCTGTAAAGCCTTAAACAGGAAATGACCCCAACTACTTCTGTCAGTTTGCCTCCGAGGCCATGGTTCTGCGAGCAGTGAAGCAAAAGAAGAAATCAAACTGGGCTGGATGAGGAGGAGTTGGAAGATCCTTCAAGTTTGCATTCTTTTGAAGCTCGTTGCCCACTGTGCCACTTTTGCTCATCCGTTTTTTTTATCAGGCTGCACAAAGCTATGCCAGTTTATGGGGGTTTTAGGACTGGGAGTAAGAGGAGGGCTAAGAGCTCTTTAGGGCAGCACAGTTGATGAATATAAAATCACCCTCCTGAAGTTTCTTTCCCGTTTTGAGCAAACATAATTGTGTTTCTGGAGAACCTGAGAGTTGTGTTATCACTTAAATATAGTTAAATCAAAGCTGCTTTCTGTCTTTTGCTTATTGTGCGCAGAATAAGGTTTGTTTCAGACGGATACCTGGAAAGAAATCAAGAAACTAGATTACAGCATGAAGGGCAGAAGATTTTATCTTCCCCATGGAAAACAGATATATTCCTCTGAGGCCTTGATACCTAAATCATCATCTATGTATTCAGTTTGCCAAGTGTTTGTGCAGTTTTAAGGAGGGGTATGGGAATGATTTCCAGAATGCTGTTGCTATTTGTAATTCCACATTGTTTGATAACGTACAGTAAAAAATGAAGGGAGGGTCATGAAACTCTAAGAATGCTTCTCAGAATCTGGACTTAGTGGACCACATTCAGCCTCAGAATAAAGGACCAGGAAATGGGAAAGCTAACTGAGCTCAGCATCTGAAGCTGAGATGGATGCTGTCATGATTGTAATGCTGTGTAGCTTAGTTGGGTACTGTGACTTAAGCTGATCTGATCTTGACTCATCAAGGCTTGTTGGCTGAAAGTCCAAATGTACCAGCTGTTCCTACTTAGAGAATCATCCATAGGAATAAATGTTATGTTCTTACAGTGTCTGGGAATGGTAGCTTAAGGTACCAGAAAAATTCAGCAAATTTAGTCAAGATACAAACTGCACACTAGGGCCTTTTTTCCCCCCTCAGAAATACTTATTTTTTTCTTTTTTATTTCCTGACTGAAAAAAAGTAATTTTACTGCACAGTTATTGAAAAGAATTAGTATATAACTTCTCCACTTAGGAGTGGAAAGAGAGGAAAAAAAAGTCTGTATTCAACTGAAAAACCTCCCAGGAACTTCTCAAGGTAGACTGTAATTACTGGAGATAAAATTCTGCAACAAGCAGACAAGTAGCCCTGTGTTCTGTCACTTCTCTATTGTTATCCAGTCATTTTAGGTAGCATTTATAGCACTGATGGGCTTGGGTTGCTCTTTGATCAGAGGAAGTACTCTATATTTGGCTGAATAATATTATGTCTTGCAATGCCCACAAATTGGCTTAAAAGCTTGATTCAACTTGATTTGTCTGTTGTACCCTACTCCCCAAAGTATGGTGGAATAACAGAAGGAAAATTGCTCCTGAGTCATTGTGGCAAATGCGTCTGTAAGACAGGAGACATCACACTGTCTATTCATGGGTTTTGGCCCCGAGATCATGGTTCCAGCAAAAGGAAGTATGCTCGCATGGAGGACACAGACGAGTTTAAAAGCTTTTCAAGTATGAAAAAGTCTTCTTCCAGGCTTGAATGATGTGCCTGCTTAAATGGTTTCTGAGCTTTATGAGGAATCTTTTATTTAGATATGTGCTTCAAATCCTGGAACTTGGTCCAGGAAGTAGTATCAGAAGCGGTTCTTAATAATATTGTTAATACAGACTCTTCTCATGAGAAAAATCCGCAGGCATCTTTAGCCTGCTTTTCTATGGAAGCAGTGGTTATTTCAATATGTGTGCATATCTTCTCACCAAAAAAACTGGTCCCAGAGAATAGAAGTTTCATGAAAACAGGCAGCACAATAAAGGGAAGGGACCACAGAAGCAACTTGGCTGTGAGTGAAGATTTCTCGTGAGTTTGCATTTTGTTAGACATGAAAGAATCCTCTCCCTCCATTTGGCAACAGATGCATCAAAATGGACTGTTAGAGATGAATCCATCTGAAACTGGCTTTGTTAATCCCATTTCTCATGTAGCTATTGAGATTATTCAGGTGTGCAAATTGGAGTCTTACTGGACATAAGCCTATTTCCAGGTCCCCAAGCAGTGGCAATGGTCTGAGTGGCTCCAAGCCCAGGAGAAGTTTAGCTCTTTCTCATTAGGAGGCAGAGGTCTTTAATGGGCTTTATTTGGGTTGCACTTTAGGATTGCTCAAAAGCTTTGTTTGGTTTAGGATGTGGCTGCTTGGTTAGAGAGTGATATTTCTGGAAAGAAGAATGTTAAACCTGTGTTTTGAGCTAACTAGTTGCAGGCTATTTCCCAAATATGAATGAGGTTGGGGGTGGG
>VZRS01014328.1:0-155210 GCA_013398055.1 Ifrita kowaldi
TTCCCGGAGTACGGAATGGATTTAACTTGTTTTCAAGTATTTCTCAGTATTAGCTGAGGCTAATCCAGGGGAAAATAAATGGAGATTAAAAGGGGAAACCCCAGAATTTTCTATTGCTGAAAAATCCCTTTATTTTGCTGTTTCTGTAATCTTTGTAGTCAGCTTTACAAAGCTCCTGTGTGAGGTATCACACAAGAATTTTACAATCAGAACATTCTGCTATTTGAGGTTTTCCTGATGTCCAAGCCTTGCTGTCCTGCACTGCAATTTAACCTGCTGCTATTGTTTGTGAGTCTTGACACGATCTATTGCTTTGCCTCTCACCTGAACAGATCAATCCACAACACTAAATTAATTCTTTTCCACTTAATCAGGAGAATGGAAAATACTGCTAGAGGTGTTTTCAAAGAAGCCAGAACCTTCCCCCTGCTCTCTGCCACTCTCTGTTGCTTAATTTTTAATTTCCTGCTTGTTTATGTAGTTTTATGTAAAGCATATTTTTGTTCATCCTTGCTGTCCTAGGTTACAAGGTAAAATGTAACCAATGGTGTGTATTCTGTTATCTTCACCAGCTGTTAAACTGGGCGGGGCAGTGATCGTTATCTCCTACCGTGACTCCTCCCTGATAAGCTCCCTCCAGGTGCTATCTCTGTTTAATGGGCAATTAAGGATCCACCACGTGACTTGCAGAATGACGTCATTCCATTGTGAGCTGCTCTGCCCAGGGGGCGGAGCCAAGCATTCCCACCTGGATCTAATCTGAGGTTTGGAAATGCATGAGCAGCCCTTATCTATGGGACTCCCAGAGGACAAGAGCTTCAGCACTGGGCCTTCAGGTGAAGACCAGACCCTTTTCTACAGGATCACCACTTCACCTGGACTGCTACCACCACCCTGACTTACAGAGTGTCAGGCTGTATCCTGACTCTGCCAGTGTTCTTGTACTATTGCACTGATTTTAATTTTCCTATTAAATTCTAATTCTGACTTGCGATCTCCCACTGGTTTGTTTTCAAACTAGCACACTTGTGTGATGGCTTTTGGGGGGAACAGGACACCCCGGGGTTGTTATATCAGCTTTCAAATGAGCTTTGACAGAACTTGCTCTCGTTTCAAAGTCTGAAATCCTAGAGAAGCAGCTCTCCTGGGCATAAACCCGGAGAAACCCAGCTCCTACTGAAAGTAAAGCTGTGTGTTTATTATTAGCAAACAGCAGTGAAGTTATTAGGGCATGGCATTTCCAAGGTACCTTTGAATCAAGACACGTGTTTAGTGTTAGTTATAAAACAGCAATAAAACTGCAGCCATAGCCCATTTATTGTGTGTGGAGATGGCAGGTGCAGACTGACTGAAGCAACCCAACACCACAGGAGGACTGAGCTTTGCTTGGAATCAGTTCAGCTGAACAGGAACAACAGTTCAGTTTTTTCACTTTGTCTGACAAGGTGGAAATACCTGCGGTCCTCTGGGGCTGCTCACAGGGCTGGACCCAGGTGAAAATGCTGGTGGAAAAGCCCTGGGCTGTAGGGAGCCATCACATAGCATCCCACAGACCCGGCTCTGCTGCACCTGGATGCTCCCACCTCCCACGGCAGGGTCTTCCCAGATCCCCCATGGTCCTGCTGCACCCCTCGGAGCTGCTCATCACCCTGCTGCTCCTGCAGGGGGGTGTGGGCTGGGATGTGGGCAGGGGATCTGGCTGCACGGGGGGCACGGCAGGAAGACGGAGCCAGGATCTGCTCGGGGTGCTGAGCAGGAGGATGAGAGGCAACAGGCAGGAGATGGCAACAGAACATTTGACCTGAACACGAGGAAAACGTCACTGTGCAGGTGGCTGGGCCCTGGAACAGGCTGCCTGGAGAGGTGATGCAGTCTCCTTCCTTGGAGACACTCAGAATCCATGTGGACACAATCCTGAGTAGTGCTCAAATTAATTTCTAACACCCTTATTGACTTTCTTTTTACTTTTTTTTCACAGGGTTGAGCATTCTGAGCTTTTCCCTGGGCTCCAAGGCATTACTGGTGAACCCAATTCATTGCTCAGCAGGTTTATAAAATGACAGTTTTACAAGTGCTTTCTTTCTTCAGAATAAACTCATGGGGTAAAGGCCTTTGCCTGAGTCTGGCTAGGCAGAGATCTGTTCCACTTTTGGAAACATTTGATAGGATGAGTAATAAACCCCAAGATTTTCAAGGACAGTGTTGAGAAGGAGGAGAAAGGTGTCCAAGTTACCTGTGAGCTAATGGCAATGGTTTAATTTGAGCACTGTCCTAGTCCTTGGAGGTGAAAGATTTCCAGTACAAAGCAGCGTTTGAGACAGGGAAGGAAGCTTGCATTTATGAAAAGGCAAATTGTGCCAATTTGGGTGTAGCCACCATTCTCAGGGATTCATTTTACTCATCTGAGTTAGAGATTTTGGTGCAGTGATCACCTTCTGGTAAATCAGCTGTGTTTGGAACACTTCAAGTCACACCACAGAGTCCCTGAGACTCTGAAATACACTCCAAACTTAACCCTTTTTTGCAAAAGTCAGTCAGTGTCCTGTCAATACCAGACAACTTCTAAAAGAGCACTGGACACAGAGAGACAGGCGTGAATATTTAAAAAACTGGAGATACTTGATTTAGGAAAAGCCACAGAGATGATACCATGGACTGGTATCTGCATGGACACAGCATTTTTGGGGAGACTGGCATCGCCTGACCAGAGGAATTGCCCTTACAGCTGTCATGACATTCATTTGGAATGAGATGGATGATATTTATGACGATATTTGTGGAGTTAAGGGCTAGATAGAATTCAATACAATACTATCAAAACTGGATCAATATGTTTCTGTGAAAGCAAATTCCTCATGAGAAGACATCAAGATTTTCTAGTGACCCACACTTGTCACAATCACATTTCCTTTTTTCACAAGGCTCCTGCAGCTGACAATTTTTCTCATGAAATTGAAGGTTTCAGTTTAAGACAAGCCATCAGAAGGAAGAGTATTCAGGTTTGTAGTCAGTATTATACAATAACAGATACACAACAGCTAATGTGCAAACTGTGACATTAAACCCAGTTCTTTATCCAACAGGGGATGGATTCTTACCAGTCAGACAGTCTTCAACCTCTGAAGCGAACAAAAAGGACCTGGATTACCACCACCATTGATGTTCAAGAGGAGGACAAAGGATCATTCCCCAAATATGCTGGACAGGTACAAACCACCTTGTAGGAAAAGTTCTGCTTGAAGCTCAGTGAGGCATTCATTACCTCAAACTGCACAATAAAATACCACAGGGAGCAGAGGGCATGAAGTGTGCATTAAACAGCAACTTCATAAAACTTACTTGTCCAAACTTGTCTAATTTCCACAGAGATGGGGAGAACTGTGAGGCGGGAGGGATTTACTGGACCTTCCCGTGGGAGGTTGCAAGGACACTCAGGGGAAATAGGATTATGGAGTGGGAGTGGTAAGAGGCTCCCCCTGCACACTGTGCAGTGGTGCTGCAGACAGGGAGATGTGGGGTTGGCTGAGACCAGGAGAGGCCCCACCTGCAAAGGGAAGGGAGGGACAGAAAGAGAATTGATCTAAATTATTTTTATTTCTCTTCCATCTTCCCTGCTCACGTTGCACTGTCCTACTTCTCTCCTCAGAAGCTGTTCAGTAACAGATCATATAACACATCACTGAAGTATTTAATCAGTGGACCTGGGGTAGATGAGCCTCCAGAGGTCGGACTGTTTTCCATAGAAGATGATGCCAATGGACACGTTTACGTCCATCACACCATCGACAGGGAGAGGACCCCGGCTTTTCAGGTAACTCACTTGGACAGGGCACTTCCAACTGTCTGCAAAGGTTAATTGTTCTCTCATGGCTAAATGCTTCACAGGAGTGAGACACACCTATAATAATGTTAAATGTGTATTTTCATGACCTGCTTTTCTTATCTTGCACCTACAAATAAATGCTAAATCGATTGGCTCAGCAGAGACCAATTAAATTCCACATCACTATTCACTATAAATCCCTGTGGCTTCTTTGAACTTCCACAAATATCTGCACGCTCCTTTTCGATTTTCTATCTGGTATGACCCCTGATCATAACCTGAAAACTTAAAAAGCTGTCCTGAAATTCAAAATATGTTACAGCTCTAGTGGCCAGAACATGGAGTTGTAAACACAACCTCCTAATCAGGAGAATGCAAGCAGATAGTCATGTGTTACAAAAAACTGGGTGATCCTGGAGGAGCTGCAAAGCTCTGTTACGGAACCTTACATAAGAGGAAGCATATGTTTCTCCTTAAAAAGCAGAAAAGTGTTCACAAGCAGGAAGTGCAATGAAAGAAATGTGATAACAAGTTTATGAATGAAATATGGGTGTGTGGGTTTGTTTTCCTCCTTAAAAAAAAAAAAATCAATCATGGTCTCCTTATGTTTATTCTGTAATTATTTCTATTTGTGTCTCTGTGAGTTAACTGTACCCAAATTATAGCTCTTCATGTGGTACTCTGTACAACATCTTGCCTTTTAGGCAGCCATTTAAAATAATCCAGCTCCAGTAAAAAATCTTTTTTTACTTTTAAAAATGTTGTTTGAGGCTCAGGATGACCATCATGAATCTGCTATCTTTGAAAGGTGAAATAATGACTTAACCATGTGATTGAAAGCCAATGCTAAGCAAATTTGATGGAAGCAGCTTCAAAACTGAAGGCTTTTTGTTCTATTTTGATATCTAAATGGTGCTGTTCAGTTCATTCTGATGTCTGTGTTGCTACTCATTTAGATTCTTTTTGATATTGAGAACAGAAAATCTGGTGAGCTGTTGGACCGCCCTATATATTTCAAGATAAAGGTCAAAGATGTTAATGACAATGCACCAGAGTTTTCCAAGGAAGAATATGGTACTACAATAAGAGAGAACCACAGTGAAGGTAAGTGCCAGCCCAACAACAATTACTGCTGGTTTGTGTATGATGGTTCTTGTCCCAATTCCTTCATAGTTATTATCCCTTTCCTACTAAATCTATTCCTCTCTCTACCTTTTATTTAAACACTCATGAGTTTAGAGACAATTTCCTGTTTTCTACATTTCAACCTCTTTTCTGATTAACCTCGATGTACATTAGAATATCACTGGAAAAACTTCCAAGATGCTTTGTCTTAACTACAAGCCAAGACTGTAGCAGGCTGATCTCAGCTGTGGATCTGGAAGCTGCACAAGCACTCAGCATCACAGGAGGTGGTCAGACACTGCTCAGAAATACAAAGACTTAGTCTGGGTGTGTACTCATGCAGTGTCAACTCCTCAGGAGCTGGCATGAAGAAATAGTATGTGTTTTTGATGAAGTAAATTCAGGCACATGGTAATTCTGTTGTCTAACAGCTCTTTAGGCATATTTGCCACCCAAATGAAGTAGTGACCAGAGTCTATGCAGGGATAACCACGGCCACAGGAGAAGCTGCAGGTTTTCTTAGGAGTTGTGTGTTTAAGAGCCTGCAGACAGGCCTGAGAAACTCCACACTAAGACTAAACATTCCCATTAAGATCTCAATTCTTCATCCTAGATGAGCCAGTTATCCAAGTCACAGCCTTAGACAAAGACAAAGCCAGCACTGCGAACTCACAGGTGTCCTATTCTATAAGTGAGCAAATGCCCTCTCCAGATGGACTCACATTGAACATTGATCCTACCACAGGATCAATATTTCTGTCAGGATGCCTGGATTATAAGGTGATGTATATTTAGCATGTTCTCATAATTTAATACATGGTACATGTTCACTGCACAGTTACCAGGTACAAGGGGAAGGAGAGTCTCACGTCCAGCTCTGGCTGGCAAAATGTGGGAACTGCTTCTGAACTAAGTTTCAGGAACTTCCTTGTTTCTGCTTTTCAGACTGCCAACTCTTTCGAACTTCTGATTAAAGCCAGTGACCATGGAAGTCCCCAGCTGTCATCTGCTGCAACAGTGACTGTCGCTGTTGAAGATGCAAACAACCACCTCCCTGTATTTACTAGTGATAACGTAAGGGAAAACATTATTACTTCACCGAGCCTTTCTAAATACAGTTCAATCCTTCCAACTGCTAAATGCACTCAGCAGTGGAAATAGAAACCCCCAGAACTGCAGAACCAGGCCAAAACATGTGCAAATGAGATTTATCTGTCAGATGAAATATCTCTTAAAGTGCTAAATGTTGTTAATTTTCTGTGTACGGCACCAGAAGGTTTTTGCCTCACTGGAAGCATAAGGAAGTTGACAGACCAGCTTATTCTGACATCTGGGAAGCTGAGGTGCTGACTGCCCAGAGCAGTGGTGGATGCTTCACCCCTGGAAGTGTTCAAGACCAGGTTGGGCAGGGCTTTGAACCACCTGGTCTTGTGAGAGGTGTCCCAGCCCAGGGCAGGGGTTGGAACTAGGTGGCCTTTAGGGTCCCCTCCAACCCAAACCACTCTATGATTACAATCTGCTCTCCATTTTACAATCCTAAATAAACTATCCCAGCTAAACCCAGCACACATATCCAGAGTGCTGAGTCATGCCAGGTACTGCTCTGTGTAAATATTTGAGGTTGTGAAGGGCAGGAAGAGATACAACAGGGTTACAACAGTGTGTACAAAGTCACCTATAAAAGCAAACACCTTCCTAGTAGGTTGTGTCTCCTACCTGGTGTTTGGAAGACCTGAGGGAATAATGTTAGATCACCTGCAAAATCAGGTTTACACAAGAAGCCTGTGCTTTGTCATCAACTCCTGTCTAGTAAAATTCTGACCCTTCTCCCAGCTGTAGTTTGTTCCCTCTCTCTGAATATCATCCTTTATTGCATTTTTAAAAGTTGTGATGCAAGGACAGTGCTGTTTGTATATTAGAAGGCAAGAGCCTGAATTTTCAGCTCTCAACCAGTGACCAATTTGCTTTAAGAAAGAAAGACAAACAAATTACATATTATTGCTATCTCATCACTCCTTAGGTGATTTAACTGGCATTTCTCCATCTATCTATGGAATGCTAGTTAGGCAAGCTGGTGGCTACATTGCACCATCAAAAACTTAAGCCGCTGTGACGAGATTACATTAGATAGATAGATAGATAGAGAGACAGGTAGATAAATAGATATCATCCTCATTTCCTTCCTTTGCCTTCCCAGTACCAGCTGCAGATTTCAGCAGGAGAAGAACATCTGGCTGTGTTACGGCTCCAAGTGGAAGATAAAGACTCTCCCAACACTCCAGCATGGAGAGCAAAACACAGAATAGCAAAAGGCAATGAGAAGGAGCAGTTCACCATTGAGACAGATCCAGCCACAAATGAAGGCATTTTGAGAGTTATCAAGGTGAGGAGATAATAGCAATAGATAAGAGAGCACAACAATGGGTCACGTGGCCTGATTGGGAGAATGAGAGTCAGCTGAGTTGGGTGGGTGTTATCAAGGTGAGGAGATAATAGCAATAGATAAGAGAGCACAACAATGGGTCACGTGGTCTGTCTGACTGGGAGAATCAGAGTCAGCTGAGTAGGGTAAACTCATCTCACCTGTGTTCCAGGTAACAGAGGTGACTGCCAAAACAAAGGTCATAACTGCTAATTAACTGCTAAAAGGGTCAGATCAAAGGTCATATCTGCTAATTAAACTGTTGTTGTCTCGGGTTTTCAGCCTCTCAGCTATGAAGGTGACTCTGAGATGAGACTTGTCATTTCTGTAGCAAATGAAAAACCTTTCTTCTGGTGTAAAAATGGCATTGTGATGGTCTCTAATCTGGAAACCACAAACACAGCTGTGAACATCAAGGTCTTACAGTCACAACATGCTCCAAGGTTTCATCCTCCTATCCTTATTGTCCAAAAGGAAGATTCAATGAAACCTGGGAGGGTATTTAGAAAGTACCCTGCCACATATCCAGATGATGTGCCAAATAAGATAAAGTAAGTGGAGAGGTTCCAACTCTTGGAATAAGAATAGGAATATAAAGGTACATTATATAGCTATTCTATAATATCTTAGGAATATAAAGAAGTTTGCAAGTGTAGTTTTGTACCCAAAATCCATTTAAAATAATAACTTGTAATTTTTCCCTTTCTTTTTCAGATATGAACTAGCCCATGACCCAGATGGTTGGCTGAGTGTGGATGAGAACTCTGGTGTTCTTACTGTGGCAAAAGAATTTGATCAAGAATCCCCCTTTTTGAACAACAGCCTGTACACCATTATTGTTCATGCTACTGATCATGGTAAGAAGCCAGTCGGAGAACATTCAAGCAGTATTTAGACTGTGAGATGAGGTACACATTGAACATAAAAAGATAGCAAGACTAAGGATCTAAGTGGTTAATGGGTAATAAAACACCCTAATGCTCATAACTTATGCTATGTGTGACTGGTAGGATAAACCAGGCAGATCCTGCCAATGGACTGGCACTTGCCAACACCCTGTTGTGAGTGTTTTTCTGTTTCTTCTGCTCCTACCCAGGCATTCCACCACAGACTGGCACTGGCACCATCCTGCTTTACTTGTCTGACATTGATGATTGTATGCCATCATTGGTGGCTCCTTCTTTAGACATGTGTGACAAAGAAGAAGGGACACCTCTCGTTATAGAAGCCAAGTCTGCTCTGGCCCATTCACATTCGGGGCCATTTACATTTGAGCTGGCTGAGGACTCTGAAGATGTGAAGCGTAACTGGACATTAGGAAGGAACTTTGGTGAGTTCCTCCTTTTGTGTCCTTCCTGAATTTATTTTCAGCTGTGGGCCTTCTGGTTATTTCACTGTCTCTTATCTTTATGGTTTGTTACTGATGAGTCTCAGTGAGACTGAAATGATGGGAAAGAACAGCCTTCAAAATATGAAGTTATGGCAGTTTGTAAAAAGTGTCATTGCTGCTCATCTCTGCTGAGAGCAGGACCAGCAGCAATGTGCTCAGGCTGCAGAAAGGGGCATAATTCAGCTGAGGAACCACTTCTTCATTTGGTTAAGTGCCTAAGGAATTCCAGAGGTTATCAGGGAGCTGTGCCAAAGTGCAGCCAGGCTGGGACAGATCTCTGTCCAGAAGGCTCGGGGAGGTGATAAAGTGGGATGCAATTTAATCCTATTTCCTGTGGTGCATTAAGGCTGGAAAAAGTATTTGAAATTGGAGTGCAAATGAGCTTCCTTTATCAACACAAGGGACTGTACAATATTTGACTTCTTTCTGTGAGTCTTGAAATGATTCACTTGTGTTTTTAGGGCAGTCAGTTGAACTTCTGATGTTAAGAAGCCTCCCACAAGGCAGCTACTTGGTGCCCATCATTATTCAGGACAGACAAGGATTTTCCACGAGGCAGAACCAGCACATCAGTCTCTGCTTTTGCCCAGATGGACACACATGTAAATATTCACCAGTTCTACAAGCAGCAGTGGGACTTGGAAGTGGTGCCATTGCGATAATACTGATGGCTTTGTTATTACTACTGGGTAAGCAAACTCCTAAGTTGGACATGCAGGTTCTCTGCCATCTGCCTGCTGAGTCTCACTGCAATTGCAGCTGATGAGCTCAAATCTATTAAAATCATGATTGTTTTGCATCTAGACGATGACTGGCAAATGTAAATTGTCATTAAGCTAAACTCTAGTAGAACATAGCAAATATTTTTATTTGCATTGAATACAATTGAGTACTTGACTTTTTTGACATTTACTGTGTCCTGGCGAACTGAAAGTAATGAAAATCTCCCATCCCTTGTTCTAGAGCTGGTTCCTCTGTACCAGCTCATGTTGGTTAATGCTGGAGAGAAGAACTGCTGATTCCTTATCTGAAGAAAAATTAATAGATTATCTGAGCACTGCTCCTCTGGTTACCTGTGCCTGATCTGTTCTGTCTGCCTGCTCAGTCTCACTATTCCAACGAAGAATTCCATCTGCACAGCTGCACTGCTGGGGTTTCCCAAGGGAGCTCCTTTGGAATTGGGCTGGGAACCTCTCCCACCGCTGTGTTGAGCCAAACCCATCTATTCCCAGTGCCCATTTCTCCTTTCCCTTTCTCCTTTACAGTCTCCAGCATTGTGCTTTGCCAGTGTTACAGGTCAGGGGCTAAAAGCAAAGCCATTGCTCCACCCCAGGAAGGTGAACAGACTTTAATCAACTACAATGAAGAGAGCAGAAGTTCTTTTTCTGAGGTGAGTGTGACAGCATATACCCACACTACCCCACCAGTGTTGTGTGGCTGAATGTGCTACTAATCATCTCTTAAATTATGTTTCCTCTGGTTTTGGTATTGAGCAAAATAAAGCCTTTTTTTGCCACTAAGCCTGTCTGAGGAGCTGTGCTCTGCATGGGCTGGATAACGCCACTCTGGTGACAGACTGTTACCACTCCTACCCTTCCTCAGTATCAGCAGGACCGTCCCAGTTGCCTCATCCTGCTGGTGAATCTGACAGGTGAGGAAGCACAGTGCCTCTTGTCACTCTACTTCATACACACCCTGGTGTGTGCAACGAGGAAGCAAAGGAAAGTGGAAAATGGAATAGTCTGCAGAGGTGTGATCCTTCACACTCAGCTCCTTATTAACACCATCCCTCTCCCTGTGTGCAGGCTGGGCTGGATATTACACATGGTGCTGCTCTACCACCTGTGTCTGTGGAGGCTGGAAAAGAAGTGATTGCTGAGGTGACTGCCTGGTTCTTGATGAAAACGTCCTTTTTTTTAACCAATGGAAGTGGTATCCCAAGAATTAGGTCTGGTATTAATAGCAGTGGGAAGAATAATGCAATATCATTCAATTAGAAAATAACTGTCACTTGTTGGAGTAACTGGAGAAGGCAGCACAAAAGAAATGGATGTAACGGAGAGAAAGATAATTGGAGTTATTTGTAAGTGAAAGAAATGTCAGAAGGTGACCTTATGCTGGTCAAACCTGAGCTGCTGTGTCTGTCTTCCAGAATGGCAGTTTCACTGATTATGGGGCACCCCAAACAAGACAAGATTGCTTCATAGAGACAGTGGACAAAACACTGGCTCAGGTAGGAAATGAGCATTCAACTCCTCATCTCAGAAGCACTGCAATTGAAAGCAGTGGGATATATTTGATGGGAAAACATTCAAGACTGTTGAAAATACCTTTCTTCCTAGACTGAATTGCCCTTCAGGTGAGACAAGTGGGGCTAAAATGCTTTCTGTGCCTAAGCAGGGTTAAAGTCTTGTCATCTGCTCTTGGCACTTCTGTGCTGTCAGGGAAATTCTAATTCCTCTTGCCATTCCCTGTCTGATCCCTGCATGTTTGCAGTCCTGTCCTTTGGCCTCCTTGGCCAGACTGCAGGCCCTACCAGCCAGGGTCACTTGCCAACTCTCTGGTCCAGGACAGATCAAATGCCCTTTCCTGCCTCATTTGTACCCTGGGGAAAGTTCAGGCTCTGGAGCTTATGCAGAAGTTTCTGAAGAACTTTTCCTTGTCAGACAAAGACTCACATTGCCTAATTTGCATGCCAAAATTTCCTTTAATTTTCAAAAGGGCAGTAGGCGCTTTTGTGCTGACTTGCCTTGTTTCTTGCCTTCTCTAGAAAGTGCATTACCAAAGCACGCTGGAAGATTATGGGGACATCTGTGAACCTTGCAGATTCACTGAGGAGGGGGAACTGGAACCCAGTAACTCCCCCTGCTCCATCTCCATTGGCAGTGAGGACTTGCCTGCTGATTTTTTGAACACTCTGGGACCAATGTTTTCTGCTCTGGAAGAAATCTGTCAGAAGTGATCTCCATCATTCAATAATGTCAGAAGGCTGTGACAGTGGTGCTGCAAAGGCTTCTGGCAGGAGCACTGATGGTTTCAGAAAAAAAAGACCATCTGTTCTTGGAAGCATTGCAGTGTTTGCACCATGAGTACCTGGCCTTTCATTCTTCCTGCCTGACCTGTTTGCATGTGGGCAGCCAAGAACCTGGCATGTCTGAAAGGCCCACTCTGCGGTGGAGAGGCGATGGAGGGATTGTGGCATATTTGTGCACACTGACACAAGTAAAAGATCTGATATTAAGAATCCTCAATTCAGTATGCAAAGGAAAAAAACAAAAAACAAACCCAGATCTACTAGGCCTGAAATTCCAGGCAGAGTTCCATATGGAAAGAAGTCAGCTTTGAAGAGAGAAGGCAGTTACCTGCTAGACCAGTGTATAGTCCTTTCTCCAGTAAGTGGTCTCTTTAAATCCAAGATTAACTTTAGTACAGTGCCATATTTTATATCCTTTATATATGAACCACTGAAACATCGAAGAGCAAGTTCACTTTTCCTCTGGGTCCACACACTTGGGACCGGTTTGCACCATCCTTCCTTTAGCATGGAAGAAGCACTTTTGCTGCTTGTGTACTGTGCTGGCATCTGCTGGCCGCTGGTATCACGGCACTGCTGTAAATAACACCCTAAATGCTAAGAAATTGTTGTCAGACAAGGTTATTCCTTTCAGTGAAGTGACTACCTGCTCTAAATTAGCCACAAGTGCCTCTGAGGGGGAAGTTCATGGGTTTCCTCAAGCACTGTTGATAAAACAGATGAAATGATAAAGAAGGGACAATATCAAATTTCCCTATTAGGAAAATATGGATGCATTACTTCTACATTTTGAGGTTTGGACAAGTCTGACTTGACCTATGCTCAGTTATGGCATGAAGGCTGTTGGTATTAAAATACAGAAAAGAGGGAAGAACAGCTCAGGAGTTTGTGTTCTGCCATTAGGTAAGTTATACGTGCAGGAAGTGTTGGAATTAGTTACAAATCTTGCTCCTGCTCTATTAAAATCCTGTGCTGAAAGAAAAATGTTTTGCCTAAGGCAAGCACTAAGTCTGGGAGCTAAGACACTGTTTTTGTGTTTCAAAGTTTACTTAAACAATAAATTATGCTTTCACTCCGATATTATTAACTAATAATTCAAGGCTGGGAACTTCAGTCAAGTGTGATAAAAGAATTTGGCTGAGTGGCAGGCAGCTACGTGTTCCTAAATGCCAGCAGCAAGATCTGTTTACATAATAAATCACTCCTGTGATAAACTGTCCTTAATTTATAACTCCAGATGGAAGACTTCAAGCCAGGCCAGTGATTTAGCAGCACTGCTAATAACTGAGGTGACATCTTTATTGCAGAAGATAACCATATTGGTAAGATTAGAGTTGTGCTGTGTTTTGCTGTTTGCTGTTTCTTCTGAAAATTATGCAAAACTGAAAATAATAATGGAAGTGGTTCTGTGTGTTCATTGCTCGTGTAAACTCCTGCTGGGTTTGGAGCACACCATGACTGCAGTCACCCAAACGTGAGATGTGATCAGACCCACGGTTGCTAATGTTGGCAAAGTTCTCTCTCTCTTGCATGGCACAAAAAGAACTGTTTTAATGAAAACCTATTTCTTGGGAAATGAGAATGTTCCCTGGAGGTTCTCACAACTGTACACCCTGTGCCCACACAGATGGTGACATTCAGTATTTCAGTGTCTTCAAGGGTTTGAAGACTTGCACACACTAAGCTCATGTAGCTTCCCAGCACCACTGTGAGATAAAGATGCAGTGTTCACACTTTAAAGAGCAGAAATTTAGGCTGAAAGAGCTGCTTAGTTGACCACAGTCACACAGAGAGCTCTGGCAAGCTAAGGAGTGGCACTTATCAATTGTGCTGCATGTCTATCTTGCCTTCCACCAACAATGTTGACCTTTGCAGCAGCTTTAACCCCGTTCCTTTTGAGCAGACCTGAGGGAAATGTGCTCTGCTGTGATCGTATCAAACCAGTACAAAATCTCAAATATCTACAGTCTTGGAGCAAACAGTGATGGAAACAGCAAATAATTAAAACCTTCATTCTACAGGTAAGAGACAGACGCACAGAAATTCTAAGTCACCGCCTGTAATCAAAAAGGGATTTGCAGGATGGATCTAGATTTTCAGAATCCCCTTTTGTCACTGAAGTATTTTCACTTTTTGAAGAATTTTTTGAAGTATTATTATATTCATAATTCCCACCTAGCCCTGTCATTTATGCAACTACCTGGCCAAAAATATTCCTCTTTATTCTCATTAAAAATTTGCAGTCAGTAATTTGGTTATTTGACACTTGAACTCCTGTTAATGATCACTGAATACTTTTATGTAGGAATGACAAAACATGGTACAAACACCCAGATAACCACTCAAACTGCTGAAAGCTGCTATGAATCCTGCTGCCAACACAGGAACAGGAAATCTGTCATACATCAACTGGGGGGATCTGGGACACAGCAAAACTCCAGCACTAAGTAGGGGTTGTAGGTATGTGTGTCAGCTCCACAGGACAATTACTTCTTTCTCTATCTGTGCATTGGGTTTGAGTTGACATTCTTCCTCAAAGGAGAGTGAAGGAAACCTAAATTAGATTATTAATCTCCCATTGTTTTAAAACTAGAAATTTCTGCTTGAGACACCAGTAAGTTTTAAGAAGATTTTGGCAGAAGGGAGGCCCAGGCTGATGAGGAACAGCTTCACTAACAAATTACTACAATCAAAAAAGTTTATTTAGAGGCTTTCATGAGGAACAATGACTACTAATAAGTGAAAATGAGGAATAAATCAGCGCATTTCTCCCCTGCACCACACATCTGCATCAATCACACTTTTAAAGACACTATTGCAGGAAGCTGCTCAGTGAATGGCTCTCAAACATGTGCGGCAACACCAGGAGACAAACCAAGAGGGAGGAGTTGGAGGCAGCAGGTTTATTTGTGCCACACATCATGCTGAACATGATAATGATACCCCAAGCAGGTTTGGGCCTCACAGCTGCTGCTGTCTCCACGGGGTGTGAGGGAGAACCCTCAGACTCCTGTACTGGGGGAGCTTTCAAAGGTTCACTGGGAGGTTGATGCTCTGTCCCTGCTGGACACACACCATCCCTGCCAGTGCCTCACAGCAAACCTGGGTTGTGGATTTGACCTTAAGTGTGGGCAGGTGCCACATTTCTTCCCAAGAGCCCTCTGCTTGCGCCTTCTGTCCCCAAGCCAGGCAGAGCACTCTGCAGTGCCCTCAGGATCAGCCAGGAACAGCCCCGGCGCCCAAATGCTCTCTGTGCACACCCAGCTGTGCGTTATCCATGGCCTTCAGCCCAGGCTTGGCTCATTCCCACTGGCAGAGGGAGTGTGTGAAGCCTCTGGCTTGTTCAGGGTCTGCTTTAAACTGAGTACCTCCATGGCTTTCTGTTTTCCCACTGCTGTGATGGGCTGCAGTGTTTCAATTACCTGTTCACAGTGAGAGGTCTAATCAGGACTCCTGTGAACCCCCGTTACTTCTGGCCCCTGCTGTGCCCAAGCCAGTGGGAGTCCCAGCAGCACAAATGTTTATCTCTGCACAATCTTCATCTCTGTCTTTGTTTTGCCTCATTTATAAAGATCTTACTTAAAAGCAAATGACACACAATCAGTAAAGGGGAAATTAATCACGCTGGAACCAAAGTTCTGACACGGAGTTTTAAAGGAAACAAGAGACACTGATCACAGGCTGGTCCTACAGAGAGGGGATGTCAGCATGTCAGCGATAAAGTCTTTTTGTCTCAGACAGAAAGCTTTTCCCTGTCTGCTATTTCCTCTACTCTGCTGAGCAATGGGATCCCCTGGGATCTTTGGGCTGCCACAGAAGGAGTATAAGTTTTAATCAAATCTTTCTGTGCCAGTTTGGGGTCATTTTCTTCCCTCTGAAGGATCCATTTGTCCTGATTAAGGTATTACAAGAAGTCATTTAAAGGACAGATAAATGACAAGAGATTTTGTAAGTGAAGGGGAAACCACATGCTGAGAGGGTTCTAATTAGTTCCTTCTATTAATGCCTTAGGTGTTGTTGTATTTCACAATCCTAATAATTAAACACTTAGTACCAGAGTGGTGGAGTAGTGTTTCAAAAAACCCCACAGACCAAGGTGGAGGCTTTTCTCAAGGTTTTCTGAGATCAAGCAGGGCACAGACATTGCAGCACGTGTGACAGTGGCAAAGTTTCCCGACTGAGTTCAAAGGCCATGATCACCCCCAAAGAAACTGGAAATAGGCTTTTCCTTTATTAACAGGTGCTGATGACTGAGAAAAATGAGATATTTATGCCATGACAATGGCTTTCCATTTCAGCCTGTAATAGCACTTGGACAGAAAACTGGTGATTGGGGAAAACTGAGGGAAGGCACAGGCAAAGCACAGTGGAGCAGGTGCTGAACATCCCTTCCCTGTGCTGCCTCTGCTCTTTGCACTCGCATTATTTCATACTTTTCACAAGTGGTGAGAAGCCTTCACAATGGAAACATCTGCTCCTGTTAGAGAAACACGGCCCATTGACCTGGGCCTGACCAGGATCCCTGCTTGATGCCTGGAATAACATAACTCACAATGTCTGCTGCAGTTACTGAATTCTA
The DNA here is from genome assembly GCA_013398055.1 of Ifrita kowaldi. Classification (NCBI taxonomy): domain Eukaryota; kingdom Metazoa; phylum Chordata; class Aves; order Passeriformes; family Cinclosomatidae; genus Ifrita; species Ifrita kowaldi. The sequence goes on from VZRS01014328.1 coordinate 16,374, forward strand.
TCCTTATTTTTTTTTGTGAAACGAAACTTCACTAAATATATCAGCATTGTTGGGACTGCAGTTACAAAGATCTTTTTGGTACAATCTACTGATTATTCATAATAGTTGAATATATGTCATTATTAATTCAGTAGTTTTTGAATTGTTCTAAATTCTATAAAATAAGAAAGAAAATTACTTCGGGGGTTCAATTAGCAAATTCTTTCAAAGCACTGATAATTATTAATGCTGCTTGATAGAGGCTTTCCCTGTGTAGAGACAGTTCTGTAATTACCCAGGAGATGGCATAAGTAGGCCAGTTATCGACCTCTCAGTAGCAAGGAGTAAAACCAAGGAAGGATTATTAATGCCCTATTTGAAAACCAATCTGCTTCCAAAATGTATACTTTGATGTGGTCAGTGGAGGGGAGGTTTCTTTCTCAAGACAAAGCCCTTTCCCCATCAGCATCACACAGGGCAGGTAGCAGTCCACAGCTGTACAGCAGCACTGAGGAAAAGAGATGTGGGGAGGCCAAAATGAAAATCTTAAGCAGATATTCTGATTTTTTTTCCTTAAGCTATGTCCATTATCTAGAAATCTTTCTGTTTGTCCACTGTTTTTTTATGAAGACGAGACAGCAGCAATGACTGATAAGAAATATATCTCTGTTTGTATCTGCATTGTCCTCTGTCTACCTCATTCCATCCTGTCTGCTTTTGCAAAGGGTTTTATTCAAAGAATTTCTGAAAGTATAGAGGATATGGTATAATCCATTTAAACCTACAAATGAACACTTCTAAGCACAGAGAAGGAATTAATGTTTGCAACTGGCCTTCAATATGTAACTTCCCATCTGAGCATTTTATATATTCTGATATATTTTATATATTTTGTCACTGTTCAAACCTATCAATCCCACAAACAGAACAGATGCTCGGCACACTGTGGTAATGGATACTTCAAAAAAGAAACAAAAATTCAAGATCAGTTTCCCTCTCTCTGTTCAGTGTTTCAAAATGCCTAAATCATGGCTCAGGGAGACATTTGATACTGTCAAACTGCAGTTCTTGGGGTTAGTGTGAAATTTCCTAACTTGAAACCTGCTGCCTGTCACACTGAGGTTCTTGTCCAGAAGTGAAACCACGGAGAAATGCAATCAAACAAGAAACCCTTCCTGGATCTGGGGTCAAATCCTGAGTATGCAGATGCTGAAAGGGATCTCGATACACTCTGCATTCACTTTTTTTTTCCCCCTAGGCATTTGCAACGTGGCCCAGAATGTCACAGTTGAAACCTCCCCTCATGAAAGGGCAAGAGCTGAGTTAGAAGAGTTATTGCAAATCAGCTCAGTGATGCAGCAGCTCGGTCATGTGGGGGGATTTGTAAACAGCTGGCAAGGCAAGCACCACAGTTCTGAGTTCTGAGTTAATTACATGGAAGTGATAAAGGTACCATGTCTAGGATTAGGGGAGATGAGCATATTAATATAAAAGAGAAGGAAAAATATTAAACTTGCCTATTTCTTTCAGAACTGTAGATCATCAGTTCATCATCCTTCCTGATCTCCATCAAACATCAGTGAATCTTATCCATGTATTGTGTGGGCAGGTGGCATCTTTTAGATCCTTGACAGAGCCTGAAAGAAGAGATTTTAGTCCTTAATTAGGGTTTCAAGATGCCTCTGCAAGAAAAGCAGTAACAGATAGACACAGAACTACTGTTTGTACTGTTGATTTTTTTAAACATATTTTGCAAGATATCTGTGAAAGGGTGTTTTGGTTTTTTTATCCTGTAATATTTACTTCCTGCCCAGAATAGCTTCAACATAGCCAGCGATAGGAATCTCATGTTTTAAAGCATCCATGTTTTTGTTTTCAAACATTTTGTTTAAAAACCCTCAGCTAGCCAGGACTATCATAAACCCACAAAATTTCAGTCCAGTTCAGCTTGTCACCTTGCCAAGAATGCTGCTTAGATTAATATAAACACCATCAAACTACTTAATTGAATTGCATTTGGGAGAGATAAGGAAAACAATACAAGATGATTGTGGAAGCTGCACCAACCAATCCTCCAAAGAACACGTTACAGAATTTTATATGGAAAAAATAACAGCAAATGTATTACAAGGCACTGGAACTCACAGTTGCTCCTAGCAGAAAGGCAACATAAAGAAATGGCTTCCAGTGTAGAAACTGGAGTGTATCCTGGATCCTGCAAAGCTGCTGACACAGGCTGTAACTGATGGAAAACCAACAGAACCTGTCATCCCCATGTTTCAGTACTGACACTGTAAAAGGGTTTTTTTCATTTAGAAATTCATTTGAAAGCAGTAGTGACAAGTGAATTTCTGTTTCCATCCACAGTGGAAAGAATTTCCCACTCCAATGGTTGATTCTTCTTTTTGTTATTTTAGGGAAAATCAGGGAGGATTCTGGCAAAGCCAGGGTGGTTGAATAAAGCAAATGGAGAGGATGGGACCCCACACATCTCTTGGACAGAGCATCCCTGACTTTGACAAGGACATTCTACTCACAGATGCCAGCAGGACACAGTAGGAACCATGTCTGGTTGAAGAGAGGATGTTTTGAAAAGTTTATATGCAAAAGGAGACACAGGGAACTGGGAAAAAAACAAGCTCAACTTTCCCAATGATCTTGGAGGATGAGAAAGTCTGGACTGTAGAATCTGGGCAACTCCTTACTCAGAGAGGCTTAGAAATCACAGTAGAAAGGAGTATCTCTTCAAATCCAAATTGGAATAAACAAGGAAAAAGAATTCTGGAGTGACTCAATACTAAAGCTGAAGAGGTTTTACATTGCTTGTTAGCAGAGCCCTGTCCTGGGCAGGGTGTGATGCAAACACAGACATCACTGCTTCATGCATGGAGGAGTAAAACTGCAGAATCCCTCTCCAGACGCAGCCGTGGCTCCTCCCAAGAAAATCAGGACCTCAGGTGCAGGAGGTGGTCTGTGTTTACATCTTGTTCCAAGAGAACAGGAAAAGGTAACTGGAGCATGCATCCATCACAGGAGCTGGGAAGCACTGCCAAGGCCAATAATTAAGAAATTATTTCAGTTTTCTTGCTTGAAGATGAAGGTGGCTCCAAAGCAGAGTGAGGAGCAAATACCACTGTGGTATGATGGATGTTTGGGAAGGTTTGGCTCCAGACTGAGATAAAAACCTAAGCTAATGCTGCTGTATACACCTGGTCATGGTATTTAAAATAAAGTGCCCTCAGCATGAGGGGAAAATCAGGAAGGTTTGTGTTCCAGCAGGTTCACTGTAAATCACACTTTGTGAGACTCCTCTGTGACCCTGGGCAAGTGACGTGCAGCCGGATTTTAATAAACTATTCAGCATCTACCTCCACTGGAATTAGTGGAAATTAAATGTCATAAATCTGTCCATTACATCTCTCCAGCTGTGAAATGGGAATCGTCCTTCCTGCCTCAAAGAAATACTTCCAGGGATTCTGAAGTGTTTTGACAGGGCTGTAATAGGAAGTGTGCACGTATCCTAAACAGAAATATGAAGTTTCCTCAGCTGATGCTGTGCTGATGTGCTGAATAAATATTGTCTTTAGGTTTTTCGCAATATTCAGGTTTATGAGCCAAATGAAAGCCAGGCATGGATGGTATTTTTAATGTGCTGAATAAATATTCATCAGGATATTCATCAGGATATGCATTTTTTAAGCTAAAGATCCAATATTATTTATAGTCTGTGCTTTCATGTAGAAAAGCCAGTTACATGAGAAATGAGGAGGAAAAGTGACACCCTGCTATGAGGTTGCTGGATATTTGCTAACAAGACCACGATGAGGGTGAAACAATCCTGTACTTGACTTCAATGGAGAGTGTGGGAGCTGAAAAACTGAGATTTATTTCAGTATCTTGTTGAACTTGGATGGGTAACTTTAGGCATTCAAATAGTTCGTGCAAGATACTTGGCAAACATCAGAGTGAGACATTCACAGAAATAGGTGAAAAACCCAAACACACACATCCACTGATTTAAGATCCCAAGATCTTTCAATGTAGGTGTTTTCAAAACGGCAGAGGAACATCGTTATTGGGATTTTTTTTTTTTTTTTTTAAATGCTCAATACTGGCTTATGCAAAGCCAGTAACAACAGTGTCTCTGCTTCCCCTGGGACAACTCAGGGACTGTTTTCAGTCTGTGCTACTGTGTACATTCCAGCATTATGTGCCTCTAAAAATGAAAAATAGGTCAAGAAATTGCAAGGTGAATGAGTTAATACATAAACCATTATCATATTCAAGTGCTATACAACTGAATACCTTCTATTTAATTATGAGGCAGTAGAGTCAGTGCAGTGTGGTGACATTAATCATCACAATACTGAAATTTTGTTACCATGGTGTGTTTTTTAAGAGGAAACTATTTTAAGATGTAAATTAACTTTGCCTTAGAATTTCCCTCCTCACACCCTCAGACAAGCAGTAATCACTGTTTGTAGGCATTGTGTTGCAAGAGCAGCTCAGAGACATTGTTAAATGCTCTCATCAGAGCTTCATCCATCCTCATTTCGGCCCCATTGCAAAGCCTTCCCATTTCCCTGCTGTCCCTTTGCACTTTATAACAGATATTTTAGCAGTCAGGGAATGTTGTGCAATGACAGCTATGAACTTTAATATCCTTTATCTAACAGGAAGAGTCACAAACCAGTCATTAGCTCCCTCCCTATGGCCAGCCCGACTCTCAGGGCAGCAGGATGTGTCCCTCAGCCCTGTTTGCTCTCCAGACCTCACACCAAGTGAGCTCCCCTGCAAAGGGACAGAACTTTTTGTGCACATGCAGATATTTACTAGAATTTACTCCTGCAACACCTACCTATAAGACCCACAAATCAAACTGAATCTTTACCCTGCACTGCAGATCCATCCCCATCAAGCCCTACCCTTGGGTTTTTGTCCTAAGGTGTAAATTTAGGCTCTCACAGCTGGACAGCAGCACTGAGATGATGGACTGGGGTGGTTTCTGGAATCAAACCAGCTCCTGGGGAGAGGGAGCTGGGAATAAAGCCTTGGATCAGGCCCAGGTTAGAGATGCTAAGGAAGCATTTCTGGCTTGGGCTGAAGGTCTGCTGAAGAGATCTGGTCAGGGAATAGACAAGAGTACAAAGTTTTTTTGGGTGTGAGAAGTTGGAGCAGGTGATATTACCTTTCAGGCAAGGACCTGTGAATGTAAATCTATAGTAAAGTCACCATTCCCACATCCACAGAGCTGAATTTTCCATTGGGGTAAATTTTGTCGTTTATCCTGATTTTGACCACAAAATAGTCCCTGGAAGTCAGACTAGATTATTGTCATGGCTACGAAACAAATATTCCGTTATTGTAAAGGGCAACCATTTTGTGCTTCCTGAGCTGAAAAACTATTGTCAATAAGTTACGAATTCAGACCAGAGCCTGAGGGACTCAGACACTCAAATGCCATTGAACTTCATAAACAGCTGAGTGCTTACATCCTTTAGGCTCCTAAATCCTTCCCTTAAATTGCAAATCTGGTCTATAAACACGAAAATCTAATAATTTGAAAGAAAGGTTTGCAATAAAATATAGATCCAGCCTAAATCCTTTGTTCATGAGATGCTGATCAATATACATAACTCCAGTGTCAGCTCATCACTTGTAAAATCTTTTGACCTTGAACTGTTTTTACTTCTTAATTTCACTTGTTTAATTTTTTGTTGCCAACTATCTGAATCAAAGCTCTCTGAAGTAAGAAAAGTCATATTTTAAATTCTGTGTTCACTGGCTCTAAGCAAGGTGGGCAAATCTGTATCTTTGCTTACGGGCAAGTCCCTCTTGTAGAACAGTTGCAAAGTTTTCTGTGTAGTCTTTTGAAGCACATTTTCAGCTTCTAATCTCCCACTGGAGTGAAATTCAAAGCACAATGGACCGACTAGGATTCCTTTCTTGAATTTGTTTTGCTTTTAGTCGAACTTCAGCATTTCTGCCTCTTGATTGGAATGGCTTTGCCCTGTCCCACCCACCAGAGAGGTCTTGCCTAGCTCCTTTTGGCACCGAGATGCCATTTTGCTGTGAGAAAAGGAGCTGCATGCAGCACACTGTGCATTTGCATAACCCCTTTGGTAGCAGTTTGTCAAGAATCCCTCTCACTGTTATTTCTGTATTGTTCTCTGTCTCGCTGAGAGAACAGTGCAGTTTCTAAGGATGCAAAATGATAGCTCTGTCTGGCGTATTATAGAATATTAAATGCATTATTAAAATCCAGCTACTTCTGACAGAGTTCTTCTAGTATTTGTCACTTAAGGGTTTGTTGAACCCCCACAAAGCACATTTTGACAGTTGGCCACAAAGTTTCTCTTGGTAAAAAAAAATTGAGGTGCCTTTATAATCTCTTTTTTTCCTTGCTTTGGTTTACTGAGATGATTATCAGAAATGTAAACAGCTTTTATTTTGCTAAATATCAACACATTCAACTGCTTCACTGCTTTTACCTTCTGATCTTAATCAAGGTTTGACCAGAGCATATCTCTAGAACCTTTAGCAAAATACCATTTGCCTTTTAGATTCCCTGAACCTCTATTTATTAGAACACTTTCATGACCATGTAGGACAGCTGAGGGAAGAACCGCCAGTTAACCAAATCTCCATACACTTACATAGAAACTTCAGTCCATTTTCTATCTATTCTGAGAGGGGTTTTGCGTATTTTAGGTCAGAACCAAGAGTGGCTCTGCACTGCTGCAGAGGATGGTGTCTGCAGAGGTGCATCCTCGCTCCTAAGGTAGGAATTGCTGGCAGCTCCCGGGCTGCGGTGCTCAGCAGGTGGCACTCGGTGCCTGGAGGAGACAGACGGGGCCGGTGCCTCTTTCTTTAACCGGGAAGCAGAAGGCAGCCAATCCCTCCGACTGCAGAATTAACCGCCCAGACTAGGTAATCACTAACTGCGGATCAATTTAATTAGTGTCCTGTCAACGTGCGCAGTCACCCTTTTGATCTATATCCGCACACGCGTCTCTGATGTGTCTGTCTCAGGGTTTACAAACTAAAAAACAGGGATCGGAGTCTGAGAGTGCAGCCCCGGCTGTGCTGGGAGCAGGGGTCACCGCTGCTGTGAAAGCCACAAAACACCGGTGTTATCGACGCGTTATTGCCCAGCTCTGGGGTCATTCTCCGTTGTGTCTCCCCCGTCAGAGATACTTGTGATAAATTTAGACAACACCAGAATATAAAAAGATAAAAGCCCTTTGTTCCATCTAAAGTGGGTGCTGATAAGCAATCACTGTTAACAGCACGCTGTTGGAAACCTGTTGTACAGACAACATTCAGCAGCGAGTAAGACACTTGTTTCAGCCACTTCAGATTTAAGATACAAATGCCCCTGTATCTTAGCAATCGTTGCCTGACAACTCCTAGATTGTTGGAAAAACATATCAGAGTCCAGCAACAAACTGCAGTTGCTCTCACTTAGCTTGACTTTCCAGGAGCCTAATGGGAAAAATAAATTGTATTTTGTTTGATAGATTAGCTGATAAGTCTGGCGTGAAAGGGGGTGCACACAGTTGTTTTGTTCAAAGGCATGGGAGAAACTGATTTTCTAAATGTTACATAAAAGGTTGGTCACCAATGAGAGTCGATACTGATATTGAAAAGGTAATATCAACAGAAATAAAGAACAATCCACTAGGCATAGTTTAAGAGCAATGCACATGACAATACTGTGATTTTTTTCCAGAATGTCTTAACGAAAATGTGGATTTCAAAAGGATTCAATTGCTTCATGTATTGAAATTAGTAGGAGCTGAATTTTCAAAGCTGTAGCTGTGTTTCAGAAGTCTACCAGAGCAGCTGGACCTGCAGCATCCTTTGCTTATCAGTGATGAGAATATTTCTCATGCACTGGAAATACCAAACCTAATAACAGGGCAACAAACATCCTTTAAAATCCACACTAAACCTGGGAAAAATTACTTGCAATATTATTTGGCCACAGAAATTATTTTAACTTCCATTTTATACCGAGAAGTAAAAAAGTGGTACAAACAAATGAGTTCTCAGGAAACTCTGCAGCAATTTGCCCACTGGCCTGTGGGGAAGCCCTTGTGCTTCTGGCTACTCATGTGCAACCTGTGACAGCTGAAGAAGGGACATGGATTGTTGGAGCTGTCCCTTCTGCCCACTCCTCTCATTATTTATGACACAGATTTTGAAATTGAAAGGTGGACCAAGGGTACAGGATGGAGAATGGGATGAGATGAAGGAGCTGCAACCTGGCTGTCTCACAGCACTTGTATTCTCCACAGGCATTTGGGAACATCATTCTCTGACATAAAAAAAAACCACAAAAAAAAAGCCCCAAACCAAAACAGCTGCATTGTTAGATGGGGAAAAAAATCCCATTTGGAAAATATACAAGTCTGATTTTTATACAAACCTGATTATACTGTCTGACATTATTGATGTTGACAGCAATTGTAAAGTGAATTTGGAGAGATTAAGTGTATAGGGGCATTGTCTGTAATTTTTAATAATCCTCTTCTCTTATATCCTGAAGAAAAGGAGCATTATTGTTGTGGATGTATTAATGGAATCTGCCTGTCAAAATAATGAAATTGAAAAAGCTTTTATTGGGTATGTATATCATAGAAGTGTTAGCATTATATATGTCCCTTGTGCCAAATGTATTACCACAGCAATAAGTGGAGAAGCATCAACAGGAATACAGTATATAATAATGCTTAAAAATCCCTCACATATTGACATTGCTATAAATCTAAACAGGTCTAGGAGCCACATTCCCCCAAATAATTTGCAACAACTTCTATTAGCATTTAACATTTATTGTTTTCTTCATTTCAAGTATTATTCTGATAGGAAACTACTAAGAGGTCTGGAATGCAAATCCAAAGCCTTTCATGTCAGGTGCAGCATTATAGAACCCATTTCCTCTCCTTAGCAAACCTGATCATGTGAAATGTTACATATCCTACCCTTTTCCATCACGAGGCTGAGGTTTTCCATGAATGATTGGCCAACCAGATACAAGACAAATACAAGATGAAATCCATTTGAATAATTGCTAAATACTATAGTCAGAAAAGTATGTAACATGCATAATAATGCAGAAGTTTTGTGGGAGCTATAATGGACTCTCTCTGTGTATCTGCCACCATAAACTCCGTGGCAGTCAATAAGGCCATGTTATTGCAGAAAAAAAAAAATAAAATAAATACAATCTTGGTAAAATACAGGCAGTAATTATTCGTTTGTTTCAGGTGAAGTAAATTATCTCTGGATCTGAAATCCATGCTTTGGGAAAGCTGTTGAGAAAATGAAGTCAGAGAAGAGGGAGTGAAATGGCAGCAGATGTGAACAAAACACCTGGACTGCTCTGCTGAAGCAAAGACAGCACTGAGGGAGAGATGAGGACTACAAGGTATTTCAAATATGTTTCCATCAAATTGTTCTCCCTGTGTATTGAGACCAGGACAAGAAATGTAGCATTTCACCTTTATGAAGGGAAAATTAAAGAGTCAGTTTCGTAATGTTGGTAAGAGAACAGATTGCCTAAGGATACAGTGGAATCATCATTGAATAATTTAAAACACATGTGGTAAGAATGGTAAAAATACCCCTGATAATCAAAGGAGGAGAATGGACTAGATAAAGGTACCCACACTGTCACCCACCTCTGACCTGCAAGACCACTGCAAGTGGCTTAAAGGAAATGTGGAATCCCAGAGTGAAGAGCACTTTTAGATGTCTTTTAATGCAAAGAGTTTTTTTCATGGGTAGTGGACTTCATACTGATATAACTATAGCATTATACACTGGAACACAGCTTCACACATACTTTTAAAACACAGTACTATACCAGAGGTTTAAATAAATGTTAGGAATCAGAAATGCTTGTTAGGACAGGAAACTGGCAATGGAGATTAAATTTTTTTAACTTTTGGAATGGATATTAGAAGCAATGACTCAACTATTTTGTGTGGTTTTGGTATGCACACACATAAACTGGATCATATATCTGCAGGAAATTTGCATTCCTGAAGATGAAGGATTTCGTGTCAGTGTTAAACAGTGTGTGATGTACAACACCACCACCACATCTCCAGAATTTATGTTCTAGTTAGGGAGTCTATGATCAGGAAATTCTAAACAATGTAAGAAGAAATGAATGTGTCAGCCCTTAATATCAGGTTAGAGAGTCAAAGTCAGTCTTGGTAAGGTAGGAGACACTTTTTTCTCATCCAGCACTTCTGAGAAAATGAAATCAAAAGTTGGTGCTGCAGCTGTAAATTGACAAGTTAAAAGTGCTGTGGAGCTGCAGCAGCAGGAACGGGGAGGGAATGTCTCCTTTGCGGCAGAGGCTGCTTGGAAGGAGAACCTGTGTGAAGAACTCAGCAGTGTCTGCAGGTGGGGTTCTTCAGAGACGCTTTTGTTTTCCCTCCCTTCCAAGAACGATTAATTCCTGCCTCTTCAATGCAGCCCAGCTGTTTCTCCTCTTTTGCAATGACACCACGGCAGAGATGGGGGCCTGCAGCCTCTCTGGGCTGGACCAGCAGCAGTGGCTCCTCCTGGGCTGTAGTGCCGAGCCTGAGGAGCTGGGAAGGGCTGTGCAGTGGGAATGTGCTTGGCTGACTCTGCTTTCCAGGTAGGAGAGGATGCACAGGGAAGTCCCAAAGCTCTCCATTCAATTAGTGAGCATCCCTGCCGCTGGCAACGGGGCTGAACTACAGCTGGTACCGAAGAGGGAAACTCAGATGTCACTTTGCCGCTCGCATACACGTGCAGTGATTTGCTCTTGTATATGTGAATATTTCAGAAATGCCTAAAACACTTGAAAGAGTTACTCTGCCTCAGCCTCACTCCAGCTGCTGGCGACCATTAGGCTGCTTGTCTCCTCTTTGTTGAACTGGCATTGCTGGGAGCAACACCACTGGCACAACAGTGACTGACAGGAGATGCTGCAGGAGAGGCACTAATTGGGGGAAGCAGGAGCAGCAGACCACGGCTCGCTGGGCAGCTCAGGAGAGGGAAGGGACTTGGGAAGTGACCTGGACTCCTGCTGATGGGGAAAGGGCAAGGCAGGAGGGCTGAACAAGAGAGAAAGGACACGCCTGCCTGAATGTGTGACCCTGAGCAGCAGCACAAGGTCGTGTTATCAAGACAGCTTTTTGCCACGGAAGGAAATGATGTGACTATTCTTTTTGGATTAAAAAAATGAGAATTACTGTGGTGCCTACAAGCATGAGAAACTTATTTGCATGCCCTGCCATCTGGAACATTACCTCCCTTTCCATCCTGGATGCTGTCACATTTTTCATACCATGGCTCAGTTCTTACCAGAAAACCTTCTGATGGACCACTTATTTCTTTCTTTATCCCATCATGGACTACATTCTGCCTTTCTCTTGGAAAGACATTATCCAGATCTCTCTGGCAATGGCAGCAGCTGCTTAAAAGCAACCCAGAAGGTCCCTCTTCAAATCCCGTTGTTTCAGTTAAAACATGGTCTCTTCATTGCCATGACAAATACAAAGGCACAGAAACAAATGAAATACTACTATCATCAAGAGCAAGGCTTTAGGAGCCTCTATGACAACTCATTGTAAACACAAATGTCGGTGCTGGGCTTAATCCCTGTTATCTCTCTGAGTTAATTGTGGAAACACGTGCAGGAAGGTTGCCCTTGCTGGGGGAAGAGAGAGATGCATGACACAGGAGAAACATTGTCATTCCCTGTGCTCACAACCTGATTCTCCTTCCGTGTGGACAAACTTCTCTTCCACAATATCTCCATAATTTCTTTATTCACTTCAGACAGTAAATGTTTTTCAGCAGATATTGCATCTTTGTATTTGCTAACAAGGTAGCAGGACAGATGGCACACCTAAAGTGTACCACAAGACATATGTTTTTGTGTAAGTACGTGAGGGTTTTCAGTATGCAGGAATGTGTGTTTATTTTTGTTAGTAGAACCTATATATCTGCATTGGTCAGATGATGATTTGGCTTGGCATCCATGTAAAGTCACAAGACAAAATTTCCAAATTCCAAATGTCTACCTGACTTTTAAAGTCTTAAATTAACCTCAGGAGGTTGATGATGTGTTTGAGATCTTGTGTTAAAATTCAGAGCCATGTGATACGACTTGAAGAATGGAAGATTCCTGTAAATAATTGGTGTATATACAAGAGTGGAAGATATTTAGCCTTGCCTGTCAGGTTGCAAATACCTCATGGCAGCTGAAAAACATGCAGGGCGGAAATTCTGTAAAATGCAGTTGTGGCTGTGGAATGGATTGGAAGAGAAAGAAAAAAAAAATAAGACAAAACAAACCCACGACATGCTTTTGGTTGGGGAAAAGATCAAAGGTATGGCAGTGCAGTTGCTTTTGGAAATCTCTCCAGGAGCAGGATTTCATGCAGACACCTGCTGGTGCCGTCTGCTGCTCTCTGTGTTTGTGTGGTCTGTGCCAAGGAGACTTTTGGGGAGCGTCTGCAAAAATGTGCAAGTTGCTGATATAGAACCTTGCAGAAAATGATAAGTTTTGTTATTTAATTTACACCAACCTTTTTTTTTTTTTCCCCTGGGTACTCACAGCACATGGGAGCCTGAGCACTGGCAGACCTTTGGAGTTCTCCTGCAGGAAAAGGAATGACTGATTATAGGGGTTTCTTCACAGTTTATTGAAACTAAACCAATGCCTTTCAAAATGGCCTCAATGATCGCTAAGGTCTTGGTGCTGGAGTCACTGTATTTCTCAAAACATGAATCTGGACTGGTTTTAGGTATCTGTCTTCCAAGCAGAAAACAGAAGCATCTGTGAAAAATTTTACTACCTTGTGACATCATGTGAAATATTTGACCTAGAGAACTTGCAGTCAAAGTGGCAAAAGTAATTTGTTTTCCATTTTCCATATGCTTGCTTTTTCCTACTATTGAAATAGCTTTAAACTAAAAATGGTCAATAAGAAATAGATTTTTAATTATTCTTCATCAGTGTCCTGATTTTGATTATTACACAGTATTTTAAAGAAAATGTGGGATCTGGGAGCTATAAATTTTTCCTGCTTCTGGATGAAATAGAGACACTCTGCAACAGGGATGCTATCCATGAATAGAAAAACTCTTCTAAATTATAAACAAAAGCTGGCCATGCAACCAAGCCTCCTTTTCATCTTCTTATCAGTCCAGCAAATACCCTGAGTGAGTAATACATCCTTAGAGTGACACCACTGGGCCATCACTCAGTTGGAAAAGCCACACAAGCTGCAGCTCTGACGGGCTGCAAGAGGAGATGGAAGCTCTGCAGTTCTGCTGAAGGCGAAGCAGTAAAAAGTCATCTGAGGTGCAGAGGGATGGACACTGAGCAGTGTGAGGGATTTCAGGTCTTCGTGCAGAGTGCTGGGAGAAGGTGTGGGAGATGTGTAAATCCCCCAAAAGGACACAAGGAGCTCATGCTCTTTCTAGCCTAAGCACAGGAGGACTCTGCTACTCAAAGATAGCACAGAGGAGAGAAAATTACCTTAATTAAATGAGTGCTTCTTAGAGCAATGCATTAGGGCTCAGTAGGAGACATCAAATTGTGTTTTTTTTAATACTATTTATTGTAAAAACACTCTGGAAGACCAATGAACCTATCCATAGCCATGGTCTGCCACTAGGACCTGTCTGATCACAGACCATAACACTGAGCACTCAGTCTGGTGCTGAGGGCACCTCTTGTAGTAGGGATGGAGGGTTTTTCAAGCTGGTCACAAGGATGTGACACAGCATCTCCCTGTAACAGAAACATCAGGGTTTGCCACGTGGTTTATGCCAGGCCTTTTGAAACATCCAGGAAGATTCAGTCTTTCGTGACTGACACTCACAATAGTTGTTGGGGCCTAAAGGAACCCTTCCAAACAGACAAGAACTGAGATTGTTCTGCAGGATCAGGCTCTGGTTGCCCCACCACCATTAGCACTTAACACCTATCCAGGCGCAGATGAAGCAGCTGATGCAGATATCAAGAGGCTGAAAGGTATTTGCAGCTACACAACTGTGGAAACTCAGATATTTTGCTACTTTTTTCTCTCTGAAAGGAGCATTATCTTCCAGCAATTTTAGGAGAATTATCTAAACAGCCACCTACAAACCTGTGAGGCCTGTGATAGCTTCCATTCCTTTTGCCCAGGGCCAGCATAGCTCCTCTGCCCCTCACACTTTGGAGGTTTATAACCCCTCCTTCCTGCTTCTGGACCCTCTCACTGTGCCCCCTCGCCAGCCTCGTGCTCCCATTTCTCTTGCCCATCTTGAACTCCTTACCAGAGCACACCGAGCAGAGCAGCTGCCTGTACACGAGTCAGATTGATGCACATGATTACATGGGCTGTTAACCTGGGTTTAAAAAAATTATTTACCTGCCAGCACTCACAGACACCTTCACAAACCACTTGCTGATGACACTTGTGTTCACCTTGGAAAGGACACGGAGTGAAGAGCAGGGTGTGACACCCTTAATGGATTGCCTGGAATTTGCCGCAGCGCTCGTAGCGTCTGACTCATGTCATGTCTGAGAAATACAGCTCCTCCAAGAGACCCACAAGATTTACTGAGGAAATAATGTCTATATGTCTGTATTATTGAAGACATTACGTATCTCAATTATATAGTGCTTCTCTCAGTTCCATGTTCAAAATACATTTTAAAAAGGTAGCAAAATATCCGCTCTGTAGTACAGAACCACTTATGAGTCAATTTTTCCACATTTTGTACGCTCGTTGAAAAAGGAAAATTTTGGCAATAATGGGAAACTTTATGTTATTATTTCATTCTGATCTGTCTGCGCACACTTGCATAAGTGGTCAAAAACTCTCAAAGCATGGCTGAACACAGAAATTTTCCATTTTCACTAAAGAGGATATTCAGAAGTCTCCAAAATGGTTGAATTTTTCTAACTAAGACAGAATCCACTGCCTGGCATTAGTGGTGTTCCCTGGCTGGGACCACTTATCTGATTCTTTCCCCATGGCCCTCAAACCTCCTGCTGAGCATTAGGGGATTTCTGTGGAATTCATAACTATTGTTTATCCCAAATATTACATCAGGAAGTAAAAATGAGGTTTAAATAATGAACTTCACCTTCTCCTTTTTTTGACCATATGGACCAGGTTCTGAAACCGTGAAGACCATAATTTTTTGGTGAAAATTGATGAATTCCCTGTTCACCTGACTCATATTCATTTGATTTACTTGACACTTTAAAAACCCAGAGAAGCAAAATGATGAGTCTCAGCCTTAGTGAGTGCTGGTAGCCCTGGCTGTTCTTTGGAAGTGGAAGTGTAATTACTCACATGGCACTTACTTTGCATAATAAATTAATAAAGACATGTAAATTAATAGATGTTCTGTAAGACAGTGGAGGGAAGTGCAGCAATGACCACCTCACAAACTTTGTTCCAATAAGTAACTTAACAGAAGCTCAAAGATCTCACACCCTAAAATGGGAGCTTCTGCAGAGAACAGTTTCTACAAAGCTGGAGTCAAACCTTTTATAAAGGTGGAATTGATGCTTTTCAAATGCACTCCATTTTTGTCACTATTTTATTTTGATCTTATAAGGTACAGCTCTATTTATGGAAACTCACTGATATTCTAAAAATGGGATGCGTTCCTGCGCTATCTCAAATAAAATGTGCCATGTTGGAAGATGAATGTCTAGGATCTTTCTAAGAGAAAACAAACAAACAATTGTTTTGCCTTTTGAGAACAACATTTCTTTGTCACAAAGAGATTGAACTCTGTGGATCTTTTTAATCCTCATGAAGAATTTTGTGAATATTTGCAAGATGTCAAAAATAATTAGACAAAAGCAGTTTCCCCATCTCTGGTATAAATAGTACATACATAGTAGAGATCAAAGGACTTCAGTTTCTCTCTTGTAAATCTAAAAAAGAAGGCTTCTTTGAAGAAAAAATAGGAAACAATGGTAAAGAAAAAAAGAATGCAACACATTCATCTATTAGAGTAACTGCTGCTATTAAAACTGTGTCAGAAATAGGTCTGGATTAAAGGCAGCTGATCTCAAACATGATGAAGAGCTGAGCTCCTGCAGTGCTACTGTGCACACTCAGAGTTGCTGATTCTTAGCAAATATTTAGAATCACTCAATAGTTGTCCACTGATTCATTTGTTCAGGGTTAATGTCATGCAATATTTTTTGAAATAACGCTTGCCACTATGAAGTATTTCAACAGAAACAGGAATGATTAAAATGGCAATTATTTAAAAAAATTTCTGATATAGTAACAAAGAATATCTACCCTAAATGAAACAGAAAAAGGAGAAACTCTCTGTTGTGCCTGTCGGCTGACTCTGTACCCCTGACAGCACTCGGTGCTGGCCTGTCTCCTGTCGGGCTGTGCTGCCACATCCCCTCTGCAGGCGCAGGCACAGCAGCAGAGACACAACCTCACTTTAAACCAACAGCATCACATTGCTTAGTATTGTTCAGTTAAAAAAACAAAGAAAATCCAAGGGGGGATAAGGGATTTGAAATCCCTTTTACACTCTCACTTTTGCTGCTTCCTCTCCCTATCTCTTCCTTGGTCTATCAGTTGGCATTTGGATTTGCCATTTAAATTTACCAAAATGTGGTTTCTCTTCATCAAGGCATGGCTGCTGCAAAACCTGGCAGTACACTTGGAGTCCTGTTCTCATAGACCAAGAAACCAGGTGAGACCATATGAAGAAATTATTAAGAAATATACACATTTTGCAAAGAAAAACCCCCAAGCAAACAAACTCAAATGATAACAGCAAAGCATACCAAAGAAAATCAAGATGAGATGAAAAATTACTAACACACACTGTTAGGGCTACTTGTGTGTGTCACATTCAGTGCACACATCAAGGGGAAAGAAAACCCACATTTCTTTCTGCCTCTGATCCATGTTCATATTTGTGGGAATCAAGTGGACGTGGTCCTCTGCTTAAAGCTAAGCCAGGTACAAACCCAAATGTTTGCAGGAACTAGTCCTCGGACTTGAGAGAATAAGCAGCTCTTCCTACAGTACATTCAAGTTCTCAGCCAGGCAGCTCTTAGGTAACAAGATTCATTATCAAAAACATCTTATGATAAAATACTGAACTGCAGTGTCCTTCTGGCAACTCTGCCACTGACACTTTGATGCTCATGGTCACATTGGGCATTTTCTCTGTCTCCCAAGTAAAGAAAACCTATCCCTGCTTTTAATGGAACATAATCTCTCATGCTCTGAGTACTTTGACGATGTAAAGTGCAATTTAATTGCTAAGTATTGCTACAAAATATAGAAGCTTCCAGCGCCTACAGCACAAAATGCTAATTCCGACACCACCCATTCAAGCAACGTTAATCACACACACATCTCTCAACTCATCTTCAGTACATGGGTGGAGATATGTCAAATCTGTCAAGGTAGTAATTTATTACTACATCTGCTCTACTTATTTTCTATTAACTCACCCACTGCAGCCACCTTATCAAGACAGAACAGAATCAAAATATCCTTTTTATTATCAATAGCAAATGAAGGACCCTTTACAAGTTGTAGTTATTTGAGTAGCATAGGTCTAATGTTTCTGCTCTAAAATACAACAAAAGATAGCAGAAGTGAAGGGCAGAAGAGCAACACCAAATAAAAATTGCATAGATCTCTAAAGCTAAATAAAAGACAAGCCAGAGACTCCATTTTACCAGAGAGGTGATGGAGGCACAAGATGGTCTGTTAGTGGAGCTACCTGACAAACCACCAGGACCTCAAGGTTCACACTCATCTCCTCTCAAATGTTCGCTTCCCCAAAACCTTCAAATCACTTTGATCATTGTGCTTGCCTGCACAACTGGCATAGGAGGCCGCATTTTAACTCTAGCTAGGAAATACCCAATTCACGAGGAAGAGTACAATCTTACAGGTTGTGTTCTCCCTGTAAGTCAAAGAAATGTCAATTTGATGGCATAACAATATCTCTAGAATAGGATTAAACAAAAAGGCCACACTAGGCAACTACACACAACTGCTTAGCAACATTTACAAACAGTTTGGGGAATTCTCACCAGGTGCATGTGTGCTCATTTCAAGTCTATCAATTTATCCACTCCACGTTATGCCTCCTGCTGCTCTACTGGATGTGGGTTTGGCTCAGGCATGACTGAGAAGGAGGACAATAATAGCAACAATCAGGACTCTCACTACTGCCTTTAGCTCTGGCATCTTAATTTATCTCTACTTGGTGACTTTTTATATAGTCATGTGGACACCTATTTCCTATCCTGGCGCAGTATTAAAGCTGTAATAGTTGGTGTTTCCTAACCTCCATTTTCCTCTTGTTTTTACTATCACTTCCCTCCTTCTCTACCATTTCCTACTTCCATTTCAGTGAAATGCCCTTTCCATTTATGAATGACATTTAAATTTGAATTGAGGATGTGACCCTGCCCCTAGGAAGGCTTTGCTGACTCCCGCAGCATAAATACGAACAAGGCTGAAGTGCAGGTCACCAAGTAGATGGTTCTGCCCAGGAGAAAAGGAAAATGCATTGAATGATTGTGTCACAATTTGTTCCACTTTTCTTTCTCCTGGGGAAAAAGTAAACTCTTATTTCTTCAGCAAGTAGAGACTCCCGGGATATTCTACCCTTTGGATATAAAGCAGGATCAGAGAAGGTTTATTTTAGAGGCAGTCTGGCACTAATACTGAGAAAAACTTCTGTGATATCTTTCCCCTGTAATTATCTTTTAAACAATCATGATTTACTATGAAATGTTACATTATTTTTACAGATGTTATGAAAATTATTGATTCCATCTGTTAATTTATGCATTTTCACAGTGGAAAATAGGCAAACATGGGAAGTAATTGGGGGGTTTTCTAGGCTTTATTTTGCTAATTTCAATATCTGACAAAAAAAAAAGCTGCAATATATGTTTTTGTTAGGAGCAATGTTTTTTTCCCTGGAATAAATGGACCAACTCTAATTATATATGTTATATTAATGAGACACTTTTCTAGGTGTTCATCCTGCTGGCACTGTTTTGCATATCAGGCAGAGACAGCCCAGCACCTGTCTCACAGAGGAACATCAAGATCCATTATTCTTTTTGCTTTCTCCCAGTACCCCAGGTCTGTAATGATGAATCAATTAATAAAACAATCCAGTTGAAAACTATGAACATTTGCCTGTTGTAGTTTCTGTGCAGTTAGGCATCACTGCAGGGGGAAGGTTCTGGCTTCTTTGGAAACACCTCTTGCAGTATTTTCCATTCTCCTGATCTGCTTCTACTAGGCATAAGGCTTATTCTCTTTTAGAAGTGGAAAAGAATTAATTTAGAGTTCTGGAAGTTGTGAAAGGAAGAATTATGGAAGAACTGATCTCCTGTTCAGGTGAGAAGCAAAGCAATAGATCGTGTCAAATAGGCCACGGTGGTAACTGAGTGTGGGAAGGCAGGCAGGAGGGATCTTCTGAGACTCACAAACAACAGCAGCAGGTTAAATTGCAGTGCAGGAGAGGAAGGCTTGGACATCAGGAAAACCTCAAATAGCAGAATATTCTGATTGTAAAATTCTTGTGTGATACCTCACACAGGAGCTTTGTAAAGCTGACTATAAAGATTACAGAAACAGGAAAATAAAGGAATTTTTCAGCAATAGAAAATTCTGGGGTTTCCCCTTTCAATCTCCCTCCATTTATTTTCCCCTGGATTAGCCTCAGCTGAACACATGAACACGTTGTGTGTGGAATTAAGTTATACCCGTTCTGTACTCCGGAAAACATCCAGTCCAGGTTTTCCCCCATTCTGTATTCCAGCAAAAATCCAGTCTGGGTTTCCCCCCATTCCATACTCCGGGAAAAATCACTGTACAGAAACATCTGGCAGGACGCTCGTCGTGGTTTAACCTACAGACAGCTGAACACCGCACAGGTCCCTCCCTGCCTCAGTGGGATGGGGAGAGAATTAGGAAAAAGGAAAATTCATGGGTTGAGATGGAGGCAGTTCAATAGGGCAGCACCCCCGGCCTGATTTCCCTCATGCTGCCACATGGTCTGGAATATCCCTTTGGTCTGTGGGATCAGCTGTCCTGGCCCTGTCCCCTCCCAGTTTCCTGTGCCCCCCTCCAGCCTCCCCACTGGCAGGGCAGCATAAGAGGGTGAAAAGTCCTTGGCCACTGCTCAGCAGCAACTCAACCATCAGTGTGTTATCAACACTGTTCTCATCCCAAATCCAAATCACAGATACTGGGAAGAAGAGTAACTCTCTCCCAGCTGACACCAGGACAACATTTTAACAAAGTAAGTTGCTGATTTTAAATTATTGGAGTAATTTATTTTTTAGTTAAAATCATGAGAAACTGAGTTGATGAGCAGGTGCTTTATTAAGCACTTACCAACCACCTGTAGCCTGGACAGGTATCAAAAAAATCGCTAGAGATTTAGCAACTGCTTTTTGAACTCACTTTAAATTAATAACAGCTTGATTTTTTTTTTCCTTTCCTTTGCTTCACTGATTTTAATCACTTGTCACCGAGTTGTATATGTGTCACAGTTTTTTTCTGAACAGCTGAACTCCCCATTTCAAGCAAACTGTTTGCAGGTACTTGTTTGAGAATTTGGGGCAGCAACATAACCTGATCTGCTCTGAGCAGTGGCGATGCACAGTTTCATGGCCCAGGAGTACACGAGATAAGAAACAACAACTGCTTGGAAGAGACGCAGCTGCACCACAAGGAAAATTGCTTGTTATTCATATGGATCAGTCTCAAGTGACTTCCCTGTCTGAATGAGTTTGCTGTTGCTGGGCTTCTTCACAGGAGCTCTGGAGT
Source organism: Ifrita kowaldi (assembly GCA_013398055.1). Lineage (NCBI taxonomy): Eukaryota > Metazoa > Chordata > Aves > Passeriformes > Cinclosomatidae > Ifrita > Ifrita kowaldi. Next base: position 37,205 of record VZRS01014328.1, read on the forward strand.
TTGTCTCCGGTGCTGAGTTAACTGAACTGATAACAGCTACAGCTCCTGGTTTGGTTCCCAGCTAACACAACCTGCCTGAGCCTGAGCGTTTTCGACTTGCATTGATTGACCCAAAGTGGGTTTATGAACCAGAGCCTCATTAAGCACAATTTCCCAGCTTCTCACATGAGCACAGGGCACACCAGACCTGTCCTGGCTCATTCCAATGCAGCTGAGCTCCTTCCCAGGACCTTTGCACAAAGTCAGAAGCAGAAGGAACAGCCTCACCTGTCGCTAACACATGTGAATCAAAGTAGAATCTCCAAGCTTTATACTCCAGGTCACATAATATTTTATCATACATTACACAGAGGGCATTGTTTTATAAACTCAGAGGTAATACTCTTAAATTAAAAGTGGCTACAAAATTCTCATCTCTTTCCACAGCAACACAGAACACTGAGGGGGTTTATTTGTAGTAATTAAAAAATATGTAGTCCAGAAAGTGTTTCTCAAGAGCTACAACAACTTTCCAAATACAGTATTTCTTGAGGAGGATGACATGATAAATAACATGATAAATAGTATTCCTAGAACAAACACAAGGCAACACAAACATGCTCTGGAAGTGGATATTGGATTCTTGGCCCCTGGCAGCAAGAGAATGATACCTGTGGAGCGAAGGGCATAAATCTTTCAGGTAGCAACTGCCAGCAGCTCTTTGTCCTCTGTGCTGACCATCTGCCTGAGGGAGTGCAATCCTCTTTCTCAGCGTAAGTTCTCAGGATATTTTTCCTGCACCATCCATTAACTTGTAATTTTTTTCTTCTCTTTTGCCTTTTGAGCTGGTTGTTTTGTATCAACTCCCCCCCATACCATTAGTAACCCACTTCTAAAAAATTCTTATTAATATTGCTTTAAGCAATCTGGTAATTCAGCTAGAAACAACATTCTTTAGTATTCGTTTTCACTGATGTCTTGTTCTATAACTTGTCCTGCTCTGTAAGGTTACGACAGTCCTGAATCCTATACTTACCACAGACACGACAGGGAATTTCCAGCCAAGACTTGTAAATCCTGGCTGTATGAGGGAAGATGGTGCTTTGTTAAAGTAGGAGTTTCTAAAACATTATGTTTCCATAGTGACATTACTGGCGTTCTCTATTAAACCTTTTAAAGGTGTCCTTTGGCTACTTGGGTAAGCAAAGAGAGAACTGAAAGTGTGTCATGGTCACAATCTGTTCAGACTGGGATATTCAGCTCTGCTGAATACATCAATGATATAATTGGAGAGCTTTAATCAGAACTCCTAAAGAGGCGGCTATGTAAATGTTATGCAACGTCAAACTAATCACAGAGTCAGATATGAACTCACACCAGGGTGTCTGTTCCTCCAGGGCACACTGCCCTTCCAGTATGATTTCATCTCCTAGAAAGGCTCTCTGGTGTGAAAACAAGCTCCCTGGATCCCTTCCAGTCCTCCCCTGCATATCACACTTGCTGTAGAACAACTGTAATTTAGCCAAGTCTTTATAGACTTCGAATGTCTTCAGAAACCATCTTGATTTTTGGCAATGAAGAAAAAACCCTGAAATTACTTAACCATCTACTGATTGCAGCCTTTGGAAATGGCTTTGGTTCTCTATTCAGTCGATATCTTAGCTGAGGCAAACACAAAATACAACTGTCTGTGCTTTGTTGGAATTGCCAGCACAGGACTTGTCTGTGTGCAATGGTCTCTAGCAGCGTGTGATTAACTCGGAACAGCTTCTGAGTTAACCTGTCACCATGGCACATTTAAACTGTGCGTCAGGGCAAAGTGGGAGGGTACAGAACTTGTCAGCATGAGAACAGGATGGAATAAAGTTTGTACTGTAATTAATACAGATCATTTAATTGTTAGAGCTTTTCACTAAAATTTCTAAAGATAGGGACGGTAATGGCACAAATAATTAAACTATGCTATCTGAAATATCTTCCACCAGCAAGTATCATTTACTGTAGAATTAATTATTTAATTAAACCTCACATGAACCTCAGTGAAAGCAGGGAAATGTGTTCAAGACCTGCAACTCTTCAGAGCTCTTTGTCACTTTCCATCACACAGTATGGGGAAATATTCTAAATAACCAAGTGCCTTCACAGGCATAATCAAATTGCTACCACAGTTTTATATAAGCAATGTCCTCCGAATACTTCTGTCAGGTAAACTCTCACTGGTTAGTAACACATTTGAAGTTATTATTAAAAAAAAAATAGCCAGCTTCCTAATCTGACCATTTTAGAGTAACATTTAATATCTCTGTTTGCTGTCCTCCCATGAATAGTTACCATATGTTGGAGTTAATAGAAACATTGCATCATCTTTTATGAGTGCATCAACTCATCTGCAATTAAGTTTAGATTGTCTAATAAAGTTCTGTGACATTTTAGCCTACATTTTATTTCCCAGTAAAAGACTCCTCTGAATGTTATTGCCATAAGAATTCTTATAATGAGGAAAGATAAACCATTTCATTTGAGGCTGGACAGATGAATATGTCAGCAGAAAACACAGCAGGTGATAGATGAATATACAGTGAGTGAAGCAGCTGAGATGAGGAACTCACTGAATGAGGTTCTGCCAAAACTTCTTGATCCAAGAAGCTCCAGAATTGTTTAGCAATAAAGGCGAGGATTCTGTGGAGGTGGCACTTTTAGCTTTGTGCTGCTCCTAATCTTGTAGAATTGCTTACGCGTATGAGAGAGAAAGACAATGAAGGACAGAGAATTTGCTGAAGAAAGACTCAAATCCTTCTGGAAATTTAATAACTGTTCTTTCCACACCTTTAGTTGCAGGAAATGGCTGACTAAGGCACTTAGAGCTGGAGCTGAATTCCCACAAACTTGGAAGTTTGTTGTTGCCCAATATCTCGTGTCTTGGAAGGTCCCACCACAACCTATCAGATCCAACCCACCTTGAACTGAAAGTCCACTGAAAACTACAATTTTTTTGGGCTCCTGTCCAACTCGGTAAAAAGTGTGTATGTTGTGTTTTCTTTTCCCCAAACAGAGCACTTCATGGGAAGGGATAAATTCAGTGCTCCAGTCAATCCTTGGCCTTGTTGAAAGCATTCCCGAAATTGCTAATTAATGCTTGTGCAAACAAAATTGTATTTCTGGATATGGATATCTAACATGGCAAGGCTCCAAATTTCCCTGAGGATATTTAGAGCCTGAAAGCACAGAGTACTCTAACAAACCATTCCCCAGCACTCTTCACTTTCCAATTAAAAAATTCTCCCTCTTTGCTGTAAAATTTACATTCCTCTACCTTTTCCTGAATGTCATGCATTATTTATTTAATTTAAAACCCTTGTCTTCAAAAAGAAAAGGATAAGAGATGAGGCTACTGGAGTTCTGGAAAGGTTGATAGACAAGGATGGATTGCAGCCAAAACCTAATTGAAGAAAAAGTGTCAATTCTCCATTTAAAACTAAAAGCAACTTTCCAGCTGAGGATTCATCTTCAAACACAAGCCTGGCTCTTTAATGAAAAAGAGAGCAAAACACACTTTAAATAACTGTCTTGAGAGACTTTCGAACACTTTGAATTTGTCACAGCAGCCTAGGTTAACAAATGTTATGGATGAACCTTTTGTTATGAGACAGAACACGTGCAAAATCCTCCATGCTTTGGGGTTTTTGAAAACCTCTCTGAAACTGTTCATGGAGCAATTTCATACATAAAATATCCTCCTGGCCCTCACCCAGTGGCATTTTTATTTTTACCCTAGACACCAATGTCTAGCTTGGAGGGAAGGAAGAAAAGGACAACTCATTACAAACACTGTAGGATCAGTTTTGCTGTGGCACGTTCATTTAGATCTCAGTTAAAATGAAAAGAAAATGAACATCGTGCTGGAATTCTGCATGAAAATAAAAAAGAAAAAAAAAAGAAAAAGCAGACATGTCACCTTTCTTTTCCAAATAGAAAGAAATACTACTCCACGGAGAAGAGTAAAACAACTCCAAACTTGTTAGAAGAGTAGGTAGAGGAAACAAAAGAACAGCACAATGAATTCGAAGAATCCTCAGTGATTTGTGAGAAAGTTTTTCTACCACATTTTGTGACTCCTCTTGACACACTTTTCCACTTGACTTAAACTTCACAAAGATGGAAAAAAGTTGCTGGAATAGAACTTCCCCAATCCTCTCTGTTTTTCCATATTATGGCACAAAGAAAACATCACTGGACACTGCTCATGGATGCATTCATGTGCCTTCAAAAATGAAATCACACCCAACAATTTGGAGAAAAGTAACATTCCCAAGTAATCTTTAAATAGGAATGGAATGCAATTTTAAAATGGATATTACTTGACTGAAATGATGTGTTTTTATGTGCCCTTATAGGTAATTTAGTATATTTACTTTAATGAAGTATAATAGGTGTTTGAATCAGATATGCAATTTAATAATATTTGTTAACAAAAATGTTTACAAGGTGTAGCCATTTAGAGGGAAGATATATTAGCCCTAGAATTAATAGACTGTCCCTTCTCTTTGCTTTATTCAATACAAGATGACAAAGAGAGGCTTCCTTTAGTTTTTAATCCAAAATGCTCTGTTATTCAACTTGGAATAATGTATCCAAATGATTTTTACACAACAAAGAGCTGCATAATCTGAGCACTAATATTTAAAAGTGATGGATATAAGCAACCCGTCCGTATTTCATCCCCTTGCAATATTTGTTCAGCAGAAAAGAGATGCAGGGTCGGAAATGAACTTTACGAAGTAATTACTTTGGATCTTGACAAAATCTATTCACAGGCCTTCAGGTGGACATCAGCTTGATGGGTGCACTGTGGTTTGCCACAGTTACGTGTCCTGCTTAATGGAAATGGGATGTAACTTAAACCCAACAGCTGGTCCAGGGAGGAACAGAAAATATTTAGAAAAAATGTAACTAATAATAGGTGAGAAATGTATGAATTAAAAAGACAGCTGATGGTAGGACTGGATTCCACAACACAGCAGTAACCACACCTAACACACTCCTGTATTCAGCCACATTTTTTCAAAAGGACTGTTTATAGGCTTGTATATAACAAATATTTTACGTATTCAAATATTTTGAAAGACAGCTCGGAGAAATGCTCTAGAATTATAGGCACAATATTTGATAAACAATGAGGAAACAATATCACTATTAATATCTCCCAAGCCCCTTCCCAAAATGAAAACACAAAAAAAATTGCAGCTGATATTCAGAATATGATCAGGTCTCTACTTTTTCTGGCAGTGAGCTGTGGGAGTTCAGACTTTGCTGTGAAGTCCCACCCTCAGTGCCATCACCTCTAAAGATTTATTAATGCCTTTATTAGAAAGACATTCTCGTGGAGATGATGAGACACAAAATCTGCCTCCCAAACATCCCAGGACGCAGCACTGGACGCTCACTTTCCACTTGAAGCCACTCGTGTGACACTGCTGGATGTCACCAAATAGCCCAACAAACCATGTGCAGGTGGCTGCATTCTACATTTCTTGATATAAAAGTCTGGGAAGCACATTTGGATCACGCAGAATGAAAGTCATTCTGTAAATGTGATTATAAATGGATGCTGCTGAATTTGAATAAAATTTTCAGGGAACAACAACAGACTTTACATCTCTTTCACACTTGCAAAGAAAACTGAGCATAATGGAACATTCTAAGGGGAATAATCAGTGTCAAACAGCACCATAAGAAATTGAAAGCTCCATATTACAGTAAGCAACTCTGGAGAAGATGGTAGGAAGTGTTTTATATTCATACTTTCCTTATTATACTTTAAGCACACAAAAAAAGTAAATTTTTTTACAGCAATACACTTAGTGTGGAAGTTGTTTTACTACTCTACTGATTTTATCTTCTCATTTCTTCATAGATAAGCGGCAATAAAGAAAAAATGGTCAATAAAACATTACTTTTTAATTTTTTGCGTATTGCTCCTACTCTAGGTTACATTCTCAATGTTCCTAAATAAAAATCTTATTTAATGATCTCTGTTATTGGTTGTTATGTGAGGGAACAGAGCTGAGAATTTGAGAATGAAGAGTCTTCCAGATGGAGCTTACACATTAACATTTAATATTTATGACATGGAAAGGCCACCATGCAAAACTTTATACCAGCTGAACAAAAAGTAAATTTAGAAATTAGGACTGGCTGATGCTCAGTTCCTGCTGTGGATGTTACAGTCTGGGAAGTGATAAGTAAAATTTGGGTTTCAAGGAAGCTGCAAGAGATTGCCACGTGGGGTAAAAATTTTGGTGAAAATACTATTGAACAATCTGTGCTGTGCTGGGGTAGGACTTTTTAGGGAGCTCCGACGTTATCACACGAGCTGTTGTGCGAGTGTAGAAAAACCACCCATGTCCAAGGATTCTGAACCTTGACAGGCTGGGTTTGCCTTTGCCTCTCCCTTCCCTCCACTCTCTCTTGATATTTGCTTTTCTTTGGCAGCCACGTGAATGCTGTAACATTTACTTTGGGCTGGTTGGGAAAAAAAGAACCACCGCTTACAAACTTAGGCTGGTCTAAATCTTCAGCCTCTATTTCTCTTCTCAGGTACATGTTTCCCTCCAGTTTATTTGTTTTTCTATGTTACATTTAGTTCTAGTTTTGCTCAAGTGAATTCTTGTGAGAGAAGAAAAAGTGATTGTTTTATAGATAACTTCCAAAAGATCCTTTCCTTTGTGTAAGAGATCTGGAATAAGCCAACAAAGATTTATCTTGGTCTCACTTAAGTGCTGCGGTTTTCCTGATTTTCTTGTTTCTCTATGCAGAAGAGGATGGTGAAAGTGAGTGGGGAAGTGAGGAAGAGCAGGATGTTGGGAAACAGCAGCGTTTGGCTGAGGAGAATCTTTAAGCTTTGCACGTTGTTAATTAAAAGCAACAACGTGCAATATTCATGGAAGGGATCACTGTGACTTAGTGCTTGGCCACAGGAAGATCGCCCCTAACACAGCCCTTGGGAGAGGCTTATCTATGGTTTAAAGCACCAACTTGCAGATGACCCTAAAAGGAAATTAAGTGTTGATATTGATGCGTCTGTAGTGAGGCAATTACTGATCTATTGGTCTGTTTTGCTCTTAGAGCTTGAGAATTCTTCCCTGTCTGCCAAAATCAGTATCAGCAAGACTTTGTCAGCTTCTCTGTATCAAACGTACAAAAATTCAGCTCTGCACATGGAACTTCCCAGCTCTGTGCTCTCTTCTCCCCAGGAGCAGGAGAGGGGCAGAGCCTGCAGAGCCGCGGAGGTGAGGCTGTGGGAGCCCCACAGGATGCGCGGTGCAGGAAGGTGTGAGAGGGAATGTCACAGCACGGAAAGAGCCTGTTGGTGCTGGTGAGAACATTCGGGCTCGATGTGTTCCTGAGGTGCTGCTCAGAGGTGACAAACACTGTGGCAGTGCTCCCCAGCAAGCAGGAATCGTGTGTGTTATCAAGTGCAGAGGAACACACAGATAACAAACACAAACTCGTGACAGGAATCATCCAGGCGCACAGTGGGGTGTGCCTGACGAGGTTTGGTGGGGATCCTCTCTGGACCTTGAGCAAGGAATGCCTGGAAGTTACCAGGACTGTAAGAGACAACAGTGGGAGGTAAGGAGGGGGAGAGGGAGGCAGGGAGGCAGGAAGGAAGGACTGTACTGTAAAATCCCATAGTAGGCTTGATATTAATTTATAACTCCCTAACCGTGCGAATATTACTGGGTAAACACTGCAGGGCAGTGAACAGCAAGTCATTCTCAGCTGTCGGTTTTATGACTCGGATCAAACCAGGCCAGCTTGATAACCTGCCTTTCTATGTTTGCTGGCTCAGAAATGTGCATTTTTCCATGTAATGTTCTCTCAAACCTGGTATTAAAAAGGAAGGACAGAGATGTTTTGCCTTTCAGCTAGTTTCAGAACTCCTCAGACAAGAAGGTGAGAGTTCTCCCTACAGAGTCACTTTTTCAGAAGAGCAACACTTTGAAGGATAAAGAGGTTTTCTCTCTACTGGGGGCAGAAGAGCCTTGCAGGTAGGAGCTGCCACGTGTCTCTGATCAATTGAAGCCCCAGACCAGTGCCACTTTAACCTCCCTCTGGTGACCTCTCTGTCTCTGCTTTGTTCCAGTACCATCAAAATGAGAATATGGCCGTGTGGACACGCAATCCTCTGATAGAGGTGATTATGGTTATTGCCATTTTCATGATTTACACCAAAGGCCACGAATTTCTGCTCACCTAATTAAAAGAAACTCTCTGGGAGCAAATTTTATATCGTGGAGCAATTGCAGTAAATGGAGATATCCCTGTTAATGCCATCATTTCTGCTGTTTAGACACCCCTAGAAAACAGCTTGTCATTGAAATGGGCTACCTGGAGTGCTCAACAGAGGAGTTTCAGAAATCAATCACATCTAGACCTATTTGATACTCTTGTCATAGTTTGTACCTGAAATAATGAACTGAGTAAATCTATTCAGAATTGGCTTCAAAATTATACAGCAAATTAATCAATAACCTGATTGCAGTCCTCTTTTCCACAGCAATGTTGCATTGACATTTTCAGGTTATAAGAAGTGCCTATAGCTCTGAGTACACAAAAGCCATCACTTTTGGCAATGACAATACTTCAGTGGCTGGAGTGTTAGAGCCTGGGATCAGCTCAGGTCCAGGATCAATACAGCAGCAAGCATTAGTCAGTTAATATTGAGAACAAACTGCTACAACATCCAAATATGAAGCAGCCTCTTTTGAAGGTAATTCATGCTTTTCAAAAGATAAAAATAATAACAAAGTGCAGAAGAAAATAGTAAAATATTAAGCTGTTCCTCTGTGCAGCTCAGTCTAAGCCGGTCTGTCGTCTCACAGGTCACCTGCTCCCATTTTCCTGCCTACACTCACATTTCTCATCATTCCAACATCCTCTTGACCTGGTGCTTATCCCCTTCTTTTCCACTTTTCAGTATCCTGTCCCATGCTCAGCTCTAGAGGCAAAGCAGAGATTAAAGCACTGAAAATCTGGACCCAAGTAGTCTTGAACAAACATTCATGAGTGGAAATAAAACTTTTTTTTTCAGTATTCCATGTTAACAAAAAAAAAAAGAGTTTTATTTAGGCTCAATTCAAGCAGAATTTATTTTTCCCTCAGTTTGGCAGCTGAACCAAAAAAAATCAATTATTCAGAGAGCCCTAAGAGCCTTACTGAAGCCACCAGGGACCAGTGCTCCACTAACGATTTTTTGTGAGTTATTTTGGTTTAATAGTAAAAAGGCTGCATTCTGAGTTGAGCCAAGAGCCTTTTGTAATGCTTGTGTGTCAGCATTACACGGCCTTTATTTTCTCTTCTCTAAAGTCAGATTGTTTGAAGCCTAATACTGTGATCATTTATTTACACATAGCCCAGGAGGAAGCGGTTGGGCTTGGTTAATATTCAGCACAGATTTCTGCAGTGATTGTCCGTGGGTTGCAGCTTCCACATCAGGCAGATGCTTGAAGCTCATTGTGCACAAAAGGATGTTGTTTCCACCGTGACATTATAATTTTGTAATGGACTAGTTTTCATCTTAATCTACTCATGGATGATCTATTGGTGGGGAATGCAACTGCCAGGCCCTTCTGGGCTTTTCCAGAGCTATCACAAGAGCACTTTACAAGTACCAGACCACTGTTTTCATGCAAACCACGGGAGCAGAAGAATGAATACTGGAGGAGGGATAACACACATTTACCTTTCAATGGGAAGAAGAGGTCTTTTTAAGAAACAGAATCATTTGAAGATAAGAAGCTGTAATGAAACTCTGACAAAAGATATATGACCAATATTTTATCCAGCATATGCTGAAGCCTATGTGGTTAACAAATAATTATTTTTTTTCTCTTCAGTCTTTCCAAACACAGCTTCAGCAGGTTCTCTTACAAATCATTGCCTTTTGAATTTTTCCCTCCATGAGTGTACAGGCATGTTTGGAGAGTCCAGTGTATTTTGAAAGAGATCCCAGTAAAAAATTACAGAATATCTTCCTCTACAGTAGCAACTCTATGAAAGCAGCTGTGATAATTGCATTTATAAAGATTGTAAAGTAAAATACACCAGTTTCATGCACTGATCTGTTCCTTTACATTACATGTATAAGCTCTAGGAAGCAAGGGTTTGGCCAGTAAGTTAAGCGTCTGTACCTGATAAAATGGCTTTAAACCCTTGTGCTGTAGGTTAGTGCCACAAGGCAGATTTCATTGCAGTGCCATTGGTGAGAGGTGCTACCTTAGCTTGGTTCTTTTATCCAGTGCACTTGTGGTATTTCCAAATACAAAACCTGTCCTAGCTGATGCTCGCTAAATGCAAACCACAGGCAAGCTGTTAAAACAGAGCCTGAAGGCACGTGAGGGGTGTGTGTGTTTCATTTGTTTGAAAGAAGGGAGCAATTATGTAAGGCATTTATTCAATTTATGTACTGCAGCTAATACAGCATTAACTGATCTTTTATCAGTTATTCCAAGAGTACACCCCACTAATGGAAACAATGTGAATTTTAATCCCAAATCTGGATTAAACCCTGAGTAAATCCTCTGAAGAAGATTGTAAACTCCCTTTTCTCTTGGTGCAGTTCAGCAGCCTCGTGCAAACCAGGAGTCAGAGAATTTGTCTAATAACCTCCTACCATTGAGACCATAGAGACAATGGAATATTTTACATTAAAAAAAACCCCAAAAAACCAAACAACTTTTTTGTTTGCAGGAAGAAAGTGGAACTAATTAACTATTACAGTGAAAAAGAACTGTGCAGTTTTTTGTTATCTTCATCTTGTGTCTGTGAGCACACAGGTCATGGCATGGCCTGTGTAAGCTGCATATGTTTACTTTAAATAATTATGTTATTTTTTGGGAAATTATAACCTTCACAAACCATGACATTTATGGTTTGACTTAGGGATGAGTCAACTCCTTGCTGGACATTACCAAATAATGGTTCCTAGAACTGCAGTTCTGGATAAATCCAACACACACAGTGTTACTGGGGACCTAACAAGAAGAGGATTGAGGTCACAAACCAGAAATCAAACGTTGGGATCATATTTTAAAGTCTGTGAGGACTTTTGTAAAATACAGTGGTTCTGAGGTGGAGATTTAGTTTGTTATGTATGGCCCTCTCTTGAGTAATCTTTTGCTCGTTCTGCTGCAAACTCATTACCCAGTTTGTTTAACCTTTTAAATTCCATTTTAATTTCTCTAAAAATGCTGTTTTCCCCACTTTAATGGCCAAGCCATGTCACCCTCCCCCCTTCTGCTCATCCCAAACTATTATTTTGACATATATCTGTCGAGGATCTGGTTCATTATCTCCTGAAGAACATCTTTTTCTCAAATGTCAAAACAAAAGTGTGCTCAGCTGTTCTGCAGAAATTTGCAAACTAATGGACCTTTCACTCTAGAAATAAAGGACTTTAATTGAGTATTTTAATGTGTTTGGGAGGATGTGGAAGATGGATGAATGAAAGTGATATGTCTTTTACCAACAAAGACTAATGTTGCAAGAATGTAGGGGGAAGTGCATAATTAGTTTCCATTTTCATCAGAGCAGATACTCAGCTTCCAGAAGGTCTGAACTAAACCAATTTGGGTATGTAACCTTTTCAAAAGAAAATTTTAATGCTCATCTACCGCAAAAATATGGTGAAAGATGGTTTCCACTATTTATATTAAAAGTACAACTAGTTGGATGGTTTTTGCTAGACTTTTATCTGAAACGTTTCTATTTTCTTCCAAAGGTAAATTATTTAAAATTATATTTAAGTGCATTCTTATGCTAATGGCTTTCAGGAACAGCATCTTTCTAATTTCCCGCTCCGATAAGTCTTTGCCACGGGATCTCCTGCCCATGAAATGAATCCTGTTGCTACCAGCGGCTCTGATGTATCATAGCAACAACCACCAATGTGGAAAATTCAAAGAGAAGAAAGACACTTGACAAGCACTCAAGTGATATTCTAGAAGACCTCGTAGGAAGTTCCTCAACTGCTTACGTTTTTAAAAAAAATAAAATTTCAAAAACCAATTTCTGCTCCTACTTTCACAGAAATCTTACAGCTAAATTTTAAGGCAAACATCACTTTCTCTGTATACAAAAATTTGGACATCAGGAATTTTACCTCAGTGCAGAACAGGGGTGCAAGAAATGAGTTTTCCTATTGTTGGAGTGCAGGTTGCATGTGGGATCCCATAAAACAAATATCTCAATGGTCAAATTAATCTGGGGGAATACAGAGCAGATAGCTCATTAAAGTTTCCTCTGTCCTTTTCACTGTTCTAAAAACTATACCCAAAGTCTATGAAGTTCAAACAGTTTCTGAGTGTTAAAACCTTAATCTGTGTTTTTCCCTTATTTTTTGCCTATCTTCATACTTCATTCTGAAATGAATTGGAGCACAGGTGTGTTGATGTACAGCCAAAAGAAGGCTTTTTTATGCTACTTTTCATCTAAAAGTATTTTCTTTAAAATTGAAATGTGATTTCTGCTACATATTTCTTAAAAATACCCCCAATTATTTGAACCCACCAGCACTCCAGTGACTCATATTAACTAGTGGTAAGAAACTGGAAGAGACCGAAATGGGAAACTTGTCTCCTGTAGTGAAAAATTCTAACCATTAAACCCTATGCAAATCCATTTGGTTCTGTGATTTATTTTGTAGGCTTTATATTCCTGACAATTCTGCAGCAACTCTGAATCCATCCAGCCACGGGATGGGAGAAAAGAAGGGAATTTCTGACTGATGCTGTCAAGTAAGACAGCAAACACAGAGAGAAACACAGGCTTTTCCCAAAAACCTTGCAGCCATGTCCCATGCCATAAATGTGTCCATGAGTGACTCACAGCAGGGCAGCAGTAATCAGGCAGCCCACAGCCCAGTGCTGCAAAATTCAAGGAAATGTAGTGAGAGACCCTTCTCACCAGTGCACCATCTGTTCTTTCCCTGAAAGGACATCAAATTGGTTTTTTATTTACATCAAAAAAAAAAAAAAATCAGCAAAGATCTAAATGATGGTGATCTGAGTCTATTAAGAGCTGATGTATCATCAGGAGGATTTTGAACATAACTACAATGCAGATGCTCAAAATGTACTTTAGAAAAAGAGAGCCCTTATGGGTCAGGGATGCACTGCATGGAGTGGAAAGAGTAATTAATAGATTTGGCTGGTTTTTCACTGCAGTGTGCTGGTTAAATAAACCTGTTTATGCTGCACTCCCTTTTGGTTTAGCAGGATTTCTCTCCCAATCATTTAAATGCTTTCAGCTGATACCACAGGTCCATACTGTCCAGAGGCCAGAAGTATAACACGGGCATAACTGGGACTCCTGTATTCCTTGGACTGTTTTATCTAATTTTTACTGTCTGTGAGAGCCTAAGTCCTGGAAATGCCCTGAATACTAATGGAAAGAGCTACAGCTCTATCCCTTGGTTTAGGAATACTGCATTTTCCCCTCATCCCGTAGTTTAACTTCTCGCGTTACTGTCATTTTGATAAAGTAAAATTTTGGTGTTTAAATCACGTCTCAGGAAAGTGGTGGCAAATTGAAAGTGAGCACAATTTGTTCATTAACACCTCATGTTTTGAAATAATTTATCATATAAACATTTCCTGGAAAACAAAAGCCACTTATGTGCAGGCAACTTATAAAATGTTACTTGTTTATCTAATAAACTACCCTGGGGCCAACAACTACATTAGCATTGCACAAACTTTCTAACTTATTCATCATCACTATTTATTATTAAAACTTTATCTGTTTCAAGTTAGTGAATAGCTGCCTTGGGATACACTGCTCAGAGCAGAGGCAACCGAATAAAGTTTACACAATTTGCATAATATTGTACAGCGGATATTAGCTTAGAACAATATGAATCCCCTGGATCATTTGCACAGCCCCTTTGGTGTTTAATGTTGGTAAATATTTAAATAACAGCAAGCCTATATAATTATGAAGATTCCTCTTCCTAATCCGCACAGATTGAACAAAATGTTGTAAATCACGTCTGCTACACAGTCTTAGCCAGACTGAGAATGAAGAGATGATTTAGAGATGCTCAATGCCTTTTCTGGGAATTCTGTGACCCATCATTCAACACAAGTTGGCTGCCAGGAAGGAGGAACACGTGTGAGCACTGCCCAGTGTGGACACTGGGTGTGATGTAGGATGGATGCTTTGAAAGCTGACAAAGATTTAATTGCTCTGTTGTGTTTCTGTTTTTACTACAAATCAGATGTAAATCAGGTGCCTGAGAGGTTTACACTCCCTCTGTGTTATTTTGTACTGATGTACAAAATAACTGGGTAAAACAGAGTAGGATGAATTTTTTTTCCGCAGAACTGGTAACACTCCTGAAGGAGATGTCACCTCACAGTGTAGATTAAATTGTTTAATGCTGGTAAACTACTCCCAGCTTGTGAATGCACTTTTAAAGGCCTGATTCCCAAAACTGCAGAACACCTTGGGATTTATGATGTGCTGTGGAACAGCAGAGCTCCTTAAGATCTTAAGATCTTCCCTGAGATTCTGATTATGGAATTCACGACCCTCATAAGTCACTTGTTTGCACATTCACTTTTTCAAAAAATATTTCTGTCTGTGTTATGTTCAGTTAAAATCCGTTCCATCCACTACTGAGCAAAAGCTACTTCTACTGTCAGAGCTGGAACAGGTTCTACATTTATGTAAAATTCTTAATATCTGCAGGGATCAAGTTCAGTTTTAAGGTCTAAAAGTGTAGCCTGGTGGGTGATGTCCTGGATGAAGATACATGAGACCTGGGATCTATTTCTAACTCTGACACCAATCCACCACCCATCAATCAAATGTTCTTTACATTCCCCTTCTGTAGAATGACACTTAAAATTATAGTTTAAACTCTTTAGTGCAGTAAGGTCAAGGATTTTTTTGGGTCTACAGATGGTTGAATGCCCCTCCTATTATTGTAACAAACAAAATTAAAATCAAGTCAAGATAAAACCAAATCAATTGTAAATTTATCAGTGCTTCTAAATTTATCTAGACCAACTAATAGCTAATTTCTAACCCACCTCAGAAAGTAGCCAAATATCTCTCTTAAATTTTCATGACTGGTACAAGATACAGACAACTATTTTTAAAACACAGCTCTTTTCCGTGTCACTCAGTAGCCCATCCCAGGATTTTAGCAGCTCAGTGGAGAAGCACAGTTAATCCACTGTTTCCATCGTGGTGTTCAGGCAAGTGAAAATTAAATAAAGGGACCAAGAGATATTTTGATGACTCCAACAAATTTTTTCACTTTTTCCCCGTAGGACACACACCAGGATTTAAATAGATATTATTTTTGATGTTTTTAAAAGAGACTAAAATGGATATCTGTGGAGTTAATAAAATATCTCACCCCTGAAGAGTGATTACATTTCTTTCACTCATGAGAAAGTCCTTCATAATTCATTCATACCTGAGGGTCTTTTGAGTTATGGGTCGTTCACACTTTTGAAAGACACGTAATACCCTTCATGGATGACGTCTCTTATATGTATTGAAATTGTAAAATTAAAGCGTGGAGATTTTGAAGGCACATTCTACATGTAAAATATAACTGCAAGTACAGAATATTCCCCTCTCCTTTTTGAAGAGCCTGCAAGACCTTAGGAGAGCTTGACAACGTGAAATATTATAGTGGAATCCAATGTAGGATGTGCTGCATGCAAGACAAGGAATAAGAAATTGCCTTTTGCATCCATCTATGTCAGCAGAATGCACTGTATAGCTTTATTTGCAATGCTTTAGATGTATTTCTTTTATACTTTCAAATTACTAACAGAATATGAGTATTTCACCTGAAAGTATCAGCATTATGTCAGCAGAACATCCTGATATTGAAGAAGCATTTCATACACTAAAAACCTATAAATTCCTGTGTAGACTGGACACAGCAGGGTGATAAGCACTGCATAGATTTGCAAATATAATACTGTGAATATCACACAGGTGCCTCAAAGATATTTGAACACAGTTCACCAAATTTCCTCTGTGTTCTACTTAACATTTATAGCTAATTTTTAATTAACTGTCACACAACACTATTTAGGTGCTTAAATTGGTACAGTGTCCTTCAAACTAATTCCTGGAAGCTCTGGAGAAGAGGGAGATAACAAAAATACACATTTTAAAAGGATCACCCCACAGATGCTGTACAAACATGCCACAGTCACTGTCTGCTTTTCCTGAGGGTTCAAGATTATGTGGATGACCAAAATATTCAAAAATCATTGTTCATTTGTCCAGTCATTGCAACTGTGCCAGGAAGGACCTTCACCATCCAGTCCCCCAAATCCTTGTAAAACCTGGCAGGGAGCTCATTCTGCTGTGGTGTCACACAGAGTCCCACGTGGGCAGAGCTGGCACCTCAGTGGTGTTCCAGGTGTGTGCAGAGCTCACAGCCTGAACCCCTCAGCACAGGATCCCCTTCTTTCATCAGCTCCCCTCCCGCAATCTCAGGTGACTTCATCACCCTGAGCAGCTCCTCTGATGCCAACTGACAGCAAAAACAGAATTCTCAAGGCAATTAAGCACAAATATATTTGGAGAGCTGTCCAAACAACATTTTACCATCAATAACATGGACAAATGTTTCCTTCAGGTACAACTTGACTGCTCCTGCCTCTGCATGCACCACTAATCATCGTGATGCATATGAAAACACGGCACGTAACAAAGTGACAGACGAGCACTTGGTTTGGAGTAAAAGATGAAGGAAAAAATGGGGACAGATGTTGTGCAGAAACATTTAAAATAAATGGACAAAGTGTCACAGTAGAAGCAGAACTGTCAGCTTGGAAAGATATGAGAGTAGAGACAGAGATCAACCACGAGGCTTCCAAAGACACACATCGGTCAGCACAAGGCTGAAAACATAAAGTCATGAAAGAGTGGTGAAGTCTGGAAGGAACTCCAGTTCAGAAATAAAACAATTAGAAGAACAATTAACACATCCATTTTGTGGACAAGTCTTGTCAGCACATAGCCCGAGTAACATTAAAATGGTAGTTAGGAGTGATTCTAATATATTAACGCAGCATAGAAAAATTCTGTTTTATTGAGCTCATTATGGCACATCTGTATTCCCAACACTTTAATCTGTTACTGGCAGAAGATATTAGTGTAATCCTTCAGGCAGAGGAAATCAGCATTGTCCTTTTCTCACGCCTGAAGTCCTCCAACTTCTCCATATCCACAATAAAAAAGTGGACCTGTATCAAGGTCTGGCTAAAGGCACAAGACAGGATTTTTCTGGGTAGTTCAGCTCTGTCACACGGAGTTGTGGTCATAAGCCACCATATCAGAAACCAGGACTCCCTACAACGAAATAATATTGAATTGTCTTTCTCTACCTCCTTAAGATCAGGTAGAAGATCCAAGATTAAAGACTGTGCTTTTCCTGCCTTTTCTTTCATTTATGGTGTTTTTAAACAAGAGATGAGTTAATGAGGGGCATCAACTCTCTGGTCCAACAACCTGGTATTGGCAGTGACCAGGAACAAAATGTATCCCCTTTGGGGAATACAAAATGTATGGGGGAAAAAAAAGAAAAAAAAGAAAAGAGAAGGGAGGGTGACCCCAAGGCGTAAATGAAGACTGAAATAGTCTTTGGCTGATGGGAGAAAACAAAAAGTGTTTTCACTGACGAGAGTGTTGATAAAAGGAGGGAGGAGAAATAGAAACTTTTGAAGATAAAACAATATGCTGTAGTTTTCTAAAGGAAAAGGGCAGGAAAAAGTTAGGTGAAGCATAAACAATTCCTTCTTTTCTTATTTCCAAGGAAAGAAAGGCTACAAGAATATTCCATAGTCCTTTTTTAACTGGGAAATTATTATGATGGACTGATGAGCTGAAATGACCAAGATCTTTTCTTTTTAAAAACAGAAAGTGTTTAAAATGAAGGCAGACAAACTATGGTAGTATTTGCTTTTAAATAGGCAGGCTTTTGGCTGTCAAATTTTCCAAGTATTATATAACAAACTTATTCAATTTTTTTAAAAAAACACTTATTCTTCAAACAAATTAACAGAATTTTCTGTACAGAGCAGAGGCAGCAAATGTTGCTTTGGCCTGGTTTGAAAGGAAAATGGTAGTGATCCAGAAGCACATTTTGTATATGTTAAGACTACAGAAGATGCCTCATAAAACATTTACAGTTTATTGTTTCTTAAGACATTTTTCAGCCTGAAAGAACCTGTGAAAGAGTTCTTTGGTTTCATCCTTTGATTGTCCCTCTATTGCCTCACTCTATACCCTTTTGGTAGGGTCTCTGAGACAACACTCCTTTCAATAATCTTTTTCTCATGACCTTTCTGGAAATAAAAACAAGATGAGGCACAGTACGGAATACATATTGTTCTTGGATGTGGATTAGAGCAGGGAATGAAAAAGGAATTCCAGGATTTCATTGGGCACTGTTTGTCTGCAAAGCTGCCAGAAGCAACTTCTTCAGCCACAGAGTCAAGTAAGAAATGATCTTCCTCCAAGAGAATTCCCTCAAAGTTTGTTTCTTCCCCAAAACATTAAATGAGAGGTTATTTGGATCATCATCTACCTTCTCCGTAGAAAACATTTCCTAGGTACAAATTCTCTTTTTGGTCTGTGTATGCGTTTGCATTTTCAAGCAAAAGAACCTTTTTAACCGAGTAGTGCCTAGAGCAGAAATCCACACCTTTCCTGAATGAAGCACATGGCAGAGCATTTTGAGAGTATTCCTGAGGACATACATAGATAATGAGCATCAAAACTTTCCTAAATCTGTGCCAGAAGTTCTGAAACAAAGTGCAAACTGTAAAACACTGAAAATGCAAACCTAACCAAGTTAGTGCAGGTATTTCCATTCATTAATGTACAAAATTAAATTAATGTAAATTTTATGGGTTATTTTTTCTTTAATAAATTTTGTTTCATATATCAAGTCCCAGATTATAGTTTTTTGCAAACATATATTTAATAAAAATTATCATCACATAACTCTGAATTTTGGTTTTTTATAAAAAAAATTTTTTAAAATTACAATTTACCAATACTAAGTAAAATTGAAAATACACCAGGAAAATGAACTGAAAAAATTCTAGCAGAAGTGATCAAATACTTTGGTGTTGTAATGCAAATATTTTTCTTTTCTAATTGAACAAAGAAAATGGTGGTGTGGAAAAATTAATGAAACCAGAACTGGGATGGGAAGAATCCCACAAGGAAGGGGAGTGAGTCTGTCCTAGAGATGGCACTGTTGCATTTCTGTCGTTACTGGTGGATTGGCAGTGGAAAGCTCCTAACTGGGGAAAAGGGAAATCAATCTATGCATCAGCTGTCATGTTACAGCATTTTCAATGTTAAGTTGCTCCCAAAGATCAAAATCCCCTCACCTTTTTTCCTGTCAAACTCAGATAACTCTGTTGGTCTCCCTAAACCAAGAAAAAAGCAAAAGGTTCTATTTGTCTGTATAACAAATTATGGCATTTTGCTCTTCGAAAACTGAATCTCTTCAAATAACTATCTTAATTTTTTTATAGAAGAAAACTTAGAAAGATGAATTTAAATACCAAGACTCCAGTTACATTTGTTCTACTGCTTTAGACATTCCATTTTATTTTTATGCATGTGTGGGAGTGGACATGCAAGTGTTACATTCTGGGAGCAATACCAACTGAGCACACGAAGGATGAGACACCCAGGAACACCAGGAGATGAAGCTTCCCACCTTGGTGGTGTCATTTAGTGCCTGACAGAAGAAGATGTAAAGCAATGCAGAAATAAAACTTATAGCTTCAGCTCTCAAAACCCCTAAATCCTGAACTTGACAGTGTGGGTTCATGTTCTGTGAGCTGCCCAAAAAGGGGAAAACTCTCCTTTGGGAAAGAGGCATCTCCTCAGGTGGTTACAAAGCAACGTCCTTGCTCTGAGTGAGGTGGGACCAAGGTATTCCCAGGAGTGCCCTGCTCATTCCCAGACTTCCTTCACGGGCTCTTTGCTGACTAAGGCAAGGAAAAGTGCCAGAGTTAGATAATAACAACGGTGGGGAAAGTCCCCAAACCCAAACTGCTTCCTCAGCAAGTGGAAGGCTCAAACCCAGGCCTCTGCCTCGTGGCTTGCGTGAATAAAAGCGGCACAGCAAATAGACAGAGCAGATCCTGGGAAATCTTTCCTTTGCTTGTCAGGACGGCAACATCTGACCTTGTCCCTTGTCTGGAAGTTACCTTGATAAAGCTGAGTTCCTTTGCCAAGAAGAAAAGATGAATTGTGGGCATGAATTGATCAGCACAACTGCCTCACCTCAGCCAAGGTGCCTGAACAGGTACAGCTATTGCAACATCTTTCTTTAAATAAAAGGCACCATTGGAGGCCTATATTTAAAAAGGAATTCAGTGATGAGGTGACTTTGTACAGCCAAGTCAGGCATATAAATCTATTTGAGTATTGAAATCCTTGGAGGACACACTTGTTCCTGCTCACATATTCTTACCTTTTTTCCTAAATATGATTTAATGGGGCATTTACAGACTGAGAGCAGCTCTTTGTTACAACTCAGTGTACAAAAATTATATACCTGATTAACTGCTCTGCAGGACCAGATCCTCATTTCATACTATTTTAAAGAAGTAGCTCCCGTGGAGTAAAAAGATTAATTCAAAGTTTTATAGAATTAAAAATTTGGTTATAAAATTGTTATGCTAGAATTATACATGATTGGTTTGGATAATTTTAACATATACCTAAGACATTAAATAGAGTGTTGTAAAAGTGATGGCTTTGCCAATTAACAATGGTTTTTTTGCCTAAGACTTAGAAGAATGAGTGTATAAAAAAGTAATTTTTTATTTGAGAGCGAGCTACTGTCATGAAAGCTGAAATGCATCATGGAGTAGGCAGGTGTAGGAAAATAATCTGTGTTTTCTGGCAGTCAAGTAACAGCTGATCCTTCTGTGCCCTTTATCCTGTGTTCATGTTGGAAAACTGCTTTTGGTTTCAAATTAGGACCCCTGAAACAGATTATTGGGCCTTAAAGCATAAGTCTAATGTTTTTGAATATGTTATAAGTATCATTATAACAAAATTTGGAATATTTTGTTCAGGAGATCTGTCTGAGCAGTGTGTCCTGTCAGGACTACATGGAAGAACACGTCTGCAGGAACAGCAATTCCATGTGCCATGGAATACGGTGCCTTCCTGCTCTCCTTGCGGGTGGAACAGGGAGCACAGCGAACAACATCTGTATTAGAAAGGTCTGTGCTCTTCCCTTCATATCTGCAGATCAATGAGTGCAATGCTTGCATTTCAGAAGAGCTTACAGCCAAAGTTCCATAATAAATTGTCTAAGCCAGTGCAGCTGACAGACATTCTCTGTAAAGCCAAAGGCAGACAAACGGCTTCGAGGCGTTCTGCCCCTCTAACCCGTGCGGCCCCGTTCCCCTCGCTGCTGAAGGCTGTTTTGTCCACAACAAATAAACACAAGTCACTCGTTAGTCCCAGGAAGGGAGCACAATTCAATATTGCACCTGTAAACAGTTACACATTTCTATAGCAACTAATGTTTGCCAGCATGGCCAAAGAATTCCCTTTATTATAAAAACCCAAGCAGAACATTAGGGGGAAAATCCATTACTGAAGAAATACCCAATTCCAGGCAGAAAGGTCAGAATTGCTCCTGGGTTCTCAGCATTGGATGCACATACCTCTGGGCACTTTGGCAATCCACTCAAGTGCTCAAACTCCATTTTTTTATACCACCCACATGCTGCTGCTTGAAGAACAAAATTTTTAACAGTCTTAAAAAGAATGAAGTTAGAGTGAAATCCAATGGACTGCAGTGACCCTGTATTTTTTTCTCTCTTCTTAATATTGAAGAAGTTCTTGACAGTGGTAAAACTAGAGCTGTCCCAGGGTAGCCTGGGAGGTAAAATTTTGGGAAATAATTTTCTGAGAACTCCTAAGGAAAATCCCTGAGTGCCTGCTTTGGATATAGGATAAACAATTCTGGTTTGGTAGCACAAGTTATTAATTATTAGCCCCAGAACGTCAGGTGTTATCCATAAAAGGAGTTTACCACAGTGCATTTCAAGTCCATGGAGGATACCAGGGGTGTTTTGATTAGAAGTAGTGCAAAAAATAATAGAGGATGTTTTCAAGTTGGGTTCAGATTTGGTGCAAATCCAGTAAGAAAATCCTGATGCCATAATAGATTACTCAGTGTCTCCTTGCCTCATCTGCATCCAGGAAAAAAAATTCTAATTACATAAAACACAATGCGCAGGTCCTGCCAGTTCATGTTAATGATCTGTATTGGCACTCGTTGTAGGGCAGGAAACAGCAATTCTATTATAGTATGCCTTATCTATTTCCCACTCCTCTTTTACTTAGAAATAGATTTAACTAGCCTGGTTTCCTTCTTGCATCCTACCTGTTGGTAAAATTGCTGGGCAGAGTTAAAATCATGTTGCAAGTGTCAGTCCAGGGACTGTTATTTAGGAGGTATTGCATGTAATGGGTTCTGAAACATTTTCAACACTTTTTTGTATTCAGGACTCAGGTTAAAATGGTTTTTGTTAGGGGAAAAAAGTAGGACAAAAAGTGTCTGCATCATCATAATCTGGAAAAGAAGTGTTGATAAATTGTCTGGGCAGCACTTGTCAGGACTGAGTGATCCTTGGAGATCTGGGCACTGCTTGTGCCATTCAGTGCCAGCAGTCCTGGAGTGGGGGCAGAGATCAGGACAGGTGCTGGGTGTTTGAACTGAAATAGATTCATTGCTGAACTAATGATAGGTTGTTGTGACATACTTTATGCTGGCAAAACCACCATCTTGTGCAAGACCCCGTGAAGCCTCACCTGATTTTATTAGGATTGTGAACAAATCTCTGCCCTGCAGAATATTATGGCGTAGCCACAAAAGCCGTGCAGATCTGCCAGATGGTGTCAGGAGCAGGATAATTTGTCTTATCAAAGCCTCCATCAAGTACCAGGCTCCTGGTGCTTGAGTTAATTTGGAGAACTGTGAGACAGAAAGGCTTTGCACACTATTGACAAATCCTACACTTCATAGCTCCAGTTTTGGAGCGAGGAATCCGGGGAACACAAGTGACACGAGTTTGCTCAGTAATCTCCACCGTGTACAGACAAACATCCCAGAGATACAATGCCCCTGCAGCCATGCCCGGCTCTCGGGGAATGCTCATCCAGTGCAGACTGGGAAAGGCAAAGCCTGGAATTTCTGAGGTAAATAACTGCAGAATGGGAATAAAAATCCAATGCACTTCACGTACTCCAATTTCTTCCTATCTAAAAAGTGGTGATAAAGATAAAATTTTCCACGTGGACAAAGGTGTATAAAGTAGTCTCGATTAACTAACGTGAAGGATGAAATGCTGGATGTTATGCTGGAAACAGCTTATAAATGGGCTTTTTTCCCAATGCAGTTGGCAAGTGTTTCAGTGGGAAATACTTTGCCCCAGATTTTCAGCAGTGCTCATCACTTTAAAAATCCAGTATGCTTTGCTGAAATTGACATTTTTATCAATTTCACCATATGAAATCTCTGGTAATAAATTGTGTTTCAAACCTAGAAATTATTCCAATATAACTGTAAACAAGTTCAGCATTCCCTAACTTTATGGCAAGAAACTACTACACAAATAGACAAATAGAAAACCCTCAAATCCTCCAGTGAAAAAATACACAAGTTGTGCTCTTAAAAGGTGCTGCCATGAAGAACTGCTTTGTCCCTCATGCTGTGCAAATCCCCAGCATCTGGATCCATATAAATCGCTGTGAAGATTCATCATCCTCTCCTGAAAAGTCCCTGTAAGAAACTGCAGTTGTACGAGGTGTCTGCCATGAGATACTGCTACAAATAAATCTGACAAGCAAACAGCTCCAGCAAAATGGATTGCAGCTGATGGAGTGTCAGCTGGCTCAGTAAGCTGGGCTCTTTTACGGCTGCAAAGAATGAAAGACCAATCTTTGCGAAAAAGTCGGGTAGCTGATGGAGTCAGTGCTTGGGCACAACTGTTTTAAAACACCCCCAAGATTTCAGTATATTCTCAACTGCCTGGTCACACGGGATGGTCAGAGAATCCTAATAATATTGAGGTGTGAGAGCAAATCTGATAGGTCCACGTGCTAGTTTGTGTGTCCTGGATACTATTTTAGAGATGCAAACCCCCACTTCATTGTGCAAAGATGATATCTGGTGTTTTATTTGTAATCACTTCCCAGGAATGGAAATTTGAAAACATTAATAAAGTGCTAAATGATCTCAGACCCCTGGAGAGTCTCTATTTTGGAAAGATTACCACTGTCATATGTATAGTTAATTGTATGGGTACAATTGTTTTTTCTCCCTTTTCTCCCCTTTTCACCAAATAAAACTTAAATATTTACTGTAATGAATGAATTTAAATTATTTCCATCAAGCTTGTAAGTCCATTCCCATATCAGATATTCAAATAAGTAATTTGATTTAAATTAGTAATTAAAGTTATCTTATTTTATGCTTTAAGAAAACCAGTGCATGTTAAAATTTCTTAAAATATATTATAAAATGAATGTTATGAATGGTAATTTCTATAAAGCAAATATTATTCCAATAATAAGAGTATGAAATAATCAAGCTATTGGAATATATTGGATATTTATGCAACTAGTGTGCATTTGTTCCTATGATTACTGTAAACTATTTAAATGTATGTTAGATCAATACAAAATGTTTGAAGATCAAGGAAATTCAAAAATCAGAACGACTCTTAGAAAAGCCTGGAAATAGATGTATCCTCACAGAAGATTAAGCATTTAAAAATACAGTCTATGAACTTGAGATAAATTCATAGCACAAGATTAAAAGTGTTGAGTATATGTAATTCTAACTAGATCATACACTAAAATTGTGTTCTAGCAGCCAAGGATTAATTCAATGTATGCACATCTGCAAGATTATTTAACAAGAGGAGGCAGAAAAATAATTCAAATGACAGACAGTGTGTTTTCCTGGCTATTTGTGTGTATAGTTCACCTGTGTGGGAATGAACAACTATTTCTCCTTTTTGGGAAAAGAGATGGCCCATTTTCCAGTCACTGAAATTAATCCTACCCACAATAATCTGCTCTCTTTTTGGTTTGCTTCACAAACAGAAGTCTTGCACACAGTGCAATTTAAAGGCAGAATGTACTGTTCTTACGTATTAGAAAATAACATTATTTCAGGGCAGAACATCATTCACAAATACTGGCTATTTAACAAGGAGTCTTAAACATAAACCTGCTGAGCTACCGTGTGCCATTTTTCCAGAGAAAATGCACACTCGCCAGTAAACTGCATAAATCAGATTAAAGGAAATATACGAAGACAGAAAAAATACAGTCCAATTTTATACCATTACACAGCTTTTTATATGACAACCTGTGTGTCAAAAGGCACTGCAGAGAGGAACATTTGCATCTCAGCTGTAAAGGAGAAATCTCCCCTGACTTCCATTTGCTGCCCTGGAATCAGAGGGATCCCCTGAGCTTTCAGAAGGGGTGACATTTTCTCAGCTGCAAGGTTGTGCAGCCCAGGCTGTTTACCCAGGTTTCCTGCAGCAATTCCCATCCCCTCCCCTCTACCCCCACACAAGATTATTTGCTTACAAGGGTCCAGACAACAAAAAAACTGCTTATGAAAGGAAATGGTCAGCAGAGGGAAGCCTGCAGTGTTAAGGTTGATTTGTTGAAATTTTGTGTAATTTGGGGTTTTCCTTTGGACTGAACTTAGTTTGACTTTAGGATCCTGCCCATCACACACAGACCAAAGCTGTCTAAAGGGGCAAGTGCTGGTTTGGACTCAGCATCCCCACTCACTGGTGGGTGGCCTGAGGATACTTCAGGGGCAGAGATTCTGATTGATTTTTCTCAGGAAAGAATCTGCTTTGAACTTACCAGAACCCTTCTGCAACCAAACCAACACGTGGCAAGTGGGGACAACAGAATTCATTTATGAACTGCCGCTCCGAACAGATTCATGGATGTGGCCCATTAGTGTGAAACACATCATTTTTTGGATGCTGGAAAAATTCAGAACCCATCTTAAATTCCATGTTATATTGTCAGCAGCAGCCAGTTCAATGAAGCAACTTATATGGTGCAAGAACTGAAACCACTGGGGTAATTCCAGTTTGGGAAAGTGACAACAAAGAAGATGCAAGCTGAAAGCAAAGCCCTCATGTGGAAAGGCTCATTCCTCTGGCAGGAAATAGGAGATACTTGGTGATTGAACAGTGTAATGCTGTGAGCTTGAGACAAACATTTGGAAGCAGGTGAGGGAGAAGTCTTTAAAATAGAATAAAAAACATCTGGGAAAGCATTTCTGAAAGATGTGACATAGAAATACTGCAGTATTCCACTAATCTGAAGCAGGCCTTTTCTTAAGGTCATAAAATGTGAATGGCTTTTTTCTTCTTTTTTTTTTTTTAATTCATTCCTGTTTGTTGGATTCCATATGCATTCCACGCATCCACCAGTATTAACTTTATCTTTGTTTCTCTGGTGCTGATGCAACAGGTTTTCCATTTCCAAGGTTAAATTTCCCTCTGTACAATAGAGCAGGATTATAAAAGTCTCAGAAATGTTAAGATTGCACTGAACTATGACAGCTGTTCTTGCTAACTTTGCTGCTTACCAGTGCCGAGGCTTCTACTGAGCAGAGAATTAACATCTGCTGTCACAAGCTGATTCCAGAAGTGACAGTAAGTTGTAAACTGAAAAATGTTGGCACAATTTCTCTGTATCCTTTACACTGAAAGCAACTTATGGAATTCACTGGCTATGGGCAAGGGAGGCAGTGTGCAGTAATTAATGGCATATCTAAAATCTGTGGCACACATTTGCATTTGTCTCTAGAGAAAGAGTAAGATGACAGCATCTAGGTGAATACTCAGCAGAATTTCACACTCAGGATTCTTCTGTCTCAGTAATCTGTAAGATTGCTGTAACCAACTAAAGATTATATTTACCCCACTGGGAAAAAAATCTTATTAAAGAGTGTCCCAAGACAAAGAGTTTTCTGACTGTTTGTGCTATCCCTTTTTTCCTCCCCCGCCTTTAAACTAATCAATATTAAGTTCAGGAAAAGAATCTAAAAGAAAATTAGAACATCAGCTTCCAGGGGATGGCAGGGAGACAACTGGCTGGTTCATCTCTGTCACTTCTACTTCTTGTTTTGAAATCAGCCAGTGGTGAGCGAATAATCCCAGCTCCCTGTGAACCTGTCAGGTTTGCAGTGGGCAGTAAAGCCCTCACGTCTTTCCAGGTGAAAAACTGTTAGAGAATGAGAAGTGACTTAAATGATCAATGCCCAGAAGTAAGAGCCAAATTTGAAGACTGACATGTTTGTCTTGCTGCGTTTGGCTCCTCGGTGCCACGTGACTGGATCTGAGCTAACATTAATAATGGAGAGCACAGAGCCATCTGTTCAGCTGTCTGTCGGAAGTGACTCAGTAGAGAAGCCCAGCTCTAACTGCTCAAAACACCTACACAAAACTTCTAGGAAAGAAAATGAGGCAGTTGTAACCCCAAAAGGCTTCACGACTGCCAGGAATCCACAGGTACCTCACACCAATTACTCAGCCGACTTGGACACGCTGCAGCAACATCAGAGAAAAGCCCTGCTAAGACTAAATCCCGTCTCCTCTGCCTGGGTGGTTTTTCTCTTTGTTGCAGCTGTTTCAAGAAAAATATAGAGAAACATCCCAGTCACTCTCTTGGAAGGAAGAGGGAAGTTCATCTTCATCTGCTCTCGGAAGACATGGCGAAGTTGTCATTGCAAATCGTATTTTAAATAAGTGTGTGGGAGTACGTGTGAGACGGAGGGAAGATGAGAGACCTTACACTTAAATAAGACAAAGACAAGCTCTTCATACACAAAAGCTATTCTTTTGTTGCTCCTACTAGTCCTACCTCCTCCCTGAAGTTTCCACTTCCTTTCACTTGATAACATTTCCTACAGGTAGTGCACTCTGGCAAAATGCTGTGCTAACTGAGTTCTAAATTTTAAGACACTCAGAACACATCAGTAATTTCACACAGGAAAAACATCTTCAGCAGGCAGCCTTCAACAATAAGGAGCATTAAGTAACAGCTTCTGAAACATTCCTGGTAGAATAAAAAAAAAGCCCTGACTGACAATTCATTCGTCATAATATGGTAAGATTGATTGCCTTAGAAAGCCTATGAAATCACGTTCCCAGTGATGTTATTTGAAGGCTCTGTATAATTCATCGACCGCTCTGTCATGCATTGTGCATGTGATGTTATATTTCAGACACATTGGGAAGTATTAGATATAAAATTACTTTGTAGGATGCAGCCCGGACGTAAAAAAGTGCATTGCTTGGGACTACATGATTCAGTGAGAAAATATAAATGGGAAATTACTGGAGCTGAAATTTTATTGCCAAGTTATTTATCTTTGTTATTACTTTCTGAATCCTTTTGTGCTTATGGTCTGCTACAACAGATAGAAAAACTCTTACTTACACTTTACACTGAGGATTATGAAGGTGGAAATAGTCACTACATATCAAAAAAAAAAAAAGATTAATGTGTGGTCCAATTTTGTGTTTATTCTCCTAATGTCTAAAACTGAATTTTATGTATATTTATATATATGCCTATACATCTACAGACACACACACATTCAGTCTGACTAAACAGTTCTAGAATTAGACTGAACGTGAATAGCGATGCACTATTTTAAGAGAGAAAGATGTGAAGATGACTTGATTTTAAAGAAAAGGGAGGGTCTTTTCATTGTGAGAAGAAGGAATTATATGCATATAAAAATGCCTTGGCTACCCATAGATTTCACAGGTAGAAAAGCAAGTTTCCAAGGAAAACATAGCTATTCATAAAGGTGACTACATCCATCTATAGCTTCTAGAAAACAGAGAATGCTTCCAGTTCCCACCTCTACAATGGCAGTCTGGCTCAGGACTTCAGTCAAGGTGCATCCCACGTACCATTTAGTTTGTCAAATTAATTTCCTGTTCATGTATGTAATTAGAGCACTGCTGTTCCAGAAATGGGCTTTCACTGGCACTCTGGCTGTAGCCACTGATGGCCATGGCTGTGCTTGTAAATCAGTCATGTCCTGCACTGCAGCACTGAGTGTGCACCGGGGGAGGGAGGATTTAACTTCAGTCTCTGCCAGCTTTAGTTTCTGACCATTTAAACTTCTGCACTTTCCTTCCAGGAGACTCTGACAAATGACACACACAAAAGGCTGGAAGAGAACAAGTTCTGAGGGAAACACACACAGTTTGCAATATGTTACCAAACCCCATCTTGGCATCACTAATTCCAAAGCCATCCTTAGTTCTCTTTCATAAATGTTGCCACCGTGTGATCCATCCCTCTGGAAGAAAATGGAAAGAAAAAAGGACATCTGCATTCCAATATCATAGTCTCCAACTGGATTTCTGTACTGCTAAGAGTAAAGGGAATTAGGGATTTCCAGAGAAGGCTTCAGCACTGTACACATCTCCAAAGACTTGCCCTTTGCTCCTGCTCCTTCCCCTGTGGAAGCTGAGCAGGATGGAGCTCATGCTGGTTTAAAAGCAGTTTCAACAAATATGAGAAAATGAATCAAAACCAGGAGACTGAGAATCCCACATGATGCAGCCAGCTGAGCTCTTTGCATTATTTCTTATTCTCTGTAGTCTGAAAGGATTACAATAATGCTAATTTTTGTGAGGACTTGTCGTGGCAAGTTGAGGGGGAAGCATATCCTACATTGGTTCGTGGGGCTGTAATAGAACTTTCTGTAACTCATAAAAAGAATCTAAGGATTCCATGACCTGCACAACTGTTCATATACAGAATAAGAGCAGAAATCCTAAAATAAATGAAGAATCAGATTTACCAAAAACTGGTAAATATTCTGGTCAAGACAGGATCTGATAAACATGTAAAATGTAAGTACAATTAAACAAGAAATCTTATGTTTTAAGCAATACATTTGCAGAGCTGCTCATGCCCATAACTTCACAAATTGGAAGCTTCCAGCTGAAAATTTTATTGTCCATTAAAATCTTTGCTCTTAATTGTGGTTATACGATAATAATGTTAATTAAAAGATCTTGTAATTATGTCACATAGGTATCTCTAAGGATCTATGTGCCAACATGAAAGTGCAATTGCATTCCTGATAGTGATGTCTTGGAAATAAATCTAAACATTAACTTAAATCCTTACAGAGGCATCTCTCAGCTTCAAACAGAAGAATTTTGAGATGTTCAGAAACAGAAACAAGTTTTTTTTCCGGTGGAAAGGTCCAACATGCTGGTTCAGAGTAGTTAATGAACAACTAAACTGATTCTGCTTCTAATTAAGAAACATATTTGGTGTGAGAGGGTATTTTGAAGGTAAAGAGCAGAGGAGGAAAGAATTTTTCATTTGAAGAAAATAATATTATTTAGTGCTTAGCAGCAAAAAAAATTTATTTCTGGCTTTTCCCTTGTCTGTCATTTTCCTGTGCATGTCAGGTTGTGTGCAAGCCTCCTTAAATCAGCTATAATAAAATCTAACTCGTAGAAATGATATCAGGTTAGTTAAGCATGCCCAGAAAGAAGACATAGGAATGACAAATAATACTTTTATAAGGTAACACCTGCACAATGGCTATTAGCTGGTGCATTTAATTTGTGTTTTTATTTAAAAGACAGATTCATAAGCGCATTTTCATTGTCCCCACATCAAGGGATATATAAAAAGAGGGAAATGCCTGTTTGGTTAAGACATATAATTTGCTCAGCTCCTTAATCAAGTACTAAAGTAAAGCTTTATTTCTTACAATTCAGTGCATATTAATTTTTTGCTAGAAAACTCATCTCCTCAGTTTTAGTCCTGCGTATATCTGCTGGAAAAATGCATTAGAACACTGCTTAATAAAAGGGAACTATTTTAACCTTTTGTAAAGTTAAACCCATTTTCCGAAGGTTAATATTTAACATGGAATGAGTACTGAACAAACGGAGATTTTACCCCAGGCACCGTTAGCCAAGTGTTTAAAAATCACCTTTTCTGCATGAAAGGATGATTCCAAGCAACTAAACCCCAGACATTCAGCTGGTTAAGTAAATTCTTCCATCTATCTTTGCTGAGCAAAGATTGAAACCTGCTCACCGTGGAGCCCCTGTAACAGCAGGCTGCTCACAGGGCTGGGCTGCTGAGCTGGGCCTTTTCCCACTCATCCCAAACTACCCCTTTATGCTCTCACTGATACAGTTTTTACTGGAACTGAAAGAAAATACCTCTGCAGAACAACCTGACTGTTTATTTTGTTACAGCAAACTATGCTCCAGTCTCCACAGGAAACCAAAGCTGGGCCCTGCATGGAATTCCCAATACTGTAAATATTCATTGCCAGGTAAGATTAATTTCTTGCTCTGCACACAGAGTCCTTCAAAGCACATTCAAGCACCATGCAGCTAAAAAAATTAATTTCTCTTTATTCTTCCTCTTTTGCTTTGGATTTATAATTTTTTTTCCTCTTCACTAAATATAAAACAATTTTTAATTGAACTATCTCAGCATGGTGGGTTTTTTCTGTATCACCAGAGCCCTGCAAGTGATTACCTTGTGAAAAATTGCTCTACATTGATCTAACCTGAGTTTGCACTGACTCCCTCTGTATCATGAGCCAGACTGGCACTGTAACCTGAAGAGACATGTCCTCTAAATGTGCTCTTGCTGTGGATTTTTTAAGATTCTGTCCTGTACAGAGAGCTTGGTAACATGTCCTCAAATCCCATCTAGCTCAGCCAGCCAGCCTCCTAAACACTGACAGTTTTAGGAAAGAGCCCCAACTTTTCACTGTCTAGCCACCTCTCCATTAAAAGCAAACTCTTCAGCTACACCTCCTATGTTTTATAAATGTTTTTGGATTCATAGCAAATTGTATCAGTATTCTGAATGAACAGCATTTGGAAAATGCAACTATTTGAGTTAAAAAAAATGCACTTTTGCAGCATTACAAACTTTCTTAATTTCATGTTGCCAGTAACTGAAGGGCCAGAAAATCAGGCTGTAGGCTGAATCCCTTGAGTTCACAGCCCTGTTTGTGGCTCTGTCCTGATGCAGCAGCTGACCAGGAAAAACAATTTCCTCTGTCCCCAACTCTGCTTTTCCAGTTCTGAAACCCTGAGCCAGCAAAAAGCTCCAATTAAATCTTCAGGAAAAGTAGCAGTAACCACAGACCAGCCTACCTGCACACCTCACACTATAGACAGCCTGTGACTCACGGTCGAGATGTCATGATTTTATACATGAAAAGCAATAGTTGCTCTAATTATGCTCTAATTAGTTCGCTATTGACTGCAAAGGAAAATGCATGTGCTCCTCTGACAGGTGTATGAAACACAAAGGAGAAGAGTAGAACTACAATACTGTCAGATGTTCCCAGACATGCTAACCAATATATCATTCCAATAAATTTCGGTTTTGAGATGAATATAAAAGCTGAACACATTCTATAGAATAGCTCTAGACAAACTGCCAGGAAGAAGAAGATCTTGAATTCAAAGTGTTTAATATATGATCACATCTCCAAGTACGGTAACTCAGAAGTGGGAGGGTACTGAGGGAATGTTAAATGTAGGGCATTATATATTAATACAATTTCTTTCTTTCCCCAAGATAAAGAATATTTTTGCTCACGCAGCCTTAATTTAGATGGCCTGTCAAGTCCCCCTTTCTGCAGTGTCATGATGAAAGACACTGATGTGGGCCAGCAGAGGCAGTGCAGGGGCTTTTCAACTATTACTGTATAAATGCTAATGAATCTCCTCCAATGAAAGGCCCCAGCCAGATTCCTCAGCTAGACCCTCCTTACAGCACCCACAAATTATCCAGTTGTTTGCTTGTGTTGAATCTCAGAACGTTTTGGGATCTGCTGAAATCAACACAATGTCTCACTCTGATTTCAGAGGGTGCTGCAGCAGTCCTTAACACCGGGATCATCCTGCCGTGAGTCCATGCTCGTGTCTGGTCCTGCCATAAGGCCTGTGGGCTCTACACCAGGTCAGGGCTTGTGCAGAGCCTGAGCAATGGCAGAGCATCTGTGGTGAAAGGGAGCTGGGAGTTCAGCCTGCTCTGTGTACACCCAGCCTGACACCTGCAGGGCCATCCCCAGGCTTAGGGCAAGAGCTGGATGTTGGGAGGCAACAAAATTCCCAGGATGCTGCTGCCTATTTTACCTGTTAGAGCCCTCCGGAATAAGGCAATCCCAAATGGCTTTGGGCATAGTCTATGTGGACTGTGGGGCAGCCACTTGTACTGGGAACCAGCTCACCAGTTCCCCAGAAATCTTTCTATTTCCATACAAACAAAAAAAACCAGCTTTCCACGGGGCTCTCCCCTCCCTGTTACTCCCGCCAGGTGAGAACCCATGTTTCATTCTCCCATGGGACAGGAATGCTGGGGCCCTGCCCCCTCGGGGGACTCATAATCCAATTTTGCCTACAGTGTTGAGAAAACCTGAGCCTGTGCTGAAATACTGAAAACTCTGCCTTCATCTTCACTTGTCATTACACAGCTGTGTTATCAGAGCATGCTACAATCACACCTTTATATTTCAGGGCAGGCACATCTTGCTGTCTTTCCTGTCAAATTACAGGAGACATTTACTGGTCTGACCATCCTCATTAAGCAGCTCCTTTACAGCCGTGCATTGCCACAGTACAAAGCAGTTTTAAGCTCTTACAAATAAACCAGTTTATCATAATTAACTGCGTGAT
This sequence comes from Ifrita kowaldi, assembly GCA_013398055.1. Taxonomy (NCBI): domain Eukaryota; kingdom Metazoa; phylum Chordata; class Aves; order Passeriformes; family Cinclosomatidae; genus Ifrita; species Ifrita kowaldi. The sequence continues at coordinate 71,017 of VZRS01014328.1, forward strand.
GGGATAGAGCTTCCTAAAGACAACTGTAAATATTGCTTCCTTGCTTCTGACAGCCTGGCAATGAGGACTTGCCACGAGGTGAAAGAAGCATCTATATTTTACTACCTCAAGCAGCAGAGTGGGCTAACCAGAGCAATAATTGCAATGATCATAGTCTTCACCACTCTTGACTGTGCAGAGAAATATGCAGTGACATCACTCGAGAGCGGTCTTTGCTGAGCGGGATCAGTGGGGATGCAGCCAGGGCTGGAATGTTAATGACTTGCAGTAAAATCAGCAGATTTATGTTCTCCTCAATCACAGATAGAAGAAATGCACTGAAAGAATGTCCATTGAAAGGCTAGCTTTAATTAACTCTCACCCTCACCCAGCACAGGGAGAGCTGTGCCTGACTCAGGCTGCTCTAAAGGTGCTTTGCCACACCTGCAAAGTGGGTGGATTGAGCAGCGAGCACGTCTCGGGTGGCTCCTGCAGACCAGCGTCTCCCAGCTGGGAGAGCCACTAGAAGGAATCAGAAGGGTCAAGAAGCTTTGAAATTTTTACTGTAATCTAAATCAAAGGAAATCGTGTTCATCCGCTCCCTTTACATCTTTCTATCTCAAGGTCAAGTGTTTTCTGTAAACTTTCCCAGGCACACACAGAGAAAACGACACAAGCTCAGCGTTGCCACAGAGCCACTTTAGCTCTCCCAGGGTAAACGTAAAGAGTGCAATGAAAAATGCAAGGAGGGAAATGGACAGTCAGTGGGACCTGGGCTGCTCAATCAATATGCAGCACAATAACCATTTTCAGTGTGGAAAAATTTAAACTAGAAATCTCTGGCTGTCAGCACCTTCCTTTGCAAATGAAACTCTGATGCCTGGCTCCTACAGGATCCGGACGCAATGAAAATGCCATCCAGTGTGCTCAGACTGAGAGACAGTTCCCCAAACGGTAAGTTTGAAAGAATAAGAAATCTCATGATGCAGAGTTGTGAACCCAGCCCCAGACAATCAGGAAAATGGAGTGACTGACAGCAAAAGACGCAGCAGGCTAAGCCTGGTCACAAGCCACCGTTGTGTTGTGCCTCCAAGACAGAAAGTACTAAAAACCAAATAAAATCTTAAGAACAGAAAGTCATCGGCTCAAGATACATCATGTGTTCACTGAATCAGATCCTTTCCTTATTTTTATGCCACAACCCTTAATCCCTGGTGTCAAGAATCTCATCTAATTCTTTCAGCTTCTTGACTATATTCTCTCACATTGTTACGCAGGGGTGCAGGCTCATTACTTGCTACATGAACCTGCTCTGCAGAGTTTGTATTTGACTCCTGATTTTCTAAGCCTTCAGATTAAGTCCTCTTATTGTTAGGCTCTTTTGGATCAACTTTATAAAAATTTTTATTTCTTCCTTGAGTTATTACTTTATTAAATTTAAATCTTTAATAAAGTCTCCTTTCCCCCATGACAATAAACTTAGCATGAATAAACTTTTCTCACAACTTTTGCAATTCTCCAAGCCTTTATTTTCTCACTCAAATCTGAAAGATTTCTACATAAGGTAGAAATAAGGCATTATTTCTTTAGTGTTCAAAAGAAAGAATAGAGCCCCCCCTACACTGAATGTATGAGTTGTGGGTGAAATTCCTACTTGCAGCACACCGTGTTCTTGGGTTTACACATATCTGGTCTGTCGCTGGAATGCCTGTGCTAAGTTAGAGGTAACTACATCTGTGGCAATTCCTATTGGTTCTATGCCCTTGTATAAGCTAAACCCAGCTCCTCAGTTATGTTTTGCTTGGGTGTGCTCATTACAGAGTCCTGTCACTGATTCTAAATCTGTGCTAATTGATGGTGGCTTCATTTTGATTGTGAGAACAGAGCCAAGTAACATTCTGAGATCTTCTCTGCCTCCCCGACTAGAACATGAACTAGGGCTTTGTTTTGTTTATGCCTCTTCTTTAACAGCACCTACTTGCACAACATCCCTGCTCAGCTGCTGTGTCTGGAGCAGCAGTTCCTGATCAATCCAGGGGAGCAGGCAAAGACATCCTTCTGTAACAGGCAGGCTGCTCTTCTTCAGGGGCATAAAATCCATGTGAGGTCAGGCAAGCAACACTTGTGGTGCTGCAGACTCCATTATTCTTTGGCTGGTTTCCCATCAGCCTTGCAAGTTAACCTCTCAGGGATGAGCTAATTAGAAAATGGCCCATGAAATTGTCGAGACTCGCACCTCACACCTCCGTATTGCTCCTTCAAACTCTCTCCAGAGGGCGTTGTCGGGATCTTGTGCTTTGTCACCTGGAACTCAAGGCTCGGTGCCTTTAATGAGGGATGTGCTGAAGCACCTGGATTTAATAGAGATGCCGAGGGCAGCTCTCTCCATCCCACTCCTGTGTCACCGGTGGCATTGCAGGGAGTGGCTGCAGTGCACAGAGCATGCAGCAGCTGATCTGAGGTGCTGGGGTTTGAGCTGTGTCCCTGTTGTGCTGTACCGCATTCCAACACTTCAAACTCCCCATTTAGCTGGGCCACACAAAGAGCTGCTGTGATAGATTGTGGCATGACACTGAATAATCAAATTAATAACCTAATAACGTGACACCTGCTGTCCACAATTACGGTGGCCACTGCTCATGAGTTTGGCTCCTGGAAAAGGGAGGGATAATGAATCATTCATCAGCTGCTCTGATCATCAGAGAATTCATACCTCCTCTGTCTTCAATAAACCTTTTCACTCTTATTTATAAGCAACATTTTACTTTGCAATGATAGATGCTAAGTACCTCTTAAATATCTCTGTCACTTCCTAAATAAATGATAGATACTGAAAAATGCTAACAGATTTGCATTATGGTAATTTTTTAATGTTAGAACTAAACTTAAAAAAAAAAATAGAAAAAGAAGAGAATATAATCAAGGTCAAGCAAGAGGCCCTGATCAGTGTAAAATGAATGCCTTGATAAAGAAGAATAATGATTTGTTGACATCAATATTTTTTTCAAGTCAGTAATGGTATTATTTCATTCTAAATAAGAATGAAACATGCAGTGGCTCTTAGTCACAGATTAGATGAAATGGTGGTGCCATCTGCTTTAAACTTCTGTAACTATTATTTGGTTATTTAAACTAATACATCAGACTGAGAGAAAATCAGAAACTGTTGCATATACAGCTCCCACAGTGAATTTTCAGGGACAGTTTTGCTCTGTGTATTAACCCAAAATATACTAATAAAAAGTCTGAGTAACGGAATATTTTACGGAGAGTCTCATAAAAGTTGGAGAAAATTTTATTCCAGTTCACTGTAGCTGTTTCTATGCTAATCTTTGATGCTATTGTGCTTTTTCCTGTATACTGTAAGCAGACATGCATTGCTGTGGAGCTCTTGGGTAACAACAGGGATTGAACCGTTCCCTGCTGTGCTGAAAACCTGTCTTGGCCTTTTGAAAATCGTATTTCTCCTGCCCTCGGTCTACAGAGATCACAGACAAGCCAGTTACAATGCATTAGAAAATGCACTTTTCCAGCTTGTTTCTGGCTTCTTTAAATTCCACATTTAAGCAGCTGCTTAAGCCTCACTGTTTTCAAAGTCACTGCCTGTCTGCAGCCTCCTCTATCTTGCTGTGAATATTTCATTCTCTGATATTTTGTTTGACTCAATACTCTAATTTTTAGCACCAAGTTTCTAAGTATTTGTCCAATTCTACTGGTCATGACCTTTGTGTGTCTAACCTGCTAAAATAAACCTTCAGTCCAAGTTATAGAAGCATAAGATAATATTTTTGTTGAGTTCACTAAGCTTTGGATTAGGGCTATGTGTAAAATAATTCAAGATTTAAATAATTTAAGTAACTTAACAAGTCATAACTTTCAACCCATATGAACTTCGATCAATTCAGGCCTGACTGTAAGAAGTTCTGAGCAATTCTTGCTTACTTCAAAATCAATAAGTGGCACAGCAGCTCTCAATCTCTCTTTATTTGATCCGCAAGTAAGAGCTTAAGAATTTGACCCCATAAGGCAAAACTTTTCTACATAATCAATATGCGAGACCACAGCCATATCCCAGCCAGCTCTGCTGCCCTAAACCCTGCTTAAAAATTGCATCAGTGTCTGTGTTGTAGATAACCTCGGGCTCTGTGGAATTTCAGGAAAACAGCTGGGATTATCAAGTCCACAGAAATGGTTTTCAGAAAAGATACAATGGAGTCTTTCATAAATAGAAACTTTCTGCAGTACTGAACTATAAATTACTGTATGATAACATCTTCCCAAAGACAAAACCTCTCAGCTTTTTGTGTTTGGGGCTTTTTTGTACTGGTACCCGAATCAATGATGTCCTATCAAGCCCAGGAGAAAATGAAGGGAATTTCCAGGACCCACAGCTGAACTCTTTTCAGGATGACTTAGTCTTCGGTACGACAAAGTAATAAGGTTCTCTACATTGATGCAAATGCATTCCTAAAGGTCACCTTAAGTTTAAAGAAAGCGTTGTGAGGAAAATCTGATTTCTCAGTGCTGATTCAATAGCACAATGTGTTAGCACTTTCACAATGTGCTAGCACTTTTCAGGAGACTTTGCCACTGGCACTTGCTATTTTTATCTACCCACCAGGCAGCTCAGCAAAACCCAAGAAACAATTTAACTTTGTTCATTCTTCCCCCTTGTGTATATAATAATACAGGAAGAAGAAATAAGGTGAAAACATAAAATGATCATTAAAAATGAATGAGAAGAGAGTGTGGATAGAAGACTTTTGGGTAAATGGACTGCATCCTCATTGGCACATGGCTTTTTTTGTATTTTTTTTGCTTTGCTGTAGGTTAAACAGAATATTAACTATTTGCTCTGATTAAAGTGCATCGTGGTTTTGCACTGAAGACACACCGGGGGAATAAATTCTGAACAGGAGATCAATACTGTCACTGCTGCTTCTCCCTTGCTCCAGGGGAAGGGAGTTTTGTATCTTTTGTTCTGCAAGCCACTTCCACTCCATGCTGTTGTTACCTGGCCCTTGAGGTGGAGCCATGACTCTCTGTTCCTTCACTGCCTGTCTGCTCTTCACCGTCTGTGGAAACCTGACAAGGGGACAGTGTAGGGTTTGCAATATTTTCACATATAGGCAAGTGTTCAATAAAGTGTTCAATAATTTATCAATCTGATCTGAAACCAGTGCATGGAAAGATCCCTGTTTTGCCACTGACTTCTATATTACATGTTCCAGTGGCAATATTGGTGGTACTGGAATAGTAATCCTCTATAATGTAACTTCACCTGCAGAGTAGCTCTGCTGCCATCTTTGGGAACACCAAGGTCTTTTAGATGGTTTGTTGCACTGCACACTAAGGTTATGAAAACTAATTTAAACAGGAACAGAGGTCTGGGCTAGCCATCCCCCACTACACTAATTAACAGCCTAAAGGCTTTCCTCCTTGAAGGAGGAATAAGGACATCCACAGAAAGGCTTAGTGTGCAATATTTTGTTCACACCTGAGCTCATTTCACAGTTTTCTCACACAGGTAAGCAGAATTCATTCTGATGAACGTAACTAAACAGCCTTTGCATAGCTTTGTCATAAAGAGGGGATCAAGAAAGCCTCTGTCTGCTGAAAAATCAAGTAGTTACGCTTAACATAGGAGACTCTTGGTAAAGTGTTAGGTCAATCTGCATCCCAAGTACGCTGCTTGGTCACCAAACAGGGGCTGTTTGGATTCCTTGTTGTTTGCTGTGAGACCCTTGACTACAACTGCTACAGTTTTCCTACATTGATGCACAGAGGAGTCCAGGCACGAACGGTAAGCCAGGGAGCATTTCTAGTTCAATCTGTTCCACAACTGCATGATCGTATTTAACACTTAGCCAGCATTTAGTTCTACAAAGTGACCTTGCTGCAGCAGTTTCAGAGGTGTTCAGACAACACTGGTGTTACAAAGTGAAATTCTAATTCATGGAATACACCGGTAGCTTTCGAAGGCACACATAAGAGCACTGAGACAATAGAGCAGCACCACAGAAAACAAACAAACCCCACATTTAAGGCTGTTGAACTGCAGAGTTTCAAAACTGCTTTAAGTCCAGGCTGATACTGAAAAAACAGATGGTTTGGCAAACATTTTCCAGAAGTGCAGTTATCTGACAAACCCCTCCACAATGTTATTGTCTTATCAACATGAAAACAACAGAGTTTACAGCGGCACTTCCCAAGGAGAGCCCTAAAGAATACACAGGATTATATCAATGCCCAAGAATCTGCCACAAGCCTCCCTTCTGCCACTGCAGTGGGATCCACTGCCTGTCCTGCAGACCCTGTGCCATTAGGTCATCTCAAAGCATCCCAATCTCTTCATGGCCAGCACTATAGAAGTTACCAGAATGTTCTGGGTGGCAGGATTTATGCGAAGCAGGGATCTCAATAGGAATTTTTGGGAATGCAGCAGCAGGGTGCAGACCATTGCTACTTTAGTCCATAAGCAGAGGGCAGCAATAGTTTGTCTCAGAAATAAGTGACCAGAGCTGCTCAGTGCTGAACCTCTTGCTGCATTATTCCACAAGGAGGAAAGCACCCTACTTTTTACACATTTGTTATCCTTATTTTTCAGAGAACAGCAAGAAGGTGCGTGGGAGGGAAGAATACATTGTTGCTTAGCAATGAGATGCTCATAGCACGGTTGGTTTTTTTAAAGCTTTTGCTAAATATACACATACAAAACTAAGATAAAACCACCCTGAGTACAATGGGGAAGTAAAATTGCATTCCTAAGAATGAAGTTACTGAGGCCAAAGATTTCATTTGTCTCTGTATTAGGTACCCGACCTTCTTAATACAGATATGCTTAAATGTGCAACCATCCCCCAACAATTTATGTTGAAGCACCAATGAAGTTTTGGTTCCAGTTTGTACTTCTTTTTACAAAAGTTTTTTTGAACCTTAAAGTCCATAGAATTTTAAAAAACTCTAAGTTTATGACTTGTAATATGTTTCATAAGTTTCTTTTCTGCTATGATTCACTAATATTCATGCTGATGAAAGAAAATCTTATCTACTTTTTCTGCCTAATTAAAATGTGAAGAATGCACAAAAAAGTGAAGAAATAATCAAGCATATTTTTCTAGTTCTTTTTTGCTGGAATAACATTTTGAGAAGAGGCCCTTCTTGTTTTTATGCTATTAATAATCCTCCATTTGCAAAATCATCAATGTCTGCACAATTATAAAACTGTAATTTCAATTACTGGAGTATGAACAAGTGGGATGAAAGCATGAGTTATGAGGGAGAAACACTGCTTTTTCTTCAACATTTCACTATTAAATCAGGAAACTAACAATCTGTGAGTGGTAAATGGACTTATTTCTAAACAGAACATTGGGTAAAATTAGATTACACAGGCAAGTAATTTCTGAAGCTAAGCAGATTTGAAGTACTATCAGCTGGGTGGACAAGTTGCACAGCTGGTGTTCTTGGGGACTCTAAGCCCTGGCAAAGAAGAGATATCCAAGTGAATACACAGCAATTCCAAGTATTTTGGCTGCTCCTGTGCTGTGATTTTCACCAGCACCTTCTGGCCTCTCTGATGGGAAGATGGGATGAATTTCTCACCCAGGTTAGCAAAAGGCTTTGGTACAAGAGCTTTCCCTTGGGCACTTCAGCCTCTCTCCTGCAAACAACAACGAAGAGGTGAGCCCATCTAAAACACAGTGGTACACAAGCCTGTGGAGCTGGCTTGCCATGGAATATGAGGGTTTTCTGAAAAAAAGACTGAAGTCCATCTTTTGGGAGAAATCAGAGAAAATCTCCAGAAACCGTTAAAACAAAACACACCACTCAGATCCCCCTGGTTTTCTTCAGAGCTGTCTGTGGACTGGAAAGAGCAGAACTATGAGAAAATGCATTTAAATAACACTGAAGTGTTAAGGGAAACAAGGATTTCACTGCCTTTGGAAAGCACAAACCATGGCATCTGTGAGACTCCTGTTGCACCTCTCTGCCGACAGAAAAAGTTTTGTCTGAGGTCTGTTAAGGAAGAGAATTACAAATCTCCAGAACTGTAGAAGCTTAGGATAAAACAGGAAGTGATAAAAAATTCAATTGTCTTATGTAACTGAGTTTTATTTTGCGAATAAACCAAATCTACCCAAGCTCCTGCACACTGTTGCTGCAGCTTTTGTTGCATTTGTTGCAGCAACTTCTGAAAAAGAGAGGACAAATTTTACTCTGGGGTGTGATGAGCTATATCCTCTCATAGTCAACCTCTCTTCTAGGGAAACCTTGGTTTGAAGCTATGTATTGTCATTTATTCCTGGCATGGTTAAAAAAATACAGTTCTAAATAGCCAGAGTGTTTTTTGTACCAACTTCCATTTCTAAAATATCAAGAACTTGATAAAGTTGTGAGAGGGAAACTACAGTGAATTTATTTTAAAAGGAAACATCACGAATTTTAATCCTTCATCCTAACCACAAAACTTTGCATCTTTGAAAATGAAAACCGCAGCTTTGCAAAACTGAGCTTACGACTTCCAGCCTTCTAAATTCTGCTGCTTCTCCTTGCAGCATTAATAACTATAGAGAAGACAGATAATTAAACCATAGAAATCACTGCATTTCCACCTCCCATCCCTTCTTGGTTAAAAATGTAAGAAAAACATAGCAAATGAGATTTTGTCTCAAGTGTTTTTCCCCTGCTATTAAAGATGCTCCTCTGAAAGGAGCACTTGCTGTTTTTCTGCTATTAATAATCCTCGATTTGTGACATCAGCCCATCCCCACAGCAACACGCTGTGTTTAGCTACTGCCTTAGATCCTCTGGCTGCTTCTAACCAGAAGATGGACAAAAATCATGGAAAGCTGGATGCCTTTTCTATGTAGGTTGGAAATTTGGCTCGTGGGTTTTTTTCCTCAGTAGGCTGCTCTTTCATTAAGAAGGGGAATGCTCACCTTTTTAATGCAGCAAATCTGCACCAAAGCTTGCTGATTTGGGCCCACTTGCCCTCAGATTAGTAGAGGCGAGTTGGACCATCCCTATAAGTAATTAGGTAATGCTATAAATAGTCTGGTGATAGCAATGGAGGAGATTGATGCACCTGAGTGGAAATTTGGAGAGCTCCTCACTGCAAACCTACTGTGCTCCGCACAAAACAAAAAAGAAAGGAGCAATGAAAAACAACAACCCCCTATGTGATATTTAGACTATTTTAGTGCTGCCACTGTTTAAATCTCTGAAATACTGTGTTCAGGAGTTCTCATTAACATGGATTTTAATGGGAGATATTTGTCTGAGCAGCTAAGTCGTTTATGCTTACATAAGGCTGCCATTTACAACAAGAAGTATAATAGCATCTTTGAGCTTTTTAATTAAAAATTAATTAGGAGATTTAAGAACAAACTCATTGGGGGTTACTGTACAATAACATGTTTACAAAATTAGGTCTGGGCTTTTTGTTTTTGTTAAGTGTTTCAATCAATTCTGTGTCTATTAAATATAATTACGTATGATGCTTCCTCAAAATTATAATGTAGCATTTAAAGAGCAGCTGGGAAAAGTCTGTAATTTTAACTTCAGAACTAGGGTAACCATTAAAATGCAAATAGGTGCAGACAGCAGTTTGTTGATGAAGAGACCCCTCAGCATAAACATTTTATCCATTAATCTTGAGATTACAAAGATTCCTTCTGTTTTATTACTACTTATTACTTTTGCCAGTCAGGTTTCCTAGAAGATGTTAGGTTCCCTCAAGAATAATTCACTGTTAGGAATAAAAGCCCGTTCTTACTGAGCAGGATAACACAGATATAAACATTCCCTTCTGTACATATACCTATGCTAAAAATATATTATGTGGAAATGTCTACAGTGAATTTAGAAAGAAAAAGAAAGGAGAAAAAGCTTTTGTTCCCTTTTCTAATAGAGTTATCAGTTTGAAAAAGAAGCTGTGTTCCACTTCTACCCCAGCTTAAAGAAGTAGCTTAAATGGATCAGGATTCAATCTTCTCCCCTGATTTAGAAAGGCATTCAACCATTTGCTTAATTTTACTTTGAACAAGGGAAAAGAAAGAATGAGCTCTGGTTTCAGAGATGTATTTCTGGCCTAGGGATTTATTTATGTTAAATTTATTTATTCCTAAGCTTTAAACGGAGTTATTCTAATTTGGTACTGCTTCTCTAAGAAGAGAATTTGATACACTGTTCTTCAACGAAGCTACCTCTCATACCAGGCTACTCATTCTCCAAGACATATTTTTTTTGCAGGAATTTCTTAGACTTGGGATATGAAAAAAACTAAGTGGGGGCTGGGCAATGAACAAAGGAATTAATTACTCAACTAACCACAACAGGTTCCACATCTTTGTGACTCAGCTAAACAATTCGTTAGCAGACAGATGCTTGTATTAGAGGTTTCTGAGGGATGATGAATCACTATTACGCTTGTAATGACAATGGCTGGCTGAAGGCAACCAGCCTTAACATTTCCCCAGTTCTGGGTTCAGAACAACATCCCCCAAATGATGAGGAAAGAAAACAGATTGTGATGTAGAAATCCAAATTTAGACTAAAACAAGACTAACTTGCTCAGGGACAGAGTGAATTTTCCTGAAATTCAAACCCATGATTTCAAAGTGACGATCAAGAGGCTGCCTGATTATTTAATCAATCAGGAGAAATTATCTCAAACTGAAGTTGGCTGCTGATACAAAGGAGAAAAGACATGGAACTCTGGAGATCAGGGGAGATTGCTGAGGGTGGGAAGAAAGCAAGAAGTACAAGGAGAAGGATCAGAGGAACTACTGGCCAGTCACCCTCACCTCACAACTGTAATGCAAGGAATTCCATTTAAACGTATCAAAACCCTTTTTTCCCTTGAAGGGTTGTGGAGTCTCCATCCTGGATATTGAATCTCTGGATGGACGCAGTCCTGAGTGACCTTAATTGACCCTGCTTTGAGCAGGATAATTGCACGAGATGCTTTCTAGAAAGAAATCAGATTTGTAATGTGATTTAAATTGTAGCTGTCTGTTAGACTTCTTTATTTATGAGCTCTTTACATACTTATGAAAAGATTGCTTTTCCCTCTGACTCTAGTATGTAGATAGTTCCATATAATCAGCATTTTCACTACAGTAACTATTACTGAATGATATATTGTTGTCCAAGTATGAGGCTTCTGTCTGTCTTCAGCTGAAAATCAAATTAATTCAACAACTTTATTGAACTTTAAATGAGGCAGAAATGAAAGGACTATTTAAAAAAACTAATTAGAAGAACATGAAGATAAATCTAATTTTTTAAAGTTTCTTTATCAATATTACATTTTGCCATTTTTACCAATTTTGTTCTCTACACAGAAGAGACCTGTCAACATTTTCAGAATGTCTGTAAAGAAAAGAGACGGAAATCTGGTGTTGTCCATGTGTGAAAATTATATTTTTGTTCTAATTAACAGTAACTTTCATGTGGCTGTCACCTTCTCACTACACTAACCTTTGAAATGAGAACTTGTGGCTGTGCCTTTAAAATCGCTGTAAGACATTAGTGTGAAAGGTTTACAAAACCCTCATCGAGGTGCAGAACAGGGAAGGTGAGAAGAGTAGAGAGGAGACAGAAGTGAAGTGCAGGCCCTATGCTGTGTGAAGCAAGGATTTTTTTATTCACAGTTTAAGCAGGGGATGGAGCTTGTTGTTAAACATTCCGTTTTCAGAGCAATATCTTGAAATCAAGGCTGGGCTTCTCGAGGGTACTGAGTGACTTTGCCATACAGTCAACTTAATTTGTCACACTTAAATAGCTACCATAATTAATAGTTTAACTATAATTTGTTTAACCACAGAACAACAAAGAAAAAGCAGAGTTTAATGGTTTTGCTACCAAAAGGTACTGAGCCATACAACCTGTCACGGGAAAGTGGCCTTTGAGAACAAATCACTGCATGCAGAAAACTCTGCTGAGCTATCAATACTTCATCCCCTTTGCCCACACATTTAATTACCAAAACACCACTTCTGTGTGTGCCATCATTAAAAATTTTAACAAGTTTACAGATGTGTGAGCACCAAAAATGCATTTTACTTGAGCAATATTTGATGTACATTTCTGTTCGCACCATTCCGCTATGCACAAAAACATTGTGAGCTTGATAAAGATTAAAGACTGCAGTTTTATACAAGTCCATCAGAAACTGTGCAACAAAGTTTTAAAACCCTAATAAGCAACAAGATCTCAACCTACTTTCCAGCCATGACAGCAGTGCAGTTACCAAGCCATTCCACTCAAATGTGCTGCCCAGTCCTTTCATCTACCACTTGACACCCATCTCCTGCTTCTCACCCCATCACTGCACTTGCAGACATGAGATGAGAAATTCCACATGTGTGAACCTCTGCCTGCTGATTCTGTGAAGCACCTGAGTTAAAGGAAGCCCCTCCACACACCTCCCTCCAGGTACTGACATTAATCCTTGCTTTGGGAACAGGCAGATTTCAGACAGACCTACCTGGGGCTGGATGTTTCTGTGCACTGCAGCAAACCCATGAAGGACGAAGTTGGTCACCCAGAGTTCGAAGCTGCTGCTTGTTGAGCTGGAAGGACTTGCTGTGTGGAGCTGGGGGGAATGATTGATGCTTCGGCTGTATTCAATTTCACAGCTCCTGCAGAGAAAACCAGTAAGGTTGAAAACCAGTTATAAAAATATGAGTTACACAAAACCAGCTAATTACTTATTTTTGACCCATTGAGACTGTTATGTGTAAGTTCAAAGGACTGGAATATCTTGTAACAATGGTATTTTGTGGTATGAAACTTACAACTAAAGATTATGAAAAAGTCCTATTGAAAACCACTAGATTATTCAAAGTTAATGAGTAACTATGAGGAAGAACCACACAAGTCAGAGAGATTACTTGTCTTGTAATACTTTGTTCCTGCAAGAAACAAATATTATGATATATCAGTGTTTTATCAATACTCTTAATAGGTGCTCATACCGTTTGTAAAGGAACAATTTTAACAAGATTTAACCTTGGAATTCACAATAAGATTCCACTTTCAGACCTGAGGCAGCCTAAGTGTCTGGAAGACTTAGATTTAAGGAGTTGTCTGATTACTGAATTTTATTTTATTTTTTTGCTTCCCCTGTAATAAAAAAGGATACATACAGCATTGAAATGCATAATTTATGGGAGCACATAAAAAGAATACATTTTCCTAGCAAGTCACTGAAATTTAATTTAGTGATGGAGGACTAGGTCAAGGAATATTTTTAAAGCCATATTTCACTTTTTCAAGATTTTTACAACTGTTTCTTTCTGGAAGCAAACAGTGCAAAGCTGTGTTTTCACATCCTATATAGAGCTGGAGAGAATTCACACAACTGTTTATGTTGTGGCTGGGATAACTTTATCTGGTGAACTTATAGATGCAAAACTTCCATGGTGTTCAGTGAGAAGTTATCTGGTAGGATATTTTCAGTGAGAAGCATTAGACTGATTGCATTATTCACCAGAACTTACAGATAACTTAAAGAGTCTGGCTGCACCTCCTTCTACCTTCCCACCAGGCTGCTGTAGACAGCAGTAACATCTCATTCCTCTTACTTTTTAACTTATTTTTGTTTGGATTCATATATGTGAGATAAAAACACATGCAGCGTGTAATCATTTATGAGTCTCATCAGGGCTTGGAATGAAGTCCTACAGAGAGCTGGAAATTGAAGCTCAAACTGAAACTCAGCCCTTGATTCCCTGTAGAAACACTTCTGAAATCCAAAACCGCTGAAGACAAAAATAGGAGCTTCGCTGAAGAGCTGTAAACACAGACAAAAGCTTTCAATGACTATTCAGAGATTCATTCCACAGTCAGTGCTCTGTGTGTGCAGAGCATTTACTCCAGAAATGGCTGTAAGAGTGCCAGGAGATGGGAGTGTTCAGGAAAATGTGACTGTATTTGGAAGACTTTGATGTTTTGTTCCCAAAAGCATCATGTGAGCTGTGGTGGCTTCCAAGTTCACCTGTTACAGTCTCTAAAACTTCACTGTTTGATCCATTGCCTTTTCTTTGCAGAGAAATAACATTAACAGGCAAATAATTATATTTTCAGCATGCCAGAAGTGATGTGCTTTGCTGTCTGCTTTAGCAAGGTCAGATATATCAACAGGATCAAATTAAGATGTGATTTTGGAGTGGCTTAGACACCAAATCAAATTCTCTTAGACGAGTTTTGGATTTTTAATAAACCTATCAAAATAAGTTGAGGAATTAATGGAAGGAAATAATTCAGATGAAGAACAGTTCTCATACTAGTGAAGTTGGTAAAGGTTTTTAAAATTCCTTCCACCACTTGAGCCCTACTTATATTTCTTCCTATGATTTAGGCTGGAGAAGATCATTCTCAGACTTCCTGCAGGCAATGCTCGTGGCCTTCAGAGAAGTCATCAAGAATTCAGATCTGCCATAACATTTTTGACAGGTGCTAATATTACTGTTTTTCTGGGCTGAAGAGCTATGAAAACAGGGTTTTATGGCTTCCTGGTGCTTGATAGCCTTTATTCATCTCACATCCCCTTCCTGCCAACACATGGGCTGGTACAAATTAAAGCGGTCTCACAACTGTGCTGAAATGTGTTTGGTTGTAGGAAGCCACAGAAGGTCCAGAGGAAGGAGATGTCCCAACCAAGTGGCTCTTCCAGAAGATCTCCAGTTGGGCTGGGCTTACGCAGAGGACTAAGAAAGCTACATCAGAGAATTCAGAGAAGCATCTGCTGGTTTCTCTCTCATTACTATTGCCCCAGTAAGACCAATGAAGAGTGCAGGAGTTCCTCTTGGCACCTTTTCCCTCCAATTCCATTTCTGCTGATGGCCAGGACACTGAAATTTCCAGAGAGATGCTTTTCTACCCCAAAGGACATCCTGGCTCAGCCTGCTCCAGTATCCCCTGGAAATGCCACTGCCCAGATCCTTGGCACAGCATGTTTTGAGAAGTGTTCACAGCAAAAATAAGCCATTTAATGTTCAGCCCCAGGACACCCTCCAGAACTTTCCAAGCAGCCATGAGGGCGTTTTGTGCCAATCTGCCCTGTGGAGATGTTTACAAAAGGCTTTTTTGCAGAGGACAATGTAACAGCTCCTTCAGGGAGCCAAAAATGAATAAGATTAGCCACAGCATGGAGCCTTAAGAGTATAAAAGCTGATATACATTAATACATTATGACGAATTACCATGGAGGACAAGCAGAGAATATCTAAACATGTTTTGGTTTATGTTAGATTTTGGTAAAATAATTCTATAAGCATTAATAAAATCACCTATTAGTTTACTGTAGACTAAATTCTGGGGTTTGAGGGTTGTATTTTTTGTTTGTTTTCTTATTTTTTAGATTTTAATAAATTTTTAGAAAGCTATGATTTTGCTCATTTTTTACCCTGGATATGATCAATCAGAGAATAATTAAGAAACCTGAGGGAAAAAGTATCATTTATGTCAACCACTATTAGGCTGCTTTATTGAAAGTAATTACAGTGAAAGTAAACAAAGAAAATAATAATTTGTTTGCCAAAAAAGCTTCTGGCAGTGGCCTACTTGAGAATTAAGAGATTAACTGTGAGTAAAAATTAAAAAAAGCTCTGTATGTTGGTCTAGTAATTTTCAGCTGGGGTTTTTATGTGCCATTTGCAGAGGAAAAATGTTTACTTTAGCTCAAAACTCACTGTCACAGGGATGGAACTTTTTCTCAAGGAGATTTATGCATGAAATTCAAACATAGTTAAAAATTTGCTTTTATGGTTTATGTAAGCCATGTGCAGAAACCTACATTTTCAGGTGTTAACTTATTCATAGGTATTTTTAGCTTTTCATTGGATGTAAGGGAACATTTTCAAAGATACAAGTGAGGTTTGTTTTAAAATCCACCCAAGAAGTATCACTATGTACTTTTTTTGGGGTTGATGAAAATGAGACATGCCAGTAGCTTTGTGTAAAAGCATTTTAGTTTGAAATATTGCACAGAATTTCTGAGAGCCAGGAAGATTTTGCTTCTTTATAAGTGACAGAGAATCTACCCTTGAAGATGCAACACAAGGGGAAAGGAAAAGCAACTTCCTACACAGGAAATGAAATTAAAACCTTGCAAGATGCTACCCAAAAATGCCACAGACATAAGGCAGATGGCAAAGGTGAGGCATCTTCCCTTTCCTCTGCAGAACCATCCTGTAACAGTAAGATTCACATTTTTGACACTGATAGATCCTGCACATATTGCTAAATATCTGAAAGAAGAAATGGAGACTCATCAGGCAGAAGGGTTTTCTTTTAGGGTCTTCCTTTCCCAAGCCCAAGTGGGGAAAGAACCTCTGTTCACAACAGGTCAGAGCAGGAGATTTCTCAAGGAGGGAGCCCAGCCTGCCAGTCAGAGAACCAACTTCCCTACGGCTGCTTCCCCTTTTTATTAGAGTGGAGAAAAATGACAAGAAAATGGGACGTGAAGTAACTGCAAAACATTAACAGCCATTGTCCTTTCTCACAGACAGGGAAAGCACACACAGCATTTCCTAGAGACTCTTGTACAGTGTATTTTTGAAAAATAACAGCCAGAGACAGAGAATTCGTAACCTCCCTGCTGAGGCCACTGCTTATCTATTCTCACCACTGAGAAAGTTCTTCCGAGTGCCTGTTCTGTGCTACAATTTCAGCCCATTATTTCTTGCCATTTCCAACGTGCCTTTGGAAAACAATTTACTTATCTCCTGTTTGCATCATGCTAAGGTTAAAACTTCACTTTCTAGACTAAACCTTTCAGTTTTTCCTGTACACTTTTGGTTTTTCTTGCTCCTCTCTGGCCTGTCTACCTTTTCAAGTGCTGTGGCCAAGTTAAACACATTACCCCAGGTGAGGCTTCATTAAAGTAGAAGCTGCTGAAGTGCTGTATCAATGTATGAAATCAGCTGGGCTTTCCATCAAAGCACATATGGGAGCATACAAACATTTTTTTTTCCCTCTCTGTAAGCAGAGGCTTGGGGATGGAGCAGAAAAGGGCAAAACCTGCATTTCTCCACAGCAGAACAGTAGCTCTCTGCACCAGAAGCACAGAGTGGGCTGGAGCACTTTCTGTCTCTATGATTTTTGTTATAAAAGCAGCAAACCAGCAAAATGCAGCCTCCATAGCCACAAAGATCCTTCATTCACCTCCTGCGAAAGGTTTACCTGCAGCAACTTAGCCATTAGGAACAAGGACTACAGGTGACACAGTCTTCCTCAAGACAAAAATTAATTCATCCTAAAATGAAGCATTTATTTGGAACAAAGTTACATGAATTAGGTACCAGTTTAGCCACTCTGCTGTACAGAAACAGAAAAGCAAACAATGCCCCATTATTTTACTCTTGGTAATAAAAAGTCAGGTAGCCTTTACTTTTCCTATAGCTACAATTAAGTTGATAACAGGCAGGGTGAAAGATATCTATCCCTCTATTGCTACAAATTAAACAAAAATCACTTACAGAAAATTGTGAATAGAGCCCTGGGGAGCCAAAGAGCAGCTTAGCACATTTCAGAAAGTAATTTTCTGCAAGAATATTGCATGGGATAATAAAACTGCAGATAAGAACCTCATTTTAGTGCATATCTTTTGCCTCTGCCGTGTTGTTACCTCAGGATTATGGCAGTGTTTTGGGAAGATAGGAGACAAAAAAGAAACCCCAAAGAAGATATGTGTCCTCATTACTCAGCCATTGTGATGAGAGGTGACATAAAAATGCCTCTCCACAATGAGTGAGATACCTGGTGGAACCCTTGTGCCAGGTGTTGTCAGGTTCACTTACCCGGAGGCTCCAGCTGGGAAAATTAAACTACTTTGGCATGAGCTCCCACCCAGTGAACCTGAGAGAACTAAATTACCTCCCCCAGGTACCCTTGGCAAGGAACAGTTCTGAAAGCTCCAGCTTTACAGATTTAAAACAAATCATGCTGTATTGAGAGCAAATGAAATTTCACGTAAACTACAGATAAAAATTAGCAAATTCCTCTAGGGATAGCCAGCGTTCCTTTGAGGATCCTGCCAGCAATTTTAACCCCCACCCTTCTCACACGCTGGAGCTGTCAAGGAAGTGATATTTACAATTCCAGCCCTTCATGTGTGTCCTCCAGAACTTCTGTGTCACCTGCACTGCTGGAAGTCTGTGGTGCCTGGGCAGGGCCAGCGCTGCTGCAGGGCTGGAGCAGCTCTGTAAGGGTGGCCTGCAGCGAGTCCACAATGTCCCTGTGGGGCAGAGCCACGACAGGAGGCATCTTTGACCTCCTCCTGCCCCAGCTGGAGAGGGCTGTGCCTGATTCACTTGTGTTGGGACTCACAGCAAAACTTCCACTGCGTCAGGTGTTTCACATTCACAATCTCTCCGCTCAAGAGGCTCCAGGATAGAGGTACGCACACAAGGACAGTCAGAACAGGAGTGGGAGAGGAGATAAAATGTCTGTCTCAAAACCACAACATAGAAAAGGGGTAAGGAAGAGCAGCTTCCCCTGTTCTTTCTCCACCTGACCTCTGATTTTTGCTGCAGCTGCTCTACCAGGCACAGAGTGGGGGATGCACATCCACCCTGAGCCTAAGCTGTGCTGGAACACTCTTTGCTCTACCTCATCCTTCCAACTTCTCTTTCCATCTCAATGAATTAACCCAGCCCATTCCCAGGACAGGACTGGCAAATAAATCCTTTGAACACAGAGATTGCTGACAGTCTCAGGCCAACATTATTTTAACCTTTTTACTGTGCATTTCCATAATGGCACTGGGCAAATTAGCATCAGCAAAGCAGCAGAACACTTCTTCCTGAAAAGCTGACAGGAATTAATCTCACAAAACCCACTACCTTTCTTCCTGGTGGCTCGAGTCTTGGTTCAGTTGCTACAGTTAGTGAACTATTTAGTAGTAAAATACAGGATGTAGATAAAGAATATGTGTCGAAAATGACACAGAGGAAAGGGTCTGTTTGCTTTCAGCTCCTGCCCAGAGTGCCCCAGCAGTAAGAAGTTTTCTTATTTTCTTCCTTTCTGGCTCTCTCACTGGTGTGTGTAAAGTTCCTACATGAAGGGGAAGGAGAGCCGTGCTGTGCCAAATAATGCACATTATTTAGGAGGTGAATAGGGGTAAGAAAACTTGTCCTGGACAAGAATTCAGGATTTCATTTTAGGCAATGAAAAGAATTCACATTCAATGAGCAGCAAGATTCTGTAATGAACAAAGGGTTATATTACAGAAATAAGAATACTTTTTAGAAAAAGCCTGAAAATAATGTCCCATACATTAGTAGAAATCTGCTATAATTTTTGTTAATTTAAACACATGCTGGATTCAACTGACTTGATCTCCTGTTGGCTTTGAGAGCTGCTCCACTGATAAGAAAAACAGTCACTTTTTGCATGTCTTCTGTCTTTTATCATGGGAGTAACTTATTATGTCAGGTTAGATTGTAACACATCTATTGTGTGATTCTGTGCAACAGATTGCAGTTTAATAAGCTAAGTCAGGAAATTCAAGATATATGTGAGGTCTTTTGTGATTTGGCAATGTCTTATCTGTCAAGCTGCTGGATATCTGAGCTGAAATAGAAATGACAGGGAAAAGAGGAGGGTGGGACAAAGATATGGGTTCCATAATGCTGATTTAGTAAATATCAACCTGCAGATTGCTCAGGCAAAGGCAGTGGGAGTGCAGGTTAAGTCTGCCAAAGCACAGAAGAAAACCTGTGCTGCTCCTGTTGCTGTCAGGAGCTGACAGACAGCATCCGGGGCTGTGTCTGGAATCAAGGTACAGACACGCAGGGAACAGAAAGAAAAGGGGACCTGACCTGCTGTTTCCTCCCCTTTTCTCCCACCCCACTGATGTATCCCACTGCCTCGCACGCACTGAATGCTGCTCCTTGCAGAACAGGAGCGTTAGGGATGGGATGTTCACGTGTGTCCATGCAGCAGGAGGCTCACAGCCTGCCCAGGCGGAGCAGAAAACTTCCCAGGACGGGTGTTTTGTTCTGTGACAGAGATGGAGCTTCTGAGGAAACTAAAACCCCGTAGTCTGTTCCTGCCTGAGACACGGTGAGCTCTTCTAACAACCCAACAGTGGGCAGATCTACCAGCCCAGCTATTTAATATTATTTATAGCTCTGAAGCAGAGCAGTAATAGAATGTGCCAGCCTGAGCAGGAGAAATGTCTGAACACTGACGTTCCCTCTTCTCCTGCTTCGGCTGCAGGCCCTGTCCCTGCTGCCTGTGTGGAGAGGTGTTGGCAATGGTACCTGAGGGTATCTTTGGGTCAGCATCCTCCTAAAGAACAGGTCTGCCTCGATTTTATCACCTGGCTCAGCACAGAAGAGATGCAAGGAAGGAATGTGGGGAATAAACAGACATGCATCAGGAGGACTAAAAAAAAAAGCCCTTAAACTATGCTATAAGCTGCTGAGAAGGAAAATATTGGTTATCTATTAGAAGGTTTTCAATGGCTTGTGACTGGGTGCATGCAGATTTCTGTAGTCAAAGCTGTGAATGACACTCCTGCTTTTCCAACACTGTCCTGGAAACTGGGAGTAATAGGCTTAATGCAAATGGGATTTGGATGATCATGTTCCTGCAGGAATCTATTATGGGAGGACAGATTGCTAAAGAAGTGTTTTATAACTGATCCAGTGAGGATCTGTAGAATACCTATTTAAAGAAGGTTGCACCATTAGCACAGAGAGAAATCTTCCGTGAAAAATATGTTTGCAGTTACTAAACAAACTTTAAAAATTAATTCTCAACAAAAGGGTATCAAGAAACCAACACTACAGGACCTTCTCAGAAGAGCAAATTTGCATTTTGTTCTCTTGTGGACTTTTAAAAAACAGACCTGAGAGCTACTGGTTAACTGAATTAATAGTACACGCCTATCCTGCCTGTTGAATCCTCATCACCGTGTGTCAATTGATAGACATCAAAAGAAGGACATATACACTGAACGTATTTCTGATGCTCTGTGAGCTTGATTCCATGGGTTTCCTAAAATTCCTTATTCTACATCAGTCTTGCACCATTTTAAAAGATAACATGATGTCTCTGTTTGTCACGGGTTAGGAATATCTTTCCTACCGTGGGCTAATTCTTTGTTTATATTTATAAAAATGATGTATTCTGTGTGTGACACGTCCCCATAATTAAATAAATAAGTCAGCTCTAGCACATATAACTGTCTTAATGGAATTGTTTACTACACATGAGAAAACACTTCCAGAATATGCTCTAATGATACCCTAAATGGCATTTTACTTTCAATCTGAGAAACACAGTTGTTCCTGGTATAAATTCAAATTAAGATTAGTGACCAGAATTGCCAATAAAATAAATGAATAGTTGGGGAATATTTAGATCTATCAGTGGAGTGCATGCTGTACTGAAACAGCATTATGTCCTCGCAGGTATAGAATTTTAAATCAAAGTAACATTATTATCAGTGTCTGGCTTCATGCACTTTGCTTCACAGACACTATTATGCATTGAGCAGCAATTAGTGAGTCACCAGGGATACTCTCCTAGACTCTTCAGGTCAGAAAAGCTAATTAACCTTCCTCCTGTATTCTGAACAGACTTAAAATAATCAGAGCCAAATCTTATCCTTCTTTTTTCTGTTTTTCTTTTTTTTAACAACTTTTAAAATATTGGTGGCAAATTAGGAAAAATGTAAAGAAGCTCTCCTGATAAAACCAGAAAATCCACTGAAGAGGTCAAAGAGCTGAAGTTGTGATCCAGGTTTGTTTGTTTATAGCAGCAATTCTTTGTTTAATAGATTTCTTACAAAGCTCTGTGAGGGCAATTTAATTAACTGCCCATTTACTCTCCAGGTAACTGCAGACACACAGTGGTGAGTGGCACGTGAAAACCACTGCGTTTGCTCTGGCCTGGGGTGCAAATGCAGTGACATTTGCAATAGCTGCCCTTGGACAGGGGTAACCAGTGACCACCAGTGCCAAAGGCACTGCAGGGTGTCAGCGTGCACGATGTCGTGGAGGGCAGTCGGATGACACCTCTGGAGGGGATCTGACCCCAAGCAGGGCTGTCATGCTGGACCTGCTGGTTTACAGGAGACTTTTGGGATGGATTTATCAACAGGACAACTGTATTGCCAGTGCCACCAAAAGGCAGCCAGAAGGTCACTTTAAAGCCATGGAAATACTGGTTATGCGTATTGGAGTCGAGTGGGACATACACAATTTTTAATGAGTTTGGTTTTGGGTTTGATACCTCATGAGAGGAAAGAATGTACCCGCTCATTAACAAGTACTCCAGAGAAGCAAACTGACTGCCTAAGCTTTCCCCATGTAATATCTGTCTGATTCCTCGTGGCCTCTTCCCTTGCAGTTTGTTCTGAAAATCATGACACATTTATTTCTTCTACAGCTGCTGTTGTGGCCTCCCTGCAGATCATTCAATTAACCCACAACCATGATACACTGATTTTCCTGATGCGAGAAAGGGAAAACCTCTTGAATTTCAAAAGCAATGCTATGGCCCCGTAAAAGCAGACCAGCAAATGGATCTCATTCTGACCATAATTCCAGCACCTCCTGCACAACCTGCTCCTTGCATTTTATTTATCTTTTTAAAAAAACAGAGGGAAAAGTCAAAGCAAATCTGGCAACCATTTCCATCTTGGCAAGGCACCTTTGTGACAATGGCCTACATCCAGCTGAGTCCATGAATGAAGGGAAGGAGCTGCAGTTTTCCCTCATTTCCCAGGATGTGAGAGGCCCATGCAGGACTCTGCTACATTTCACTGCAATTACAGTAATCAAATCTCAGCCAACGGGTGCATTGAGAAGGGTGAAGTACTTCGCACACCCCTTGAGCCGGTCAGAGGATGTTGTCATGAATTTGACCAAAAAAGGAAGGAAGAAGTAATGTGCACAAAGGGACAGGTTAGAACGATTTTTCTGCAGCATTTAAATATAGGAAAAACCCTTCAGATCCTGGTGTCAGGGGTACTTAGGGAAAAAATTCAATTTAATGTTTCCAGTGTTTTGCCATGCATTAAGTAGTGTAGGTCTCAGGACTCGAACTGTACTAGAGCAGCATGGCATATCTGTAAAACTAATGTTTCAAACTGCTGTGTGATAAATTAAAATAATTCCACTCGTCATACTGCAAAAAACTAGCTGCTCAGAAGCCTTTGAAAAAGTACTTTAAAGATAAAATATGTGCTTGTTGTTTCTGCGTCTTTTAAAAAAGATGCTGTATCTTCTTCACAGCTTCAGTGGTGAAAAAACATTTCATGTAAAATGTGTTTTTCTCTGACATTTAGATGTCTTGCAAAGTGGTTTATTATAGATCTTCTGGACGTTTGGATATTTAATTAATTGTCAGAAACATATTCTCCGTCCTCATGTGAATGAATATCAGGAGTTTATTTATTCATAGTCTATTTGTTATTCTTTTTCTGTTTCTCACAAAATTATCAGTTGGAAAGTCAGTCATCAGGGACACTTAAAATTTTTAGGGGTCATAAATCTAATTAACCTCAGTAACTGTGCTTAAAATGGTGAATAATCTTAGACAAGTTCTTACAGGAATCTACAGAACCACTCAGACTTAGAGATATGTTTGCACCTGTTTTTTCAAGTGACCTTTAATGTAATGCTCAAAACATCCACGGAAGGCATGATGTGAGGAGCTGGGAAACAGAAACGGGGCTTGTATGAATCTCACTGCTTAGCAAACCCATCCAGGAGTTCACACTGCAGGCCCTGGACTGAACTGGGTTCATTTCCAGGAATAATCCTGTTAAAGGTGTGGACCAGCGCTGTGAGCCCTGCTAAGGGGAAGGACTGGAATACACCTGAGAACTGTCAGAGAGCTGTAGTGAAGGGAGATCTTTGGGTTGGTATTCTTTTGTTTAATGAATGAATGCAGAAGAAGCAATATGCTGTACAAGGTCGGAAATTAATAATCTGAAGAGAATTCATTTTATTTAGGCTAGGTAGATATGAAGCAAATTTTCTGACTGTCTTTAACTTGGATAAATCCTAAATTCTCCTGCTTTGCAGGGGGTAGAATGGGAAGGCATTCCTTTTATTTTTTGTTTTCATCAGAACTGATCATTCTGTAAGGATGATGGGGGAGAATATCTATGTTTTTTTGCCTGCCAGAATCAAGAGTGGCGTCTGGTTAGTGCTGCCTGGTACCACGCTGTGGGGAAGAACACCTATCTCAGACCTGAGAGGCTGAAAAACATGAAATATTGAACAAAGTGAACTGTAGGAGACCATGTGATTTTAAATTTCCCAGTAGAACAGTGAAAGAGTGTTTCTTACAATTTAAGGGGAAAATGTGTAGGTGGAAAATTGAGCAAAGTAGATACATGGTTTTGATTCGGGAGAAAAGGGTAGAACCACTGATGAGCTCTAGGTTTTGTTTCTAAATATCTGATATTAGATTGGGTAACACATTCTGACACATGAAAATGAATAATATTGTACAGCTCGGGCCCTGAGGGATGCTTGTTCCTTGTTTACTCAGGGAAAATGCTCAGGGATCTGTTATTTAAGAACTCCTGGTCTGACCATGGTCCTGCTGGAAAGAGTCCCCTCAGACACGACCTGAACTTCAAAGCCATCGGTTCTGTATCTTATGTAAGGGAGCTTTTCTGGTTACGGACCTCTCGCCTCACCCTGTGCTGGGAAATGGGATTAATCCTAAGGAAACACATCAATTTCTGGGCTGAAAAGCTATTCTGATGAAACTGTCCACAAGCAGAGATTTGCACAATTTACATCAAAAAGGATAAAAATATCAGCTGGTATCTCTGCATTGATTGCTCTGGATCAAGTAGAAGGATGGTTAAAAAATACTGTCAATAATACAAAACTTCTGTCAGAGGTCCTGAAAAGAAAACCCAGAGTGTTTCCAAAAATGCCAAAACCCAAGAGTTTTCTTTAGATTATCTGCTCAACATTGCACTGTGTTTGCTATATTCTTGATAGAAATTTTCACCAAAAAAGATTTCCATTTTAATCCTCCTTTTTACTGTCTATAATGAAACAAAATTCATTCTAATTTATGCAGCTACACACACACAAAAAAAAAGCATCCAAAGTCTGCCTGGAATAGTTGACTTAGTTTTGCATTATTTTGCCACAGCATATTCAGTGAGCACAGCAGAATACTTAATTGTATTGAACATTAAAATCTTGTGTACGTTACACTACTATCTGCATTGTATTTTAAGTGAAGATAATCCCTCACTATTTGTTTATGTGTGAGGGGGTTTTTGGTTCTCTGTGGTGCAGCAATGGTTTTAGACTGACAATTTTTAATACTTGTTATTGTTATTGTAAAAGTACTGAACAAAACCCAACAGAGCTAGATATTGTGGGGTATAATTTTATTAATCCTTTTTTTTTTTCTTTTTAGACTGCAGCAGAAGAAACTATGAAAAGGAAAATTCTAGCCAAGCATCTACTGAGGCACTGGAGTGTGTATTTGTGAGGAGATTCAGCTGCAGAAGATGGAAATGGAGTGCCTGAATTCTGTTCAGATGGGAATTATCTATTTTGTGTGCTTTGAGTTTCCTTTATCTTTCCAGAAGTAGTTAAACCTCGAAGTTTTAGGCATGTAGGACCTGTGATCTGAGTAGAGCTGAGGATCAAAGGCTGAATCAAAAAAGCTTTCTGCAAATTTTACTTCAAGTCTTCTTGAAGCTGGATCTGTTACAACTTTGCATGTGGGCATCAGATTTATGCCGTTGCCCTGCCTTTCACTGCGTATTTCAGATAAAAATATTCATTATTAAACAATTAGCAAAAGCTGTAATATTGGATGTTACTGAGGAATTCTGTTCACTTTTCCCAACTAATTTCTGATGTGGGGAGAACAAAAAAATCCATAATTTTATGAAACCAGGAAAATAGAATTAGATAAAATTGGTCTGAGTGCTTAAAAATCAGAACTAATGCACACATTTCTGTCATTTCTGAAAGCAACAGCTGATCTTTGCCACTGTACCAGTGCTGGTACAGGTTGCTCTGGCAACAGGATGCACACTCAAGGTTCCACTCAAGGCAAAAAGTTTCAGAGGGAAATTTTCCCTCTGATATTTATAGCTGAAAAGTTAAGCACATACTTAACTTTAGGCATCTCAGTAGTCACCATCGATTTCAGCTCTCTCTTCTCACAACCCTGGTCATTTACTTTGACTACAACAGAATGAAAATTACCAATAAGAAAAATGTATTCCTCTGACTCCAAAGAGAGTCCATCTGCTCAGGCTAAAAGTCTAGTTAGGGAGGAAAACTGCTGGTGGAATTTTTTATGGATTAGTACTAGGACCCATTTTATTTAACATTTTAATTACTAAGCTGACACAAAAGTTTGGGACAATGCTTGTGACATTTGGTTCTGAAACGTAGTTGGGAGACATCATCAATGTAGAGGAAGAGTGGAATACCCTACAGGACAATTTGGATAACATTTAGAACTGGAGTAATGGAAATAGAATGAAATGTAAGAGCACAAAATGCACAACCATTCGCTCAGGAATGAGTAACAAGAATTTCTGGTACAACCAGGGAGCTCATTAGCTTGGAAATGACAGAGGGTGAGAAGGACCTGGCTCTATTACCTGATCACAGAACGACTGTGAACCACCAATGTGACTGAGACCATGAAATGGCAAAGGTTATGTCAAGACATAGCAGGAAAAAATCCCTGCTGGAGTTTGAAAATGGAACTTTCTATGAATAAAATATTAACCATAGTGAGGAAATCTACCAGAACCTGCTCTTTTGTCCACACTTCTTTGTTATTTTTCATCATTTAAAGATACTTTTCTTTTTCATAGGCACAGATATTTATAAAGGCATTAGACTAGAGTAAAGCTACAAAAAAGTTAGTGAAGAAGTTTTACACATGGATCTCAGGGCAATGGAAAAACTGAAATAAATGCTGGTTGCCTTTGACCCTGGCAGCCCATTCTCAGGGTTGATATGGTGTGAGAGAGCATCAAGTCAGTCCTTCCTTAAATCACAGCTGGTTGTTTGAAAGTAAGATGAGGAGTACAGGGCAAGACATGGCAAGTTAGACATTCCAATACCTTCCCTGCCTTCCAGAAGGAGAAAAGGTGATACTAATGCATGGCTAGGCCTTGAGTTCCTTGGTTAAATCTCTTTATCAGACCCCTCCTGCACCCTCTGCACACACATCATTCCACATTTCCAACAGGACTTGCATTTTGAGGACAGAATTTTCAAAGCAGATTTCACCACCGCAGGAAAAGTGATACTGGAGTTGGTCCAACCTTGCCAGAAAAAGCTGTATTCCCACATGTTCCCCACTGACACACTGAGCATAAATACGAAGTGCTGCGTACATGAGCCAAGCAAATTATTACACTTCTGCAAAGGAAGATGGTCTCTGAGAACTGCTTTTTCCAACCACGGGCTTTCAATTCTTGACTGTTCAGGTTTTTGTTGACACACAACAGTGATGAACTAGAGATCAGCTTAGAAGTTTGTTCTGTGCAATGTTCATGCACTTTGAAACACTGCAAGGTAATGACACAGCCCTGATGATTATTCATTCTTAGTTTTCAGCCACAGTATTAATTTCTTTGACCCCCTTCTGTCTGTATGGTGAGCTAAATAAAAAGCAGCCATAATAGCTGAAAACTGCATACTTTAGGACATATCCTGGGAAAATAAGGCCACAATGAAAATAATGATGGGGGAGCTAAAAGGTTTAATGATACAGATTATGGTTTAGACTTCTGGAACATTAGATTTCCCTACAAATGAATGCATGCAGCACTTAATGAAAGAAATGCCAGTGGATGGCACTCAGAAGTGTGTTGCATGCTTCAATTTTGTCACATCAATAAAACCTGCTGCTGCTGCTCATGGCCAATCTCTTCTTCATGCATTTCTTAGCATCAGTGTTACTAAAGGATTTGCTATTTTGGTTCATTACATATAGCCAGAGAGCAATCAGGCATTCAGAGTGTGCTACTCTGTCTCTATAATGGCCTTACAGTTCATATTAGAAACGTTTAGGGCTAGATATACAAACAAATTAGAATATAGATATATTCTCTTCACTCTGTTCCCTCAGTTCTGACCTAGTGGCCTAACAAGTCAATGTGATTTTCCATTTCACTAGGCTTGGTTAATCTTGGTGGATGCGTTATGGTTATAGAAGTATAGCACAAACCAAATTACCAAAATCTTCACATCTTCAGTGACTCAGTTTTCTGCAAGAAGGCATTTTTATCCCCTTTGTGCATGCCATTTTTCTCAATCTCTGTCCTTTTTTTTGAAAATAAGTAACGTTGGCAATGCAGCAAATGTTGACTTTGATCACTAAATTGCATTACATGCTCATTCCCATGCACTAAGTAGCAAGATTTGAGATTGGAAGCTACTTAAAATAATGCAGAGTCACATCTAGGGGTCGATAATCCCATTGTTTCTAACCATGATTAGGGCTACAAAGGGAGATCCAGCTGCCAGGTAACTCGAGCCATGGAAATCTCTACAGGGCACTGCAGTACCTTTGCTACTGGATTCAGACAAGAGACGCTGCCAAAAGTGCAGCCCCAGGGTTCTACTCTCATGGCTACTGCTGCAATGGAAGAGGAGAAAGGGATGAAATCCTCCTTCAGAAAAATAAACCATGTAGAATACCAAATTAAATAAAGTCTTTTTGGGACACCACCACCACCATGACCCCCAACACAAAAATCCACTGCAGGATTAAAAGATAAATTCTGAAGAAAAATAAAAGTAATGCATTAACAGATATTAACAGATGAGAATCCCTACATGCTAAACTGAAGAAGGATTTAAAGCTTGCATATTGTTCTCCTAAAAGCTGCTTGGAATGCTAACTAAATACTTTATCACAACGACGCCTATAAAAATGTTCTACCCCTTAAAAATGCAGCATGAAAATAATTTTGCTTCCTTTTCACGCATGGGGGTGTAATACAATAGGCAAAGGAAAGCCACAATATGTTCTCAATTTTGTTGAAGAGGATCTGGGTTTTCAAAAACTGGATTCAACGTTCTGTGTGTAATGGGATCCTGCATTTCCTGGGGCTTCACCTTGTCCCAGAATTGCAAAGGTCACAGCTACACCCAGATCGTTGTGTAGAATGCTGACAAAATACATCAGACCCAGCTTTCATCGAGGATAGTCAGAGCAGAGCAGTTCAAATGTTTGGGAAGTAAATAAATAAATATCCAGGGTGTTCTGTGCTGAAGCCCGCGCATCTCCCTCAGCAGTGAATAAGGACAAGCATGGACCTTTCTTACATTTGCTACACACAAAACCCACACCCCCAACACTCAGAGATAAGGGGAAAAAAGCCATTCTTAGGATATCTGGTGAGTACACATCAAATGCAGTCTTATAAATCACGCAGAACTCAGCTGCAATGGCGGTTTAAAAATTGTGCTAAACAGGTATTTGATTTATGAGGTCTCAATAATGGCTTTCACCTTTACATTAATGCAATTATAAGATATCTTTATTGATTTGGATGATGAGTCCACAACTGCCTTGTCCTGCCCTGCCAGAAAGGAATCTAAAGGATGGGTGGGTGCAATACAAGAGCTTTGTGCCTGTGCTGCTGCCCTGGGTGAAGCATCGTGTCCTTGCCTTGGAGAGCAGAGGAATGGGAATTACAGCACCAGTGCCGTGGCACTGAGGGAACAGCTCCATCCTGCCTCACCCTGTTTTCCCTGAATGCCTCCAAGAGATCTCTTTCCTGCACAGGGCTGTGTGCTCTGTTTCTATTTGTCCTTAAATAGGTGAGCCCTCAGAGCCTGTAGGATCATGCAGTCAGATGGATGATATTTGAAAATACTGGTCAATTGCTCTTCTTTTAGCCTAATTCTTGTATTGATTAAGAAAATGTGTGAGACATATGTGTTCCTTGGTTATTTTGCATTGCCTGAAAAGAATTCTTCATCACACTTGAATTCAGATTATAGGAAGTAATCAGTGAATCACAAGAGAGAGCATTTTCCTCGGCTGTAAAGTACATTTGCTACCACTATAATGCACACCAATGAGAAAGGTAGAAAACAAGGGAAATGGCTGAACCCTCTATAAAATAGAATTGCTTGTAGACCAGCCATCACCATCAGAAAGTGACTGAGCAAACATCTCCTCACAAATAGCTGTAAATTAACAGAGCCTCATTGACCACAGTGCAGCCAGCCGGATTTACAGCAGCATCTGTCTCCCCGTACTTAGAGACTGAGCAATTATTTTATTCCTAAGTACTTTCTTCTCAGAGACAAAAGGCTTTCTTTCCACTTGCCCTCCCCAGATTTTTTTAAACAGGCTGTTGGTAGGTTATTTGAAAAGCCAACAAGTGCCTGAGCTGTTCTCAATATAACTTCGTCATTTATATTTTGACTTGGAAATGTGTGCACCAAGACTGAAATTATTTTACTCCCATAGGAATAACACTCTATTTTAAGTGCCCATTAACTAATCCTAAACAGTGGTGGAAAATCAGTGCAAATACATGTGACATCTACATGAATACCAAGTGAATTCATGAAGATTACTGCTGAATGCAAAATTATTCCACTGTAGAACAGATACTTGAAAGAAAAAGTTGCTGAAATAAGGAGCTAGTCATAAAAGATATGTTTCATTCAGTAATAGTCCTTTTATATTATGTGGTTCTATTCATTTGTGTGCATTTTTGTCATGCATCCTAGCTTTTAGGGGCTTAAATCTCGTCTGATAAAGTCCATGATTTGGTCTAAATTTTGGATTTGGGATTAAATTTTCTCTTGCCAGATCTGATAGTGTCTGAATATTCATGCCATTACCTCATAGGCTGTGGGGAAGGCAGAACTTCAACCCTCAACTTTAGCACTATCAGCAGCAGTCAGGAAGAGGGAAAAGAGATTTGGACACTAACTCCCATGGACAGAGCTCCCAGGACAATCGAATTCCGAGTGCAGAATCCAGAATACAAAATGCAACACAGTAAAATGCAGATTTATAATTACAGTGAAACCAGAATTGCTGTAATCTAGACATGTTCAGAATGATGAAACACATTTAAAATCTGCATTGTTATTATCTGCTAACCCAATTTAATACACGAGCTGATTTTCCAGTCAATTTCTCTGAGTTAAAATGACTAGGATGGAGTACTTGAGATATTCACTCACATTTGTTCCAATATTTGTGTACAAATACAACCAGTTCTTGTCTCTAAAATTTAAAGATATCTCTCAAACTCATTCTTTTGTATCCTTAACCCCAGTACAACCTCTAGATGCATTATTCCAAAATATAATCCGATATATTGATGTCATTTCTACATTCTAGATACCCTGAGATGATTATGATGAAGAGAGAAAGTAGAGCTGAAGCTCATAAAATTACAGGAAAAGGGCTTTTATGGAAGGTTAATTAATGCTGGCATCATCTGGGGTAAAGGCAAAGCCTTTTTTGCAGTGTCTGCACACTAGGAGCAAAGGGAGGTCCCAATTCAAGATCAGGAAACAACATCCTACCACAGCATAATACAAATGATCCTCAAAGTCACATTAAGAGCTGAACTGAGAACAGCTGATGGATTCATTCAGTTGTGGAATAGAAGTTATTTTGTCGTTACTCCTTTGTTAACTGAGGGAGGAGAAGCTACATATTTTCCTTGACTGAAACCTGCAGAAATCAAACTGTGGCTGAAAACAATCCTGCAACGTTGCTTTAATTTTTACATGTACATGACTAATAACTACCTCAAGATTTTTGCTCTTCTATTGAATGGTACAGCAGAAAATTCATGCAAGAAGTGAAACAATTCTAGTGTTCTTTTGTAAAAGATTTTAAAGCTAGTTACTTTAAGCATTGCAGATACAGTCTTTAGATAGGTTGTCATTAGATTTGTGACTTACCATTTCAGACATCAATAGGAATTCTGAAATAACCTTTTAAATTTACAGATTGAATTCCCAGGTGGGTAGTCCAGCACTCGTTATATTCAGGCTTAAAGGGGAAAGATGGTGTAGCCACAACCATCCTGGGCACTGAGACCTGCCTGGAGGTGCTTCCATGTGTTGCTCTGGGCTCAGGAAAGGTGGGTATCCTGCCAAGCTCAGGGAAGGCTCCAGAAAAAGGGATCAGCTTCTACTCAATTCCTACTCCCAGCGCAGGGAAAGGAATGATGCCATTATTAAACTCCACAAGTTGCCCATGGCACAACAAAGCATTCCCAGGACTCTGCTGCACCCTGGCTATTCCCTGAGTACCCTCCCTTTAACCACATTCTGGGCTTAGTTTCCACATCAGGAGTCACTGCTGACGTGAATAAGGACAGGGGGAATATAACCATTTATTAATGCTTTGTGCTGAATTTCAAATGATCCCAAGGAATCTGGCTGCTAGATGCCCATTAAAATTAATAGGAATTGGCATCCAGCAGGTCCCTGTGGTTTTGATATCTCAGCTGTAACATTCTGTTTGTTTGTTGTTTTTTGAAGTGTGCAGACCCTGAGCTGCAGATGCTGCTGAGATCTCACACTGTTTTCACTGAGACACGAGAACTGTTTCTGTATTTGGACTGATCTTTCCTTTATTATCACCCTGCACACCTTGGGTCAATTCTACCACGAGAGTTCATTTCAGATGATAGATCTTTTAAGCTGACTCTGTTTTTTTTCTCTTAATAGAGCAGCCTGGGGATGTCATTGTCCCAGTGTTTTGTTACTCAGGTCCTGTCATCACTTTAAACATTTGATAGATTAAGCTATGGAGAATTGAAATATTATTTATATTCACACCCCTGAGAGTTACAAACTGTAAATTGAGACAGGAAACTATGAAAGCTCTCCCAAGAGGCAAAATCACTTCTTTTTACTGCTGATTATAAAGAAGATTGGCTGGCAGATGTTAATATTGGCAGTTACTCTCTGACAAATTTTCTCTAGGTGCGGCTAATCAATTTTTGCTGCATGGAATGAGAAATGGAGCTTGAATATTCAGATGTCTAGACTTGTAAATATATTACCTTTATAAATAGGTTTAAATGATTAATTGCTATGAAAAAAATAAACATGAAAAATGGATAAACTAGAAGTGTAGGGTGAAGATTCATAGATGATTTAGATGATGGATAACAAAATTTGTCTATACATTAGGAGGACAAAATGACCTGTGCAGTCATCATATATATATTTATAGACAACACTGGTCTTTCTGAAAAATCTCCCTGAACTTATAAACTCTTTATCCCTTAAGACAGTTTAAGGGCTGTTATTTGAAACAGACCTGTCCCAGACAGAGATATTATCAACGGAATAAGGATAATGCAATTTGATCCATTAACACTGCAGAAATAGATGCTTTCTCTGTGTAGGATCCTGCAAACACTTCAGGTAATTTAATGGACCCCAATGGGATGCTCTGAAGGCAAAGGTTTCAGGAAGTGACAGGAGTGATCCCATAATTGCAACATGATTATTTCATTCATAACCATTCTTACTTCACGACGATTGAGTACAGATCTCTGGAGGAAAAAGACGGAATTTCCTCCCTGGAGATAAGCTGTGACCATCCCCTGGGGTGTTATCAGCTCCTTTGCTCTGCCCATGGGAGCAGCTTACGGCTCTGTGATGCATCTGCAGCCCAGCTGCCCTGGTAGTTTCACACACCAAATCACAGCAGCTCCTCTGAGCGCCTCTGACAACCCTGGCGAGCTGCCACGGAGCAGTTGTATTATCCAGGTACCACAGGAGATGCTCCCTGCTTTCCCAGCATATCTGCTCACTTAGCTATGGTAATGTGATTAACCTGATTATTTCTGAATCAGTCCACTGTGGCAAATGATGAAGTGCCATATGGCTTTTGGAGAATGAAAGCAACGTGTCTGTGTGGTGCAAGAAATTTTTCTGGATGGGTGAGTGAATTATGTATTATGATTCATAGTTAAATACCAACCTAAAAGAAAATTCTTTCTATGGAGACTATTTAGTCTGTTTCTATATTTTATAAAAGGCAATGGATCAAAGATGAAGTCTAAAGCAGCAACGCGTACTTAATGACCTGTTCCAAGGAGTAAATTATGGCTGGAATTGTCAGGGTATTAAACTTAGTAGAGCAGAGCTTAAGCAGCAGGGATGGAAATTTTCAAAATATAGTTCATTCTTTTACAGCGACACACTAGCAAAATAAAGGAACCTCTGACAATATGATTTATTGAAGAAACTAAACAAAATATGTTGGAGTTACTGCGTCCCAAAGTCATTTAGCTGTTCTATTACTTTTAATGAATAGCCAAGATCAGGGAATATATTCAGTGAGATAAGGCTCAGTGCATTTCTGATAAGAAGAGAAAGGTAAAAAAAGAAAACCTGCATCAATTTTTCATTCAGGGGTTTATTTACTGGAGGTTTATTTATATAAAATCCTAAACAAGCACCAGAATGAAACATCCTATTTTGTCTCTGGCCCTTTTATCCATTTAGAACCAAGGCTTGACTAGAGAAATATATTTGTGTGATAATGTTTCAGGAAAAGGTCAGATAAAAATCAGATGAGAGTTTCAGAAAATCACAGGTGTTTGTGATACATTTCTCTGCTCTCAAGGGGACATGAGCCTAAGACAAATCATGGCCTCTGCTTGTAGCAAGTGGCCGAGAAAGACATTTTACAGTAGCTTTACTTGAGCAATGACCTATGGGTTAATCAGGAAAGGACCATCAGTTTTTTTGGGCTAAGCCTTCAGTGCCTGAACAAGCCTGACTAAGAGTGGTCTTGCTGCCCTCAGGCTGTGCTGTAGATAAAGACCATGACAACATTCACAATCTGGGCTTATTTTGCCAATTTAAACCTGCGTACCTTTCCCAGTGTTAATGAGGGTGAGGACATCACTTGACTCTCTCCCAGTGATGAAGGACTCCATTACTTTTTTTCACCCTACTTAAGAATAGAAAATTCCTTTCCTTATAAAATATTTCCTTCTTTCCCTGTGTCCCAAGGAAATATTTGTTGCCGGTTCTAGGGAGAGGATCAGAAATGAAGCACTCCTGTTGCTCTCAGGCGCACAGGTGTATTGGATGTTTCATAAGCTGACTCAGGAATTATTAACAATGAAGTTTTTGGTGAAAAATTACAGCTGTTAGCACTCATTTGCATCTCCTAAAATGTATGTGTGAATAAACACAGTGCACTAATAACTGCTTCAAAACTGCTCAAAGATAAGGAAAAAGCAAATTGATGATTAACTTAATAAACTATGACATACTATTAATTTGATGACTAAAATCAGCACTGATCACAGTTTTAGGAAGGTGTAATGGTTCTCCTTCAGACTGAAACACCCCAGTCCCTCAGGTACTTTTATGTAATGAAAAGATGTTTTTTGCACAAAGGGTGATGGGTTTAGGAACAGCAGTGACAGCATGTTTGAGCTCTTTAGGTGGAATCAGATTAGATGGAAGCTACGAGGAACACTTAGAAAAGGGCACTAGAGAAACTTCATTCACTTCCACAGGGATCATGCAAGGAACCAAGACACTTAAGGGAAATTCTGCTAAAAGTCTCTTAAAACCTTTGTTTTGGGGAAATAAAGAGAGAATATGATGACAACATGAAGATCTGAATAGACTGTATTAATAATCCATTTTAAAGCCTCATAAATATATAAAGAGGTCTGTAAGGTCTAGATTAATAAACTGCTTCATCCAAAGAGATCATTCAAGTACCTCAGTTCTTCCCCCAACTGCAGCAAATGGCAAAGCTCTCTTGAGATCATGCCCACTCTGAGACATAAAAGCCAAAGCAAGATACAGTGTTTTAGAAGAAGAAAATCCTTTCTTCCAAAAAAAAAAGAGGGGGAAAAAAAAAAAGAATTCTTGGAAGTCAGAATACTTCAAAAAATATCCGTCCCAAGAAAAGGGAGCATGAGGAAGACTTTCTGAATCACAGGTTGACATGAAAGACAGATCCAAGGGATAATGTGAAAGAGTTTAGGAAGTTACAGAGTTTAGAAATTCCAAGCTTTCTGATGCCTGTAAAGTTCGCTGTTAAAATCTCGGCTAACATTTGTACTGGCAGATTTTTTTTCTGTCCCTGTGAGACCCAAGGTCACACGTTGACCAGTGTGATGCAGGATCTGACTGTATTAATACTGTCTGCTCAGAGCAGTTCATCTCCTTCAGCCCTCCAACCCCCAGGGAGCAGGCACTGTGATTATTCCAGCATAGCTCAGACCCTGGGGCTGTATTTTGCTATTGATCCAGAGCTCTCACTGTCATTAATGGGAGCTTCTGTTCATCATGGATGGACTACAGCATTTGTCTCTGGAAAATCTTGCCAATGACTAAAACCTTTTAAACACGACAATAGAATAACGATAAATAACGTATTTAAGGAGCTATAAAATAAGGAAACAAGACAAATATGCAGAAAAATCTTCGATCATTTATAGTCCTGTGTCATGGATTACCTGTAACTTTATAATTCATCTTAATTCTGCATTGAGAATTGACCCTGTCAAACAGTTTAAGTCAGTTAAATGGAAGAACAGAGTATTCTGTCTGTTCAGGACAAGGCTGGCAAAGACAGTGAGGAAGAAAAGGTGTAAAAGACGTGGACAGCAACTAGCGGTGGTAATGACTTTGTAACACTGCAAGGCAGGGGCTTGAAGGGTCCTTCACTCCTCAGACACTGAAAGTTCAGTGCCTGTCCTCTTGTCCTCAGAAGCCAGGGGTTCAATGGGTGACAGTTTTGGGAACAAGGTACTTGCTTGTCTGAGTCTGTTCTGAGTGTGACTCTGTGACACTGAACAGGGGACTCCACTTCTCAGTGAAGAGCCCCCCTGGTCTGGGGCCAGCTGGGGAACACACAAACTGAGAACTCAATGGACAAAGAACATGCAGTTTCTTGTCATCTTTCCTTTAAAAAAGGCTGGTTTGACTCAAACAACTGGTGGTATCTTTGGGAAAATTTGGGGTATTTCTGCAATTTACCCAAGTTGGTCCATTACTCTGACTGATGCTGCGATTCTTCAACTTTTGACCCCTGCAATGTCCTTTCAGCTCATCTGTCTTTGTACAACTGCCTGAACTGTTGCCACCAATTAATGATAGCTAATAGGTCCCTGACTACTGAGAACACTTGAAGCCAGTAATTACAGCCTGTTCGCACTCCTTTGCCCTGTAGGAGCAGAGCTGCTGCTGACTCTGCTGAGTAACATTTTATGACCCCTTTTAGAGACTTGGGAAGGCTGTGATTGAGTATCTGAGAAAACACTGGTCTAGTATTTATAAAAAGGTATTTGGTAGGAGTGTGTAAAACACGTTCTGTGTCCATTTATACTCCTGCATAGTACGTAGGCTTACCAAGCTTTTACAGTTTTATTTTTAAGAAAAAGTCTGGCATATCTAAACTATGACTCTTTTCCTCCCTCTCTGAATGTGTCAAAACCAAGCAGTGGTGTCAAATTGCATCACTGCAGAAGGAGAGAAGAGGAAGCTCTGTGTTTTTTTTCTTGTTGCTGCTTTAAAGCCAGATCCTGAACACTGTGGTACTGCTGTATTGCTTAGCAAAGAGCTTTCTTCCTGCCCCGAATTTCCTTTTGCATGATAAGATGGTGTTTAAGGAAGGGAGCAGACCGTGGAGTTTTAGCATCTCTGCTCCCTCAAATGGTAGCCAGCTTGGATGGAGCAGTCAACAACATTAAAATGTTCCTGGCAGAGCTCATTTCTCCTGCCACAGCAAACTAGAGATTCATGGAATCGTGGAAGCACAAAATGGTTGGGGTTGGAAGGGACTTGTGGAGGTTGCCAGGTCTGACACCTCTGCTCCATGGATGGAGACTCCAAGAGCTCCCTGGGTAACCTGTTGCAGGGCTCAGGCACCCTCACAGTAAAGTGCTTCAGGAGGTTCAAACAAACCTCCTGTGCTTTGGTTTGTGCCCTTTGCCATGGAACAGTCTGGCTCTGTCCTCTTCGCACCAAGTTCTCAGGTGTTTAAATGCATTAATAAGATCTCTCTGCCCCAGGCTGCTTCTACTTTAGGCTCACTGACAACAGAGAACTTTATTTCACTGGGGTTTATATATTCCATTTAAATCTCAGGTCAGAAAGAAACACCTCAATTTTACCCTTGGTGTCTTGGGTGTGCAGAATATTGCTCATTATGTATCTGAAATACACAAAAGAGAATTGTTTCCTAATTTCTCTGTTGGTTTGAAGGTCAGGGAACTTGGTGAAAAAGGAATTCATATACAAATTCTCCCTCTGTTCTTGGTTTTACAAAACTTTCCTGTTTGCCCAGCACAATGAGAGACAAAGTTTTCTCTCTAACTTCACTTCTAGAACAAAGGTGAACACGATAAAGAGACCAGGATGTTCTGGCTTTACCCCACTGCTGGTTTGCTTCCCTTTCCCTGCCATCACTTATCCTCTCTGGAACTTCAAAGCAGCATTGCCCAGCTTTATCCTCCAAATTTTACACCCTGCTTCCATTCTCAGTTGCACCATTATTAACTCCATAGTTTTAAGAACACTGTACAAATTATAACACGTTGCCTTTGTTTTCCCTTTGTCTGGAGATAAGAACTTTGTGAGCACAAGGAAAATACTGCCAATATACACTTATTTTACATAGGCACAGTCAGGCTGATGAAAGCAATAGGTGTCCCTTTTCCAATTACCCAAACATGTTCTGCCACAGAGGGCTTTACTTCCCGACAACAGGCAGAGAATTAGGAGTCCTGAGGCTTTTGACAACCTTTCACTGCATGCTCTTTTTCCCCTCCATGTAATTACATGCTCCAGCAGCCCCAGACCCAGTGGCTGTGAGGGGAAGCTGTTTCCTTCAGGGTTATTTTCTCCTGCCTCTGG
Organism: Ifrita kowaldi; assembly: GCA_013398055.1. NCBI lineage: Eukaryota > Metazoa > Chordata > Aves > Passeriformes > Cinclosomatidae > Ifrita > Ifrita kowaldi. The sequence goes on from VZRS01014328.1 coordinate 109,875, forward strand.
GTTCTAATGAGAAGAGGAAAAAGAACAAAACACATTTTCTCCTGTGGTACATCCCTGGTTTCCACCTCCACGTTGCTCATAAACTCTGCTGCCCAACAGTACAACTGTTCTCAGAGGAAAATTCTTTCTTACCTTATGCACAGGAAATTTTTTAAACCCTGGGTACAAAATCTTCAGGAGACTACAGGCAGTAGTTCCTACTCAGTAAGTGCTCGTTGTAGAAGGAGAAAGTTCACGGAAGTCACTTCCGTTTAACCAGAAGAATTAACAAGTGTCTCAAAGATATTCACCATAAAAAAGTGATCTACGCTGAGGATACATTCCTTACTGCCTCAGTGCACATATTTCATCTTCTTGATTTACAGATATAGAACTTGGGGTAATTCTGTGTACAGACTGGGCTGCTTCTGATTTAAACAATTTTGGCAGATGTGTATGCTGACTTGTAGAGATGCAAACTTCAGAGAGTGGTTCATAGGTGAAAAGGGTTTTAGGAGGTCAGGATGTTCTTGGAAAGGTCTAGAAAAATAGAAAATTGGAAATAATTTTCCAGGAAGGCTGAATGGAAAGGTGCCTCAAGGTGAGCAGGCTGAGGATACTTCTCCTGTCCAGAGGGAAAAGCTCTCCCTCCTTCATGACCCTCTTTTTAACAAAGAGACAACTTCATTAAGAAATAATTAACAAGTTAGTTACCACTTGATCACCTCTGCTTCACACTCATAGCAATGATGATCAAAACCTGCTGTAGTCTGAGCTACACAAGCTCTCTAAAAGTTTATGAAGGAGTTCTGTATGTTTTGGTGAGACTGAGCACCACTCTGGAAGCAGCAGTACCACCCCACCTTGCAGCATCACCAAAGCAAAGATTTCACCCTTCTCCAGAAATACACCCTGCTATGGCCGGCTGAGAACAGGGAAGGCCAGAGGCCCACAAACATAAATCACTTTCCTGCCTTCTGTCTGACTATGCTGGGCTCCTAAAGGCCAGCTGGGACATGAGGGACCATGAGAATCCACCCTGAAGCCTTCTCCAGAATTCAGTGTTTCTCAACAGGTATCACAGGCAAGAACAGTGTCCACAAGCCACAGCATAAACCAGCTGCTGTACACTGTTGCAATATTGGGTGTGTGAAGCTCCCTGGAAGTGTGTTTCTGGAGTGAGGAAGAAAAAAAAAGCATCCCCTGGATTTATTATTTCTATTCCTTAAAAAAAAAGAAAGAAAAAAGTGAGTAATGAGTACCCCAAAATCCCCATCAGTGTAGTAAAATGAAGCATGAAATGGTGTTCAGAGATGAAATCCATCTCATCAAAGGCTTTTGATGGAAGTGAATTAACTGTTCAAGTTAAAAAGGATAAAACTTTGGAAGAAGTTTGTATTGTTGGATTGCTCAGTAGGCTCACCATTAATTATTTTTCTACTTTTTAAAATTCTCTGAGGATCTAGTTCACCACAAACCAGGAATGAAATGACTCATTACCAATTTATTTGTTTCAAAGAACAGACAGATGTCACCAAACAGCTTGTTTTACTTTCTAGAAGCTTAGTGGCATATCAGAAGCATTTCTTTCAAAACCACCACGAGCTGAATTTTCTCTGGAAAATTCATATTTTGCATTGGGAGGTTATTTTGAGATCATATTTTCCAAAATAGCTTTATCAACTTTCCTGCCCTTCACTCTTTTGCACACTTGTGTTGCTGATTAGGTGCCACAGAACCCATTAGCACCTAAAGTGTCAGGATTTTTCCCTCACATTCCACATTTATCCAGATCCTTGGTTTTGCTAACACACTTCTACACCCAGCATCTATTCTGGGGAAACTCTTCCTTTCCTACTACTATTAATAACCTTTCTATGCTATTTATTCTATAAATATCTGTGATGTTATAAGTAGAGTGTAAAAACTACTCTCTGTATGTGCCAATTTAGAGCTTTTAAAGTGTCTCCATGATTCCATGGAGCTGCGTGTGACTCTGACTGGTGCTGTGAGCAGAGAGCGAGGCAGTGGCTGCACCAGGGCAGTAAAAACCTCTTTCATTTGCAGCAGCTGAATTCACTCTTTGTGGATAGATGGAACTTGACTTTGAAAACTTCTTAATCCTTAAAACCTGTGGCTGCTGCTGAATATCAGCACCAGAACCAGCTGGTTGTAGCCCTGTGCTCTCCCTGGTTTGTCACCCAGGGGCTGCCAGGAGCTCACAAACCAACTGCCCAGCCTGGTGTTCTGCTGCCTCCTCCCAGCAGTGCTTCCACCCCGAGGCACTGCTCTCCAGCCGTGTCTCACTGCAAGGAAACAATCATGGCTAGCCCCAAACTGGCCACAATAAATGGGCACCATCGTCTGTGGGGGAGGTGAATTCTGGACAGAGCTGCTGCAGAGGGGAAGAACCGCAGCGAAGCCCTGCCTCGCTCCCCACAGCAAGGGGAAAGGGATGGAGAGTGTTTCCTGGGGGAATTTGTTTGCAGTGCCTCCAATGCCTGCTGCTGTCTTCTGCTCTGTTTAGATCAGCCACTGAAATCATCTTAACATCTTCAGCTTATTTAAGCCAAAAAATATCAAATTCTGCTTTACAATGCATTTCCTTTTACTTTGACAAGCCTTTTGGTTAGTATTTTGCAATTAACTCCAAGCATGTAATAAAACCTCAAGGAAGGATATTTTCACACCATTTAGCCCACAGAGAAGGCACAATACAAATATTTTACTCAGCTCTCCTCCCAGTCCTTACTGCTAGATTTTTATAAATGCAACATGTAGGATTTTTCTATGGAACCTGTGAGAACAGACAGACAAGATGAATCACAAGTATTTTCCTGGGATATTAAAATGTGTGTATCTTTCTGAAACTCATTTAATAAATGATGTGAAAAACATCAGCTTGACTTGCTAAATGCAAATGAAAGTGGGTCTCAAGTTGTCTCTTATCTAACAGTCGCTTATTTCAATGATGTGCAAATGAGTAGTTCCCATATACAAAAATTATGGATTGGCAGAAAAACTTAATAAATCAAACTACTCCAATAAGATGTCTAGGTAGTGTCATCTGTGATAAAACTGTAGATCTGATTTACCCTTTTTGGTAAAGATCTTATGCTAATGAAATGGTAACTAAATTTGAGAGGTGTAGATCCTTACCACAAACAGATCCCACACCTTAGCTGGAATCAAATTCATCCACTCAGTAATCCCAATGTAAAGCATCTGGAGAATCAATCCTATCAATGTATTTCAAAATCCCTTCCTAGCTTATTCCCATTTTAAAGGCCATACACTACCCTGAGAAGGAGGTGTTTTCAGGGAGAAAAAAATCTTCAGTGGTTAAAGAATTATTTACCTTGCAGCACAAATTCTAAGCAGGACCCCAGAATAATCTATGGAAGAAAGTATCTCAGGCCATGACAAGATTTTAATCCTCCTGCATTAGCGAGTCACTTTCTCTTTCCTTACACTTGTCCAAATTCACCTGCCACTGAAGGTCATTGTGCTCTGCAATGGGATAATGCTCCAACCGTTCCTTGTTTGTACAAGCCAGGGGTTGGTGCCTGGAAAAGTCAAATATGTGCATGACAGGATTGCCACGCAGGCTGTATTGGGGAAGCCGCAATGGGAACTTTTTTTCAGTAAGAAATTGGGTAAGATTGAAGCACTCTGTTTTATTTTGCTTGAAAACCAAAACATCAGCTCTCTGCAATAAGCAAGGCTTTTATCTGGACATTTCAGCCCAGGAGGAATATAAAATTCCTGATTTCAAGTTCCACAACGTAATCTTGTCTACTATAAAATCTGCGTTAGGGCACTGTGGGTCCACAGCAGACACAGAAACACACAGCTGCCCAGGCAGGCTGTTTGCCACAGCATCAACCATTCCATGGTGAAGGATATGTGACAGAGGGTCATCCAGAATCTCCCTCAATTTCTGTGCAGCAATTTTTCCACAGGGTTGGTTGTGATCTCTTACTTTGTTTTAGGAAGAAAACCCCTCTCTGAAATATTGCTTGCTGTGGGAGCTCATGTCACCTTGTCAATGCATTCATCACCATTATCATATTCTACTAAAAGATTGGCAAATTTGTTCAGCTGTGTAAGACAGATGTTATGGCATTTGACAGATGATTTCAGCACTGAGATGAATTTTTTTGGACGTGCTGTATACTTTGGCACTCCATTATGCAGCACAAGAGTGAATTTTCTCATTGTTACCAGCCAAACAAGCGTTGAAAAGTGGGAATCATCAGGGAAGAATTATTCCTAAAGCCTGAAAACGGATTTTTCAAACACTGTGGTTTTAGTTCTGGTTCCCTAATTATGATATGTCTTTGGTCACTGATTGGTCACATTCCCATTCTGATTGGCTGGAAATGGATTTAAGATGATGTCTTTCCCTCTCTAGCTCTCTAGAGAAGGTGGTGCTTGGGGAGGATGTCTCCTAGTTCACCAACTCATTTCCATGATGGGATTACGATGCCTAATGCAGCTAATGAGGAGCAAGGAGAGAAGCAGAACAGTAGAGAGAAAAGCTTGTAAAGGATTCCTGCTCACAAAGAAATACCTTTTCACTGTCTCTTCTGTCTGAGACCTGAGAGAGAAACCCAGCTTCCAATTAACTAAAACAGTTTTTACGATTAAAATCTCAGCAGTAGAGCCTCAGACTCCACAGGTTGATCCAGTGGTTGGGGTGAGAGCTCTGAGACCTCAGAATTCCAGCTTTGTTCCAGCATAGGTCTTTTGTTCCTCAGTCACCTCTGCACTGCATTCAACGCTGCTCCCCTGCCTCACTAGGGGTTTGGGATGGTGAATACATCCAACATTAAGTGCTGCACAGACCCTGTGATGAGCTGCGTGGACAAAAGATGGCAAAAGGACTGAAAATCTTCCCAGCAATCATGTGAGAAAAGCTGATTTGATGGTGCCTGTAAATTTGATCATCACTCTGGTGTGAACACTGGAATATCTGGCAGTGAGAAATGACTGCCAGCTTTAGGAACTTGAAATTTGGCATTCATAAGCTTTTCATGGTTTCACAAAAACTGCTGGAGTGGGGAGAGGCAACTCACCTCCTCACGTTTTGGCTTTTGCTGAGAAAAATGAAGGTGCTAAATAGTCTTGCTTGAGGTTGGAAGATGGAGGGTGAACTCACTATTAGGACATCAGCTTTGGGGAAAATAGGAAGCACGTGAAAGAGAGGTTCGCGTAGCTGAGCCACCTCATCACAGAAACTACTATCTCTTAATGATACAATTGTGATTAGAAACCTCACTAATTTTTACTGAGAAGTACATTTTTCAAAAGCAGGATGCATTTGGAGGTAGGCAGCACCTATAATATCTTCCCTTTGGCATGTTTTTTTATAGAAGGTTGTCACATTGATGGCAGATGTTCAGCCTGCTTGTTTGTACCTTACATTTTCCAATGCAGGGTGCTGTGGCTTAAGTGATTCTTCAATTATTTTCAAGACGGAGTGTTTTGTTTTGTTTGGTGTTTTCAGTGTTCCAGTAATTAACAAATGTGGTAGAACGTTTGTCTTAATTGCACAATGAAAGCCCCTCACAATACTAATTACTCTAGAAAAGTCCCATAAAAAAATCTACTTGGCTTGTGAAAAAGCATTCTCCAATAAAAACCTGATGGAAAAAAAAAGTAAAGAAAGCCCCATGTCCTTATCAGAAAACTTCTGTGTGTACACAACCAACCCTTTCAAAGCAGACAAACAAAAAGTGTTCATGAGAAAGTGGGGGTAGGAAGTTAAAACCTGAATGATAATTTGGATTAATTTTAAAAAGTTTTAGGGGATGTTCCCAAATCAGTTTTGCAGCCAGGAAATGAGTATGCAGATGGAGAAAATAAGAAAACTGATCACAAACTACATTCCAAAAATGCAATATTACCTCAGACATAGCTGGAAGTCAGAAATTATCCCAATAATTTGTAGCTGCTTTAAGGAATGATGCATATCACAGCATCACTAAGGCCTCAGCCCAGAAGCCTGATCTGTGCTGGGGAACCCCTGTGCTCTCCCTTATCTTGGTGAATTTTTTATCAATAAAAATTCTATCGTTGAAAAGAAGAAATAAAATAATCTGTCCTGTTTACAGAAGAATTAAGGGTTTTTTTTAAAATGGATTAGCTCCAAGTCCATCTGTGGCCTTCATATTCTCAGGTAAAAGGTTTTCTTTAGGTACTGGAAAACCTTGTTATTGATTAGGTAGCTGCAAGGACTGTAACCTGAGCTGTGTTAGAAGTATATTCCAGAATGGTGTTTCTCATGATTAGATGTGATTTCAAAACAATTATTTAACATAATTGGTACATAGATCTATGATACAATTGTACCTGATTATGATAATGCCTAACTATAGGTTATCAAGTGTTATGAATCATGATTAAGGTGTTTGACGCACAGAACTGGAGACTGTTAACAGACTTCATCTGTGGTACACCTGTTTATCAAGTCAATTTTCCACTTTTCAAAGGCACTGTATATTATGTACTGAGATTGCGTACAGAGGGTGGAGATGGAATGAACAAACTGTATTTTGAACATGAATTATATATGTGGGTAATTTATTCAAAGTCTTTCACTCCTATAATTTTAGCTGAAAGCCTCAGAAAGCTTCTGCCAAAGTTTTTTCTGTTGGCTAGAAGGAGTTACCCAGGAATATTCTCAGGGAGGGGGGAGAAGTGCAGCCACTAAGCGCTCACAGCTTTCAGCATCCTGTGACAAATGTACCTGCAAATTGTTGCCTGCTGACTGTACCGTGCGCTGGTAGAACTCAATCGAGGTGCCATCAAAATTCATGGAACAATTCTATTAAATTCAGTGCACTGCAGATCAGACTGACAAGGTAGTTAAATCCCAACAGAAATCTGTAGGGCTAACAGCTACAATTTTACAATTTTTAATATTTTAAAAAATGAAAATGTAGACCTGCTTGCCATGATTTTACCTCAATGTCTGGTTTTAACAATACAACGGTAATTACATTTCCTCTTTCTCTCAAAGACTGAGTTGTTTCTGTTAAACAGTCCAAATTAACAGGTTATTGTGCATGCTCTGCCTGAACTAGCCAGGATTTGGTTCTTTTGAATGTCATGTAAACAACATAATTAACAAATCCAATATCTAAGCCCTGCTAAATTTTGGCTAGTATTATGTGTTATTGTATTAGGGCATGCTGAGTTCATGTGCTTCCAGTCACTAAGTACACACAAAATCACAAAGTTTAATACATGTACCCAGAGATTAACTGGTTAAAGAGGACACTTACAGGTACAGATAAAGGAAGTGTTTGCCTGGATCACGCTGGCACTGGGTTTACGTGGAGCACTGGGTTTATATGGGACACAGAACATTCAGCAAAAGCCAGAGACCTTGAAGGACTAAGAGAGAAGAAATAACACAAAATCACTCCACACTGGTTAGACCACAGCTGTGTGCCTTGTACTAGGAAAAGCCCAGGAAACAGCATCATCAGAGATGATGGGAAGCCAGCAACAAATGAGAAAATGGCCAAGAAATAGAAAGGATGCTGGATACCAGGAATCTGCACAGCAACCTCTTGCCAACAGCTGCAGTAGAAACACAAATTTCACAGCAAATCCCCCTTATAGGAGGAGAGATCCCAGCATGCCACAGTCTGTAAGGCACAAGAAGATGAAGTTTGCAATCATGTTGATTTAGTCAGTTTGGGAGTTGCAGTGAAATGGAAAACTGCATCAGATGCTGTCATGTTATTGTGGGTTTTTTCTTCTCTATAATGAACTATTAGAATTTGTCTTTTAAATAGACCTACTCTTATCAAGCGAGCACATCTGTGTTGGCTTGTAGTTGATTGCTGGCCCTTTATTAGTTCTTTCATTGTAAAGTTCTGTTTTTCACAAGCTAATCCCCAGAATGACAATATTCCAGGAGTAATGCCTATTCAGTGAGTGTGGATGTTGACTCGCACTCTCCTCATGAGCTCTACTTTAAGCATTTGTGGGCTTTAATGATCCATATGGTGCTGTAAAGTTGTAGGCAGTAGGATAAAATACCCTATTTTTACCAATAACTTCGCCTGAAAAGAAAACTGATTTCCAAGGGAGACAGGTGAAAAAAATGGGTAAATGATTTAAAAAGTGTTTGTCACGTTGTCGAGAAACAGCAGCTACCACAAACCCAGCTTTGGGCCGCATAGCTGCAGTTAAAAGTTTTTTATGTTCCTACCAGACCTCAAAACTGGCTGCAAGAGACAACAACCTATTTCAGCATGCAGTAATCACAATTACAGCCCCATCCAGCAATAATGACAGCTCTCCTGCCTCTGTTCCACACCTCACAACTATTCACAGCCGTAGCCAAACTCCAAACCAAGAACTATTCATACATTAAGTCTTGCATTATTTCTCAGGCATAACTCACAGTTTTGAAGGAGACGGAAGTAAAATTTCAGCACCTTAAGCTATGAAAGCAAAGCATTTCAATATTAGAGAAAAATATCCCCAGACCACAGGCTGTAAATCGATATTTTGCGGTGGAAGTTAACACCTGCCCACGTTATATACCCAGACATTTGTTCTGCTTTGTGACACACACTGTCATCTAAACAGCAATACTGACTGTTCCTCTCCTACTTTGTAGCTCTTGCATCCCTGCTATCACAGATTCCATCTCTGTGCAAGAAAATTCTGCCAAATTCCTATCGTTGCTTCTCTACTGCTACATTTACAGCCTGGTGGTAAACGCTGCATGGTGCAAGCCTGGAAGGATCAAAGTCTGCTGCTGTCAGTGATAACTCTTGCATCAACTGCAGTGGGTCAGGCCTTCAGAGAGGAAACCCAAAATATCTGATGGTACACTCAGACTAGGAGTCCTTCTCTACAACCCATAGGGGAGCAGAACTCAGATCTCCTACAAGCTCAGCACTTCAGCTGAAATGGAGCATTGAACAACAACCCAGTTACGCAAATATTTCACCACAAAGTCAGACACCAAATGAAGTCTGACTGATTTCTGAAGATCAAAATTAAAGTAGGTTAGATTGATTTAAATATCTCGGCATGATGGCTCTTCAGAAACATCAAATTCTTGAAAAGTTGACAGAGGATAGGAGAAAAACACAATTTTATAGCTATTTTAGCTGTTGTAAGCATGTCCTGAAGTATAGTTTCCTTAAAAAAAAAAAACTGTTTTAATATTTATAGAGATGTGTATTCAGCACTGTAATCCCTTCCTAGACCATCAGCAAATTATTCATACTTAAAAGCCTTGCAGCTTTTTCATGGCTGATTTTCTCCTTTTTTTTTGCTGTGACAGAAGGAATTAATCATGGCTCTAATGGCTCTCTGGCAAGTGCTACTTAAAAGCAACAAATGCATTTGAAAAATCATTAAGTTTGCCTGTCCAGTTTAGAGTAAAAGGAAAAAAAAAAGGAGTAAAAAAAGCTCTTGTATCCTAAAGTGTTTGGGAGCTGGAAAACAGAAGAGTGACAAAAAGAAAGAAAGGAACTAAATTGTCTCTTACAAAAAATTTCTTTCAACTTGTGCAGTCTCTTTAGGAGTATCAGGTTCTGCTGCAGGGACAGCAAAGTTGCTTGGTTGGGGAACAATAAAGTCTCAAAACAGGGTTAAATTGTCCCTGCCTAAATACCAGCAATAGTTGCCTTTCCACTGCTTCAGCTTCTGGTCTGTAAAATATGATGATATTTTCTCTATGAGATGTGCTGATAAAAATCTCTGTATGAGGGGCAAACAAGCAAAACAAAGGGGTTTTGCTTGTGTTTTTTAGTGTTTATTTGCTTGTATTGCAAAAAATAGTAATCAATGTCCATGTTCATGTGCTTTTCTTGTAACTCTGTATTTAAACTCCTTCAGTATTCACCAGCATTAATACAGGCAAAAGAATTTAAATGAAGCTCCTTTTCTTAAAGTCTAATTCTGATGCTCCTAAACAATTCTATTCCAATAAAAGGAATATGAAGTACCAGATTTTAGTTGATTAATATGGTTCTTAGAAGCCTTTACACCAACATGCCACATGAGGGAAGTGTAGATACTTTAGACTTCTCCCTCTGAAAATAAGCACCCAATTTTATTTTTATCTTGTTAATGGATTATGAATGACATGTAATTATTTTCCCTCTGAAAATCATGTTAATTTTTGAGAGAAAAGGCCCAGCGATAGAATTAGCTATTGAAATGTGATAATGTAACACTGTTTATTGGTAAAACAGAACAAGATTTCCTAATCCTCTGTAAATCATTTCCATCAATCCAGTCCTAGGTGACACTGCTGTATTAATGAGGATGTGCTCTGTCCTCCAGGCACAACGTGCACACAAGAGCATTGAGGTTTTTGTGTGGGAACTTGAATCCGAGTGGTTCACAAATGACACATTTTGGATGAGGCCTTCAACTGGAGACTGACTTCAGGAGTGTAACAGCCACCTCCCAAAAGAGTTTTTGTCTCTTATGATATGGACCTGCCACTGAAAGCCTCTGGCTCAACAGAGCAGCAACGTGCAAGTCTTGATTCAGTCTTCCTACACTGCAAATCCACACACAACAGGTAATAATAATAATGATGATCATAATCATCATCATCCCTGTGCAAACCCCACTGTGCTTCTGCATGTTCAAATTTCTTATGTTGAGCACAGTGACCTGCCCAGCCCCTCACCAGAAGATTATGATAGAAAGGTTTTCTTGTTCTATCTTCAGTTTCTCTTGTTCATTGCCACCTTGGTGCTGTGGAAATCTCCACTGATCTTCATTTAATGTTTTGGATAGTGCACTGAAGATAAATTTTGGAAACTATTCCTTACAAATGATTACATGCAGTAACATTTCACAATAGCACAAATAGAAAACTAATTTCCTGTGAAATGCATTATGTTTTCTTTGTTAATAATGGTGCTCCAAGTTGTATATATTACAATTCTTTCTTAAGCCATAATTCAGACTAGTATTCTGTTTCTTTATTTTTAGATTTCAATAAACTTGACATTATTGAAGAGGATTCATAAATTTTACTGAAATTCAATTACTGTAACAATTGGTTCTTGCACAGTGTCCTGACTGAACCACTGGTAGAAGTATGAGGATTATATATTCTCACCTCATTTCACAGGCAATAATGAAAGAGGATGAGAGTAAATTCCTCCTATCTAGGTCTTTATTTAAAAAAATAACTAGGGCTTGTGAAGATTTTCTTTCCACTCATAGTTGTTTCTCTGTTTTCAGAACAATGAAAACAATTAAAAGAATTGATTGTTTAATTAGGAAAAGGAATCTCAAAGGCATTTTGTTCCTATAGGAATTTTAACTTAGTTTAAAAAACTTGAAAAAAAAAATTGGGAATAGGTGATACCACATGTGATGATCTACCTTTCAGGGGTAGGAAACACCTTTAAAAAAGAATAATTCTTTTATGCTAAACCTAAAAATTAACATCCTCCAAACCCTCATCTTTGTTCCCCTAAGGTGCAAGCAGGACAAGCCTCCTCACTGTACAATGGGTTTGCCAGCAGTGCTCCCTGAAAAGGACCAATTTGTCTGCAAATGTAGGAATCAGTCACTGAGATACTCTCAGGTTCGAATGGTCAGTCAATTAATGTGTGCTGAATAAGGGTGAGGTTTGAACCTTGGCAGCAGCAGTGCCTTGTTAACACCTAACCTGGGAGTAGTGAGAGGACTGGAGATAGAACAGGGCCCTGCCTTCTAAACTGCTCACAGCTTTCCTTACTTTTCCTCTTGATAACTTGTCTCTTATTTATTTGTTCACAGCAGATACTTGTAATACATGTTAGTTCAGTCTAGGAGGAATATTTCAAAGAAATCTGTTAGTCGGTACCCAGAAAAGTATGCCCTAAGCATGTTAGGAACAAGGAAACAAGTTAAAAAAATAATAAAATAGAATCTTATTACAGTTCATCCCTAGGTATAGAAAATTCAGGCCATTATAAGGCAACTCTATACAGAACAGGAGCTAAATTTGCTGATCATGACCCATTTTGTCAAGGAAGAATGACAGTCTCAGCTTTTTATCAGAAATAACTGTGGACACCCTTAAGAAAATCCTAAACCAAAATCTTTTGGGGGTATCTTACACTGAAGTTCATCTTTACTTATTCTTACTATACAGACTAAATAAAATTAAACAAAACTCTAACATTACTAAGTGAGAGAATATTGCCTATTCTCAGCTATTGAATTAAATATTAATTTACTGTTCTTCTTTTTGACATCAGATTTCGTTTTTCAGGACATGTGGGTCAGAGGACGATTGTATTAACCTGTCTGTCCCTGGATGATAACTTGCTATTGTAATCAAAGGGCACAATAGGGCTCAGGATTTAAAAAAAAAAAAAAAAAGATATTGTATTTATTATTAGAACACCCACTATAATATTTTTTAGAAGCATTTACAATCTATGAGACTCTCTCCAGCAGCAAAACTCTAAGGGAAGCTCATCTTTAACAACACATCTGTGTGAGACATCATTTTCTGTTTTATTAAATAACACCTGTTAACTTAGCTTTATTTTATTTGATATGGCAAAAATACCTGACCTTTCAAAGCTTTTCATTTGCTGAAGTTTAAGAGAAACATTAGAAATGCCGTAAGATACTGCTGCATGGGAAACACCAAGGATACAAAGAAATTAAACTTGGATGTGAATACAAAAGACAACTCCAAATGTCCCCGCTCCTTGCCGTTGTATTTGTTTCCTATCAGAAAGCTGACACTCAGAACATTCAAGAAATATGACTGCCCTTTCAGACTTCAAATCTGGATTTATTTCCTTCCCATGCGATGTTTATGCGACCCCGTATTAATGTCAGACAGAAAAATCATGTTGTGATGAAAATGAAATATGTTGTTTGACTTTTTGATTCACATATACAGCACAAATGTCATTAGAAGGAAATGATACTCTAGGTTTGCTGATATTCTACAGCTGTTCTAAATATTCTGGGAGCCCTTTGGAATCTAAAGTTTAGCAGCTGTACCAGTTTGGAGGAGATACTTAGGGAGGTGAATGTTAACAAACTGTGATAAAATACATAACAATAAATTTATTTCCTTCAAAGATCTTCAAATGTTTTAGGACAGAATGTGCTGTTAAATGCCTGCTGGGAAAGATCCCACCAGACACACTGAGGGGCTCCAGTGTGGCCCATTCTGGACTCTTCGCTTGAAATTCCTGGAGATTTTTAATCCAATTTATTATTAGAATTCCAGCTTCAGATATTCAATGCTCTAAATGCTCTGTTATTATGTAGCAGATTTTTCACATCCTACTAGCCCAGGGAGAAGTATTTCAGTGAAAATACTTATTGCAAGCATCACCTTGACTCAGAAATCTTGCAGTTATTCATTCTGGTTTTCATTTATTATTGCTTAATAATTTATGATACAACATTCCATTGGCATTTTTCACTATATTAATGTTCTCATCCCAAATATATGTACTGAAATTTCTGTTAAGGCTACTACATTGTCACATAATTGTTAACCACCAGCAACTAAATTCTGATAGAATAAATAAAAATACAATTTTCACAATTGCCATAGAGGGAAAAATACCTCCCAGAAACTAGATTAAGAGTTGAATTTGCCAGTTTCATCACTGTGGAAAATAAAATGCTATTCCAGCATTCCTGCTGGTATAGGAACTCTGCATTTAGGTGGCTGGAGCATAATATTCCAAGTTATTCGGAATTTATAATTTCTCCATGAATGGCAATATGTTGGATTTTTTTCTGCATGTAACCTGAATTTTGAACAGTTTTAAATGCAGTATGTGCCACTTTAAAATAATTTCTTTCTGCTGCATCTGTTGGCTTGTCAGCTGATTCTGCTCCCTCTCTTTGCCAGGTATTTCAGCTGCCCAAATAACAAAAATCTCCTCAGAAAGCATTTGAGATGCACAGCACAGGAGCTATTAATTGAAATCTCTTATTTTGGTATTATTTAGTGGATAATTTGCAAATGAAAGCTGATGTGACTTCCACGTGTTTAAAACCTGTTACTTATTACACTCTGCAGTGCAGGCAATGCTCAGAAGATGTTGGGTGAGCCGTTCTTTCCTTACTTGAAATTAACTGTTCCGACAATTCATTAAATTATGATAAATTATTATGGCAAACTTACAAAAATCAGTATAAAACTCACTGTAATGTCAAAGTTTGCATGAAAATCAGCAGCAAATGACACAAGGCATTGGTTCTGTTGCTGGAGGGGCACCAGCACTTCTCTGAGTCCTTGGTGCCCCACTCTGAGGAGTTTTATGGAAGCTGCTATTCCGTGTTTTGTGGATCATTCACGATTCCTCCCAGCAAACACATCAGTTATTTACAGGTGAGTGTGTGCATGGCACACACAGATCCCTGCCTGGCACCTGACAACAAAACTCAGCAGAGGAGACACCTGCCAGGGAGCTCGTGCACGGCTCAGACCTCAGAACAAATCTGTGCAGTGCAGCTTCCCCAAATCTCTTCTCAACTCATTACTTATTCCTACACATTAAGTGGCACTTAAGGGTTCTGATTTCTGGAGCTAAATAGGCTTCCTCTGGTCTTCATCTGTCTTCACAACACATCAGATATTGGTTCAGGCTGCTGTACATTGCCCACAGATAATACTGTGCAAAAACACAAAAGGCAGATGAGGCACAAAGCTGAGATCTGCCCTTGCCTCTGTGTCTGACAAAACCAGCAACTCCATCCTGCCCATTTATGACAGCTGAGTCCCACTTTCTCAGTGCTCCTGGGACAGGTTAGAAAACTCAAATTTGTCCACCAAACTCAGGACCAAGACCTGCTTCAAATCCCGCCAAGCAGACATGCCCGGGGAGCTGTTTCCTTTCACATCCAGAAAGCTCCATGGGAGAACATTGCACTCTGTGATTTGGCCTCTCAGCTAAGATACTTGGTCTGTTATAGTTTGCTTAGCTAATGCCATGGTGTAGAAATAAAATCTATGCAAAAACATGTTCCTGAGACTAAGAACTCACTCAACTTGAAATCTCCAGGAATGTGGGAAAGCAATGAAGCTTTTGGTTTGCTTAAGTCCCAAGTTCTAGTGCTCCTCTCTTCATCTTCAGGCATTCTGATTCACAACTAATAATTACTCCATCATTAATTTTGAACTGAGAGAATAAAGAAAGGTAATTAAAAAATCTCTGGAGAATAATAAAATAAAGAGACAGACTGACGTTAACTGAGTGGGAGGCAGAGATACTGAGCTACTGGAAATTAATATATCCTGAGCAACTGTCTGCTCTCCCTTCCTGGTCTGCAGTTAATAGACAGTTAATCTTCCATAGAGCTAGTTCATTTTCCTTCTGCAATGCACAATTCACTTTGTTTATAGCAATTTCTCCAGCCAACCTTTTCTTCTATCCTTTTATAAAACGACTCCAACCTCGCTGATTTTCCAGTCTCATGTTCATAGTTAAAACATTGCAGAAGGCTGCACCAGGGCTATGACAACTGCAGAAAACCTTCCAACAGCTTAAAATATATCCAGATACAGAGAAAATCCACCTTAAAACTTTAGGTACACAACTTTAGCATGGCTGTCTAAAATACCATGCTGACAAGCTTAAGTTAAAGTGGGTCCAAAATGACAAATTCTTCATGCTTTTCCCAAAAAGGACGGATAGAATAGAAAGTACTTCAGGAAAAAACCCGAAACTACCAGCAAATGAAGGAATCTGAGGCTGCAAATACATTATTTCTCATTGTTAACCACCTTTTCCCCTATAGGGAAGTTCACAATGAAATGTATATTTAAAAGAGTAACAGATAAATTATTAAAATGGATATCTTTGAAGGAAGGGAACTTCTAACCTTAAAGCTCCAGGATCAATTAGAATGGCTCGAGGACCTTAGGAAAATGACATCAATTTAATTATAGATACAAAAAGAAAGCCCTTTACTCACAGAGATGCTTACAAAGTTACTCTTTGAGTCACTAAATGCACAGTGGTGCAATGTTTATTTAAGAAACAGGACAATGATCACGTAGTGAGAGAAATAATACACAAAGAACCAACAGGATGGGCTATCATAACCAACCACAGCATTCTTAGCTAGTCCTTAAAGCACAAGAAATCATTCACTGAAGCCAAATTAGGCACAGTCTGCTGTTCAGCTGGGGGTGCTGATGGAGGCAGACTGAAGCCTGGGGCCAGCCTTGACTTCGGAGCGCTTGGGAGAGCAGCCTTCAGGAGGAGGAGGTAACTCAGAGGGAAACGAGCAGCAGCAAAAGCCCAGCTCCTGCATGGCACAGTTCTGGAGGGGGGAATACTTGCACAAGACAGGGCTCTTAGAGCAGAAATGAGTTCTCCTATCCAAGCTAATCTTTCCTTGGCACTTCTGCCCTATTAGAGCTGGCATTTCACCTTGAGCAGGAACAATGCCATGGTAACAGATGGGAACAGCACAGCCATGCAAAAGCTATGTCTGAGCATCAACTGTTTGTTGAAGACAGGATCCCCAGCCAGCGCTGTCAAATGCTGCGACTCAGAATCTCTCTGTGATGGAGCAAGAACAGCCTCCAGCCACGAGCCACTTCAGCAGAGTGTGACTCCCGTGACTCAGATTAAGTCACACGGAGGCACTACTGATGAAGGGAGCCCGGTGCCTTCCCTTAGCTCCCCCTGTAAAAAAATCTCTTCAAATAAGCTCAGAACTGCATTGCACAGAGAGAAAGAAAGAGGAATTTTCTTGTTCTTGGAAAAGGAGGTAAGAACTTCCATGGGACAAAAACCTTACCCTGCTCCAAACTATTCCTTCATCTCTGCCCTCACCCTTTGTCCTCTCAGAAAGAAGCCACCAAAAACCAACCAAACAAAAATCCAAGCAAATGAAATTAGATGAATGGACACACAAATGGGACAAAACCTTCTAGAGTGGTGGAATAAGGAAACCAAGGGATATGAAATACCAAAAATAAAAAGGATTTTAAGTTTTTTGCTACCAGAGCTATACAAAGTCAGATCCAACTCAATCTTACTGGTGGACAAGAAATTCCCTAGTGTTACACAACCTGGTTTAATTCAGCTATGAAAGATAAATGCACACCCTTGCAGTGCAATACTGCTGCGTTCCTGTGACATGAGTTATTAATATTCCAGATGTTCTTGAGTTATTTCTGCAGAAAACCAGTGACAAACCAGTACTCAATGGCAGGTGATGCTCTCTGGTTTTGTGCAGAAGAGGTTAAGAGTAGTTTTATAGAGGAAGAAACTGAGGGTCAATTTCCAACCAACAAATATTAGTCAGGTTTGGAAAGCAAACCTGTTCCTTTGAACTCCAGGGGAGCACTCCGACTCCCAGACTGTACAGCCTTATCTTTTCATTGATAAGGATACGGCTCTTGGAACCAACAAGAGTGAAGACATCCAGAGAGCTTTTATGGGAGTGAGTTTTCCTGCAGCATATTTCAGGAAAGCAGCCAGCAAACACAGCTCATACCCACTGCAGTCCCATGGAAGTTGCTGGCTGTTTTTGTGCATAAACTGGAGAATGCGCTATCTTTACAGAATTAGGGCCTTGGTTTGCACATCATCTTCCCAAATGCCAGTGGGAATCATGCAGTCCTTGACAAGGTGATGACTGAATAATTTCTACTCTACTTATTGCTTAGGCAACACATTTCAAAAGGTAACCTTATTGGACAACCTGAAAACATATTTTTATCACAAAATGCAAAACCAAGTTTAGGTGAAACTTTGATTCACTTTTAACCAAAACCTGCAGCAGCCTTTCAGCTTTCTATCAAGTTATTTTGACCAAAAGAATCTCCTCCCTCCTCAAGATGCATAACATGAAATGATTTTGATTCCACATCTTTAAATCATAGTATTAATCCACCATTTGAAAAATAAATTTCCTTATGACTTTCATAATTTTATAGTTTAAAACTCATCATTTCGGTAACCCATATTTCATTTGATCTTTTTTCTCATTGGGTTTAGATCAAAAATCCAGTTATTTTGCTGAACAACTTAATCATAAAATGGGTTGGTTTGGAAGGGAGCTTAAAGATCATCTAGTTCCAACTGCCCTAGCATAGACAGGGAAGCAGAATTTCTACAAAAAGTTGAAGAAAAACCATATAGTTTTATGGGAAAGAAAAGATGAAAAGGGAGTGAAAATAACTGACCATCAGAAAAGTCATCAAAAATCAAAATAGCTGTATGTTTTGCAAAGACCATCACATGGCAGAACACCTATGAAGAGACAGGATGAACAGATAAACTTTAAGAAGCAGCAGTGGTGGTGTGAATGGTACCCACGACCTTCACCCCAGAGTTACAAGACTCACTATTCCTTGACCATCCGTTTTCCAGACAAGCTTGACAACTTGGAGATAAAATGTGTGAAATGTACCTGTAAAAACCCTCAAACTTCACAAATAATTGACCCTGACACCAGCGTCATTAGGTGACCCAAATACCCATCCATATTCTTCATGTAACTCATCTCACTGTCACCAAGGTGGCTTTTGCTTAGGATCTGCTTCTCCATAAAGAAATAGCAGGAGCTAATCCAAATTGGAAAAGGGCTACAGGATGGGTGGAAGAAAGGGCTTTGAACAGTTTGGAGACACAGTGAAGATTCTTCTGACTGATGGAAAAATATAAGTAATAGCCAAAGAGCACTCCTGGATTTCTCAACAATCCTAAGTTTGAATTCCTTACATCCATCCCTAATCAGTAACTGGTACAGTCCTCTTTGAGAAAGGAGCTGATATCTGATCCAGGCTGCCGAGAGCTGTGTGCACACCTTGGAAAAGCTGTACCAATAGAAAGCATATTTAATTCACCCTTTCCTGTGAGACCATCCCGGAACAATCTCAGGATGGAAAATGCATTCCCCAGACAGAAGTTCTCCCCACTGTTTGATGAGGAGACACCATCTTACCCTGAGTGCTGTGAGATTTGTCACTGACAGCAGTGCAGGGGAAGTGGTAATGAAGCCATCTGTCCTTGAGAAACACAAAGCTCCCAGGTTTACCAAAACCTGGAGGTAAAAACAAATGCAGCATTTTCCCAACACAAACATACTGTTTTATTTATTTTCATTCCATTTACACAAACACAGCAAATCCACTGAAACACAAATGGCTTCCAACTATGTACCTTCAGTTCATATTTATCCCCCTTTTTCTAGATTTTCTTGGGAGTTTTAGCTCACTACTACTCCACTTACTGGTCAAAAACTGGTGCAGCAAAGCGGTAAAGCAGAGCCAAAAGTTTAAATTTAAATTCCATGTTGATCCAGCTTTAAAAGAGCACGTTTCATCATTCAGGGCATGGATGATAAAGTCCATTCACCTGTTCCCCTTCCCACCCCTTGAGTTATCTTTAGCAGCCTGTGAGTTAAAAGTGTAACTGCAGCTCCTGCTGACGTACCCAGATGAGCTTTCAGTGAGCTTTGATGTGCCCATGTGGGATGCAGCCCACACCTGGACAGCCATTCTTCATGTCTGGGAAGGAAAGTGTTAAAACTGAAATTCTCTTGACATAAAAGGGATATTGAGATGAAAGAATAATCAATCTTTCATAAATAATATACATGGGTGGATACATTATATATTCAAAGCTACAGTCAAATGGTTGGGGAGAATGATAATTTATTCTGTTGAATTTCTTCAGAATGAATCCTGGAACAGATCAAACAAAAAAGTTATAAAATAGGAATTACAGGTAATGAAGGGCTCCTTGTAGCACAGGAGATCTGCTAGCTCTTATACATAATTAAAATATATGAGGTCAGGGATAAGCTTAAAGGTGATTATGTCAGGAATCATTTTGTTATTCTTTTATTAAACAATACTAGACCTATATTTATTTTACCAATATATATATACAATATGAAATGACTGGGATTGAAATGCATATTTTAAATTAACGTGTTTTTATTAAACACAGAGGTAGCAGAGAACTTTAATATTTGTACCTTGTATCTGTAGCAGGCTTGCTCTAGATATCTAAATTATTTGCCTGATTGCAAATTCATTCCAGGAAGCAGCACTTCCAAGAAGAATCTTTTGGGGAACGATAGATACCATCCAGTCTCCTTTTTTTGCTAAGTTTTTGAGCCATCATGTCTTGGTGTGCAGAGAACAAGATTAGGCAATGGCTGCTTGGCCAAATAACACTCACTACACCTCAAACACCTACTTTGCATAACTTTTGCCATAAATATTTTTATTATTTTATTACCTGTTTATAACACCTGATGCAGGACAACAATGGTGTGGTCCATGTCTGTACCACAAACACTACAAAAACCAACACACACATCTTTAACATTACATATAATATAAAGTTGGAGCTACAAGCCCACTCATGGGATGGTGAATAATTGCATGTTACTCGGCCAAAATGAAAGCATGGGTTTATAATTGTTTTTGGAACACCTGCTCATCTCCTTTAGCTATAATTCATAAACAGCTGAGAAATTTTGAAACCTGACAGAAGTTTTGAAACCTGACAGAGACAAGTAACTGCTGTCAGTATAAACCTAATTTCCACATGAAAGCAAAAGAAAAAGACCCAAAAATGAAGGCAACACCAGAAGAAACTTTTTAAAAAAACTCCACTTTTTTTTTTTTTGAAACAGTAAAAACAAAACATCTTGAAAAAAGCAGGCTCTACGAAAGACAGCAGTAGGAACAAAGCTAGGGAGGGTGGATGATAGGAGATGGACAAAAGAGACAGGGGGGAACCTGAGTTCACATCCTCTTACGAACAGCAACTGTCAGGGAAGAGCAGTGATTACTGTGCACAAGCGCTGCAGACAGAGGCACAAAGGCTGACAATCCTTATCTGGTGGCAGATGTTCAATGGCTTTTGAGAGAACAGAACTGTGATGATTTGTCCCATTCAATTTTGAAGAGAAAACAAAAGGAAGAAAAAAGTTTCTAATATGCCTCCTCTTATGCTTTCAACCTAGATTATAGGCTCTTCAAAGGCTGGTGCACACTCAGCTTCCCAAATAGTTTTAAAGGAAATATATAAACTGAATTTTTAAGACTTTTCTGCTTCAGTGTGACAGACTGTCAGAAAATTAAAGTAGCAAATTCAAGAAGGGTTTAGTCTTTGTTTTCTGGTTCTTTTCTTCTTGGCATTCACTCACAAAAGCATAAACAATTCTCTTTGTACTGGCCATATAAGGATTTTGTTTCTGGGGGAGAAAAAAAAACAACATCCAGGGAGATAAGGAGCTCTTGGATCCTTTTCCAGCATGAAAAAGAAATTGATTTGAGAAAGGGAATCTGTGAGACAGCAACCACCTTTCCAAGTTTAATTGAATTAAATTTCATCCACAAACATTTGATTCTCAAATGCAAATCTGGGGAAGGACCTGTCTGCTTTTCAGATCTGGGTCATGTTCTTTTGAGTCACCTATTTCTGCGTGAACAAAGAAGGGAACACAGGTGGCTGCACCTTTGGAGGTTTTAAATTATTCCTGAAGTTTTGGGTGCTTCTGGAGTTCTGATCGGAAAGTATTGACTGTCAGCACACTGCTGACTGCCAGCAGCCCTTCAGAGAAACAGCCCAGGAGCAGAGGAATGGAGGGGTGGAGTGACTGAGAGAGCAAAAGTGGGAGGTAGAGAAAGTGTAGGGAATGGAAATGAAAGATAAATGTTACCATTTATTGGTAACTAAAACAGTGCTATCAAAAATAGATTCTCCGGGATTCAACTGACTTTTAATGTAAGAGTTATAAGAAAATTGCAAGTTTTAATGGTGCGTTCAGACATCTGAGGGATCTATAATTTTCCCCTGTTTTTTCAATGCAGAAAAATGTATAGATTGTCTAATTACAATGGGAAAACTAATTTCCTGTTCATGGGAAAATAGTTTCATTTACTTCAAAGCTGAAGGTTAACAAAAAAGGTTATAAGAAAACTCTTACTAGATGAGAAGTGGTTATATATCACATTTGAATTCTGATGAACCACATTTATATGACAAAAAGTTCCATTTTAATGTTCTCTCATGCTCTACCTAAGAAGCTGGATTTAGTGTACAGTAATTTGCCCAATAGTAAATAAAAATTTATTCCAAAATATTTTCTAGTACATCTACTTTGATTACATTCACGGATCCACATTCTAACCCTTTAGAATACAAGAATTCAAAGTGATTTTCAGCTTTCTTCTCCACACTTGTATTTAAGAACTGTGGCTGAATGACACCATGGACTCTTAATATCATTTTTGTTATTAAGAAGATAATAGGGAGAGAGGTGATCTGAAAATTTATCAGAACTTCTGGGTCTAATTGTGGAAGTTCTTTGACGTGTCCATTAATGTGACCGCTTACACTATAAAAAAGTATTTCATGAATCAAATTAAGACCTGAAGAGAACTTTGCACAGCGCATGAGGTAAATATTCACATCAATAAAAGTTCCATTAAAAAAACAGGAATCCACAATACCACAATCTCCCTTAGAGTGGCAGCACCCCTGTAATTACAATCTCAGTCCATGTTTGGATACACAGCCCATGGAACATTGGAGTTGCAGGGAATCCACGGTACAAACCCCAGATGCCACAGTGTCAGGTAAGAGGCAATACAGAACGACGAGAACAACCACAGAAAGTGTATTCTTGGCATATCCTTTAAGTAGAAATAATTCAAAAGATTTTCATGAGCTGCTCTTTAAAGGTCACAGTACATTGCTGCTGTTTATTTCCTCATCAGTTAATCAGGTGCTGTTTCTTTTTGTAAGGTCGCCAAATCCTAGTGATTGAGTTTAAGACTTTTTCTAAAATGTTCTGAGCCTGAGCAGAGTATGAGTGTTTCTTTTTCAGATCACAGATTACAAAAATGTAGAAACAGCTACTGTGTTAACAGAATTCTACTTATCTGGGCTCTCATCCTGAAAATCCATATACATGTCTGTAGTTCACATAATTGAGTAAAATTGTGCTTGATGCCAGACATTCAAACCCTCGGTATTGCAAACAAATGCAAGAAGAACTCACAGGGAAGATGTCTGGGAGACTGTTCCTAAATGCCTCTCAAAAAAAAAAAAAAAAGGGTCTATCTCAGAATGAAAAGAAATAGATGTTGATAAAAGTGAAGACTTGTATTTTGGTGCTTTTCAGGCACGTTTCTTCAAAGGATCAAGATCCCCAAATCCACCAGACTTTACACTCTTTATATCCCTGTAAAATTATGATCCTTCTTCTTTCTGATCCAAACCTCGCTATCCCCAAATTGGAGGCTAAAGAGAAAAACCAGAAACCTGCAGCACCTGACAGAGCCCCAGAGAAAACATCCCCAGGCATGGTCCTGCCTCTGCCACCACTCCAAGAATTCTGATCCTTTTTTTATTTAGATTTCTAGAAATTGAGATGAATACCACAAAATGCAGAAATTCATGATCTGTGGGTTTAAAATAGCATTTGGAGAACTAAAAAAAAAAGGCAATTAAAGGTAAATTTGTGCATCATTTACCATAAATTCATTTAGGTCTGAAAAAATCCAAAAATCTCCTCGTGCTGCACTGATTTTTCTTGCACAACACTCACTTTATTTTGACAGGTTCTGTCTTTCAGACTAATGACTACTGGCATCAAACCCATTTAGTTTTCCTCAATTTGCTTCTGAATTGATTCTTTTACATTTTATTTCTGACTTTTTCCTCACTTTTTTATTCTGCCTAGATTTTGATAAAATTCTAGCTCGCTAGAGATTTTTTTGAGAATTTTTCCACATTCTCTTTCAAAATAGACTTCAGAAGTGGGAAGAGATATTTTAGACTGCTCTTGCTGCCCATTACTGCCTGGTTTAATTCTTCTGACTTCTGAATTTTTATGAATGGTGCTGATTCAGAGTTCTCAGTGACAAACACACCTGACCACTGGATTCTGAGTGAATACAGTGCTGCTGTGGCACAATGATGCAGCCATCACCTTACTTTCTTTGTGACTATCATGGTGTTAACCCTCAACTTACTCCAAATTTACCTCACAAGAAAAGAGCCAGAGCCCACAAGCTTGAAACTCAATTAAAAAACCCATTTGTTTATTTTGTTGCTAAATAGGTAGGATCTATTACAGGTCAGAGGAGAACACCTATAAATTCTGGGAATTCCTCAGCTCTGCTGCTACTTTCTCCCACTGCCTCCTCCTCTGTCTCCACACATTTATCAAGTTGTTGTTTCCACTCAGCCCCTGTCAGGTAAAACTACAGCATTAATATGAAGTGTAGCAACAAAAGGCTTCCTTCATGTGCTTTTTCCCCCTCTAGACTTGCTTGCAAAGGCACCAAAATGGCCCCAGAATGCTCCAAAATCTCAAACACCAAACTGACAATAGCCATTGTTCTGAAGCAGGCTCAGCTGTAGGTGCTACCCAAGAGGATGACATTGCATCTGTGGCAGCTACAATAACTATTTCAATTTTAAAAGCACGTCTTTGAAGAAAATTGATTAAATGCATGAACTCTTGCAGGAATGAAAAGGGACATTAAAAGTAGGGGTTAATGAGGGTATTTTTGAATTTTTAGAACACCTGTTCAACATTAGATGCATGCATCTTTGGGAAAGCTTTAAAAATTCTCAATTCCTCTGTGATGCCTTCACCAATTTTTATTTCATCCTATCACTGGGCTGAGAAGCAGAGAAACCACAGTGATCACTTGGTTCAATCTTCTCAATCAGTAGGAGGAAATGTCTGTTTTACAAGGGGCGTGCATTTGCTGAGGTATTTATGGAAGGAGAGAATCCGAAAAATCTGCTGCCTATGTACACAATAGCTGAGAAAGGGTTTGATACTCATGAAATGAAAAAATTCATTTTCAGAGTAGTATTATCCTGCTAACATTTAAGAATTATTTGGAAGATGTAATACAGTTGGGGTTTTCTGCAAGAGAATGGGGGTGCACTAAGATATAAAGTAAAACACTTTATTCAGAATTATTAATTAAAAGGTAACTTCCCTTACAGCTCCATTGTCTCAGTTTCTGAATTTGGATACTGGCATATGAAAGTTGAATTCTTCTATTTTCTAGCCCTTGCTTTTAGGGGAAATGATTATAATAAATATTTCATGTTCAAGAGTTTGAAGCCAAGAAATATTGACTGGGACAGAGGTATCTTTTCTGTATTAGTGCTGATTTCCTGATTTTGAAAAGTTTCTTCTTCTGTAACTTCATCTTTAGCAACTCAAATTTCCCTATATTCTTTCAGCCAAAATGACTGAAGCATTACATGAGCAGAGAGGCAAGCATGTTTTTAATGATAGAATATTCTTTTCCTGGGAGATATTTTCCTAATTGCCATGATTAGTCAGTATAGTTATTTCCGACATTTATCCTAATATATATTTCAAGCATCAACATCCCAACAAGCTGAGAACCACACATATAGATTGTAGAGCTATTATCTTCTTTAAATATTGTTTATGTTTAAAATTAAGATGCAAAATGAGCTCACAGAAAAACAAATCTTAAATTATCTCTGAACATGAGGTCTGATTTTCCCACGTTTTTAGAACATGACACCAGAGATGAATGCAAGATGTGTCTACTGCAGTCCTGTTGAAAGTTCATGCATTTAAAGTTTGTCTTTTGGTATATGTAAATATCCCATCAACAGACACCACTCATTTCACTTGGACACAATGAAAATTTATCTTACCGAAATAACCCTGGGGAGTCACAGACTGGTCCAGAATAAACCCAATATATGTCTTCACTAAATCAGTTGCCAGCACTTTTGTGACATTAATGGCAAGAGAGAAATGAGACGGGGGCCACTTTTCCTCTGTGGCTCCAACCTGAAGGTTTTGTAAAGTTTTTTCACCTCCTTAAATCTAACAAAATATTGAACAGAGCTCAGGAGTTCTAAGCTCCAATCCACTGCCCTTTACAAACTCTGTTCTACCATGGATATTGGTTTGCATTTTGTTCAGTTTCCCTCAAGATAATTCATACACACATATGCACACTTAGGCGCATAAAGCAGTGCTTAAAAGTAGCATTTACAGAATTTTATAGCAATTCATAGCAGACTAATGAATTCAGCCATCTTTGGGCAGGAAGCACTGCCAGCCACAAAGTTTTTATGTGACTATCTTTGCTGCTTCAAGATAACTAGAAGGCATTTTTTAGCTAAATGATTCTGTGGTGCTCTCATTGATGATGTATAACTCCATTTACAGTTGTAATCTGGGTAACAAAATGAATAATCCATCATTGTACTATGAATAGTAAATTAACCCAGATAAAAGTGTTGAACATCCAATCAGAATCATTAAGTAAGCAGAAGACTAAGATTGGTGAGGACACATTGGAAGCAATTATAACTAATGAATACATTAACTTCAGGCTTGAGAACAGCACGGCTGATATTCCAGTCCATCAAAATAAAATTAGATTGGGGGCGAGCAGACACAATATGGAACAGTCTCTGAAAATAAACAATTATCCAGGAATGTAATTATTTTGAAGAGAAAGCTTCCGAGCAGTGATGTATTTTACATCACAGAAGACCTGCTGCATCTGCTGAAGGTGGTGCTGTGTAAATAACAGAATAAAGACTTTTACTTAAAAATGTGCTGCAACAGAAACACATCAGAATCACAGGGGTGGGGGAGAAGCAAAAACAAAACAAGTTACAAACGCTTGTGCATATAAACCCAAAATCAGTGATTAGCCGCTATGAAGATCACGGGCTCGCATTATGCTAATTACATTAGCTAACCTGCAAGGTAATAACATAACACACTGGTTGTAAAGTCTTGAAGAGTCAAACTTGCTGGATTTTGAGAGGTTTAGAATTTGGCAGCCCTCAGACATCCATCTACTCCTGCAAGCAGATCTAAAAATCTAGCTCATACCTAGGGCCTAAACAAAGTGGGAATTTCAGAAATGTTTGGCGTCTGATGCCTTTCATCTCATTATGAATGGCCATGAAAAATTAACTCTTTAGTTGGAGAATGCTGCACAATACAGCAGTATTCCATCTTTTCAAGGCTTATTTCTCCCAAATTCCAGCTGAGTTTTACATCAGAACCAAGCTGGAATTACCTTAATTAACCATAACAGTGAAAGATTGATTTTACTTAGCTGAAATAACTTGACAACGTCTTTCTTGTAACTGGTTACCTGTCAGTATTTAATGGGCTGGTAATTACTCATTTTATCTTAAGGCAAACACTACTAATAAAATTTTAAAAACATTGCTCTTGCAGAGCTATTTTTTTCATTGTGAGCCTAATACACAAGTAATTATGTCATAAAACCGGAAAAAACTCTCAACTTGATACATTATCTTATTCTGGGTTTGACAATATGATTAAAATTGCTTTGAATCTTTTTCCCCCAACAATTTAGTCTGAAGTAAAAGTGCTGAGCATTGCTATTTATAATCTAAGGTTTCAGTGAACAAAAAGGAACAGTTTATAATATGCAAGGTGGCGAAAATATCTGAAATGAGACAGAGGTAAAAAGCTTTACTGATTTGACAGTGATTGCAATGCGGCTGGAGAGTTGCAGGCTTTAGATCTCCTGCAGAAGCAGGGATCAAAATCTTTAGGAGCTGAGTCTCCAAATCCAACACTTGAATCTTCTGACCTTTTTGTTTTTAAAGGATTTTATGGATTAGCTCCCACACCCAAGAAGAAAAAACAAAAAACAAACAAAACCCCAAACCCAATATTTTAGCAGACTTAATCCCAGATGTAAATAGAGCTGGTTGTATCAATTGCACATTGGTTTGTATCTTGCTCATGAGGCAATTAAAACTCGTCCCATCCACCTGGTTGTTACACTCTATAATTATGACTTCCAGTTTTAGCAACTACAAAAACCTAGGCTTTGTAGTCTTTTGTAACCTCATGACTATAAAAAAGAAAAAAAATCTGCCTTTTCTACCACAAAAAACTGGAAAACTGACACAAATCACTTTTCACTTTGTTCCACCAATCCAAATATGAAATATCTTGACTTTTAGATGAATATTTCAGTTTGTACAACTGTCACCAAATTCTTGACTTGTAAATCCTGTAGATCTGGTATGAAGGTCACAGGGAAGGAATGAATACAAGACACTAAGCTGTCATTTTTATAGTTACTTTTCTGTTCATTACCATGCTTAAAATAAACAACCCATTGGTTATTTTTCTTATTCTCAGCTAACACAAATTGCTTTTTTAAAGCCTAGTCTATGCACATTTTCATTGTTTTTGCATAATAAGCCTTTTCGTCCTCTCATTATTGATTAATAACTTCAGATTTGCTGGTTTTAGGAGGCTATTCTTAGTATTTTTAGCTTTCCTAAAGTTTGATGAACTCAGTTACAGCCTGATAAACTCAGTGACAGACACACAAAGTCCAGCTACTCGGGCCTTTTCTTTTCAAATGTCCTTCCCATCCAAAGGCAGAAAATGAAATATATTTTATAGCAGAGATCACATCAAATTTAGAAACTCACATTATCCCAGAAAAGGGTAAGAAAGCTCAACCCTGAGCCCACGCATCACTCACAAACTGCTCCAGTGCTACCAAGGAAGACACTTTCCCTTGACAACTGGAATTAGCTCTGATGGTGTGTAAGGAGGAAGCCTTACATCACTGAGAGAGCAGAATTGTGTGAAACTCCTAATATTTCCATGGCTCTAAGCCAGGGCTTTCTCCTTCCACTGCCTGCATCCACAGCAATTAATATTGGAGCCTTTAAATAACCATTATTTCTATTATGCCACCTATTCACTGTGTGCTGAAGAAAAGAGTCATCCAGGCAAGGTTGTGGCCCACCAAGGAGTGTTTACATTTTTAAAATAGAGATGGGCAGGGCAGAAGATTTCTATAGTGAGAGAAAACGTCCACTTCAGTCCAACACTTGTTAGGCTTTGCTGAGGGGTAGCATTCTGTTCAAGGCCTTGTTCTGCTGTTACAGTGAAGGACACTGGAACTATCCACAGAGACATCATGATGGCATTAAACTGGTGAAAAAAAAAACCCACAAAAAACCCTTTTCTTTTGTGAAGTGAAAATGAGAAGAAAATAATGAATCTTTGTATTATTTTAAAATACAAGTATCAGATACCCTCCTTTCCAGCAGTGGCTGAGCCGTAGATAGCAGATTTATGCAGGGAAAGTAAATGCAATGACGGAAACCAGCACTCTTCTAGATCCTCATTAAGGAGACCTTTCTCCCCAGTTCAAAATAATGAACTATTATTTTTATTTCCCCTCCTGCAAATTGCATAAATACTAAAATCCCACTGGATTACTGCTACTGAGACTGTTTAGTTTTTTACATATTTACTTATTCTGTAAACATAGGTGAAACATCCACCTGGCTACGAGGCAGCACCCAGCAGAACAGAGCCATAGCAAAGACTGGGTGAGCTCAGGGGATGCTGTGTTTAGGGGTGTAACTCCCAAGTTTGGGCAGCAACATTGGCCCCACTGTGGTTGGTGAAATACACAACAGCCTTGCCACCTGCCACAGCATCTGGTTCAGTTAGTTTTCTCCAGACAGAAGCCTGAGTTCTACAACCAAATATATGAGAAACACTTCAGACACCCTTGCTTGCCTTCCACAGGTCTCTGTGGAAAGAATCAGTCACTAAAAGTCCTTTTTCTTTTCCTAATACAGCTCACTAGCTCTATGTGTACATGCAACAATAGCCAGTAGTGGCTCTGCTAAACTCATCCTGTGTGTAGAAAGGCATCATTTCACTTTAATTCAAGGACAAACACAACTTATTCCTCATTCCTTTCACTGTAGTGGTGGTCCTCAGACCTAGGATTTTAATATTCTTGCAGTATATCTGCCCCAGGGAACTACAAACCATCATTATCCTTTGCATAATTAACACACTAAAACCTCTCACTATAAGGAAAGACAGTAGCAGCAGATAACACTTATCCTTAAATCCTTGCCGGAAAACTTATTCTTTATTATTTCATATTTCTTGTAACCTCCAGGTAATGTAATAAGGGTAAGTTTCATTCTAGAATTTATCTCTGTTGTAAAGAAAAATATTCAATGGCAATTTTATGTAGAGTTTGAGAATATGTGAGATAATTTGTTTTTAAGATCTCCAATCAGAAGTTTTAACTACTTTAAACTCACACCTCTCTCTTTCAAATATGTAATTGGGATGAGGTTTTGCCACTTTTTTTTTTTTCAATAGCACACATTTTAATTGAAGCTTATTTCTTCTTCAAAAGCAAATGTAACTACACAGTTCCAGTTCTCACATAGTTCTACCAAACAAAGGTAGGGCTTCCCTAAAGCTCTTCTCACACATGAATCAGGCACTGAAAACCTTTCATGAAAGTCACACCCAGATCTTCACACCCAGGTTGCTTATATGAAAGTCTGGATAAAATTCCACCTTTATTTCAGCAGGTTTGAGATCTGCCCCTAAATAGCCCATCCACACTGCTTTGGACTGCGCTGGATGAGGAACATTTAATTTGAAGCTGTACTGACGTCAATGAAAATTCTTCATTTTTCACAACTTAAAATGAGCCATTTTCAATAGACAGGAACTCATTTGGAGAATCACAGCATGAATTGCATAGCTCTATTCATGTAACATTTTGAAAGATTTCCTTGACCTACCACAATTACAAAGTTGCCACTTGCCAAACATCATGTAGATGTTCTGCTTGGAAAGGCGATTTGAAGCACACTTGACTTTTGGTGTAGTAAATAAAATCAAGAAGTCCACATAGAAATAACCCCATGTCTACATTTTATTGCAATCAGCCAGAAAACAATCAGAGAAAACGTATTTGTCTTTTCTGTACTTCTAATCATAAAAACAACCTTCATTTGAGGCCTGTAATTAACCTTTTTGTATTATTGCAATTTGCTGAAAATCAGAAAAACTGAAACATGAAACAGAGCTTAAAATGTTCTTGCTTATGTAAAAGGAAATGCATCATGCAGCATCAGGCATTTCATTATAGTAATATTTTCCTTCTCTCTTTTTCTCTCTGGATCTTTGCCCTTCTGTAATTATACAACATTAATTCCTCCTCAAACAAAAAGCCAGATGTTTGCAGGCTCTGAGCTCAGACTGATCTGCTGCTAAGAGCACCAAGTCCAGCATTAGCTGCTAATGGGTGTCTTCCTTCCATTAACCTGGATATACAGGTAGCACTCCCAGAAGGATCTGTCAGCATCCACCTTTGAATTCTATTTTCTGGGAAAACAAACCATAAGACCATGGTCAGGGTCTGGACAGAGTCTCAAACATTAAATACACATGCAGAAAAGATTTGGGTTAGTTTTTGTTTTGTTGCAAACCAATTCTGGAACAGCTAAAAGGCTGCTTCTGTGAATTAGTTTAGTTATTACTATGAAAGCTAATTTGCTGTTTTTCATTACAGCAGTGGTGTGGAGGGTGGACCCTGAACACTGAGATTAGATCCAGCCATTGTACACTAACAGCTGCTCTCCAGGGCTGTCTCAAGGACAGAATTCCACTTGTCTATCACCTGTGTGTGAGAGCACTGGAAGGGGGTCCCAGCGCTCTGCTGTTGCCATCCTGTAGCAGAAACCTGAGGTACAGCTGACACCTGGTCCTTTTTCCCAGACATTCTTATCTTACCTATTCTGTGGAGAGTCTGAGTGGTCAGCCACTGTCTTCCCTTGCCAGGAAGGACCAGCGGGAACAATCCCTGCAGGTGCCCCAGCATCCTCTGGGGGAATCTGACACAAGCTGGTTTGTGGGCAAGAGGGCACCAGAACTTTGTCAGGGGATAAAATAAAGGCTTGGGGCCAAGCCCAAACATCACACAAGTATTAACCGACTGATCAGGCCTGGCAGGAACACAGCCAACAAACCTCAGGTAGAAGCCAGGCTTCTCCACCAAACCAGAACAAAAGAACTCCATTTTCCTTCTGTACTTTTCCCATAGCTACCAAAATGGAACATCATTTTAAAAGGGGAAATGACATTTCCACTATCCATTTCCTAGACCTTTCTGAAGTGGTGATGTATGAAACACCACATTAATGACACAGATTCTGTTAATGGCAGCTTTTTAATGCTATTACAGGAGGCTGTTTCTGCTGTACTAGCATCCATAAATACAAAGGAATGCATCAGAAATAATAGAAATATAAGGAAACACTTAAAATTAAATTGTAGTGGATCAAGATTAGACTAGTGCTTCTATTCCCTTGGGGTACATTTGTAACATTTAATCTAATCATCATTCAGCAGTAGATACAATTCCAGACTACATCAAAGCAACTAAAATACTGCTTTGATGGTTTAATAGTAGCTGGCAGTGTAATGACAGGTGGCCAGAACCACAACCTAATTTGAAACAAGCTGCAAGGGTGGTTGAAGACACAGCTCTGAATTCTGTGAAGCAAATTTCTTTGAATAAAGTGAGAAATTCAGTTGAGATCAGAGCACAATAAATTTTGAGTGCTGTGCTTGCTATACCTTCCTCATTGCTACTGCCTTAGGAACCTGCTGCAGTGAGTGTATTATTCAACAGCAGTAACATTGCTGCTTGCTTAGGACTCTTTTCAGTACTCTTAGTACTCTTTTTGTGTTAACTTAAGAGGATGAACAGAAGTTCTCATTGCAGGTGTTCTACAAAACCATCACACAATTGCTTTAGCAACTGGGAATGGACTCACAAGAAGCCCAGGATAAACCCATCACATGCTTTGTTGTGGCTTTCATTGCCATACCCTCATTCCTGGACTTCTGTTATGAAAAATCCCAAGCATCCATTTTCCTGAGAATTAAGGAAAATGCATTTTCTGCTGTTACTTTTTGTAAGTAAGTCTGCTTTGGAAATTCTTCTCTAGCAAAACCTGTTACCTTAACTGTAAGATTGCCAAAACAGGAGAAGATTAATTACATGAGCTAGAAGCTAAAATTACAAGGTACAACAAAAATCGCTCATCTACTTCAAAGTTTCATGGTAGATGAGGCTTTCAAAATATTATGGGTTTGTTGTACGTGGAAATACCTGGGGTTTTTTGCATGCAGAAACAGTGTACATCATTTCTAAGCTTAATCACAACAAAGAACCATTAGGTAGCAAAGGCATTACTCAAATATTCAGAGGGGCAGAATTTAGCACTGTGCTATGCAAAGGAGGCTCTGAAGTCACAAGAGGTCTTTCGTGATTCTTAGTGCAGCACTCAGAGCTGCTTTTTTTATCAGGAAAAGATATTCCCCCTTCACTAATAGTAGCAAAATATACTTACCTTTCAAAATATTATCTGTAAGTCTTTAAAAGACACCTGCTTTGAAATTCAGCAGGTTTCTTCAGGGAAAAAGTGTAAAACATAACAGATTAAAAGACCCTTTCATGAAGCAACGAATTAGAGCTACGTGTTATCAAAATTCTCTGAGCATTCACGTAGCAGAGAAAAAATTTGCAAAGATTAATTGGTAGAGACAAAAATTGCTCTTAAAAAGCTGTAAGCTGAAGTGAATCAGGAAATCAATTTCTTACATATGTTTTGTCAAAACAACAGGCGTATATTTGTAGAAATAAGCTGTAACAAATACATTATCTTGGAAGGTTAGGCTTCTTAGCTGGACAATTTTTCTGGGTGTAATCATCAGCTATGAGAGGTTTTTTTAATAAAAATAATTGCCTAGAAACACATTGGTATTTACTACAAGTCAATTTACCAAGTCACAACACTGAAATAAAGTTTAAACTTCAGTTAAATGAGTTGTCCCTAAAATTGTTGTAAAAATTAATGACTGAACAATCTCTGCCCTTCTGAAGCTCCTTTCTTCCTACTATTTCGTGCAAATTGTGACAAAATAGGCAACTTATGAGATCAAGGATCTTCACATCTTTGCTCTGTTCCCTACTTCATAAAGCC
Source organism: Ifrita kowaldi (assembly GCA_013398055.1). Taxonomy (NCBI): domain Eukaryota; kingdom Metazoa; phylum Chordata; class Aves; order Passeriformes; family Cinclosomatidae; genus Ifrita; species Ifrita kowaldi. The sequence continues at coordinate 143,723 of VZRS01014328.1, forward strand.
CTCCCTCTTCATCAGACATTTTTGCATTGTAACATTTAAGAGTTTCACCACGGAGGCAAAAAAAAGGCAGTTTTTCCCTATAGTTTGATTTTGAAATGCTGTGGTCTGACATTTCAGTGAAAAAGTATGGACTGACCAATAATAACTACATACACTAGAAAGAGTTCAATGTGTTTTACCTTAAAATAACTTTGTTTTGAAACCTATCTTGTCCTTCAAATCACTGCAAAACACATCACCTTGTAAGTAAAACATCTTAAAGGACGTTATTGCAGTGCACTATGTAATACTAAAAAAGGGATTTATTTAAAACTCTTCAAAATCCCGGTGGATGACAAAGTGCACACAACAGAGGTGTTATTATGCTATGAATTACACAGCTTTCCAGCTCAGGAGTTTGTGACTAATTAAGAAAGCTTTAGAAGTGTAGAAAGGCCAATAACACTGCGCAGAATATTAACGGATCGATTTTGTGTTAAAGGATCAAGTTTTTCTGTGCATATTTTCAGGTTGTTGGCAATTAATGATCTTGGTCTTGCAAGAAGCCTTCTGGATCCCCTGGGAATGCTGATGTTCAACTCCTGTTTTGGAGAAAACAGCCTGCACTTTCTAACCCACAGTCAGAGGACTGCACTGTACTTTGGCTGATCCTCACCTAGAGTTCCTTCTCACTGGCCATTTTTCATTCTGCCTCTGATATATTGGAAGACAGGAATAAAGTGATTTATCCAGACAATGAAAAAAAAGAAAAAAATTTTCTGCTCATTTTCTTTGAGCCTAAACCAAAAGAAAACAAAGGCTTTGATAACTGGAAGTCTGGTCCCACTAAAACTCAAGTGGTGCCATCCTCCCACAGCTGATAACAGTGATTATCCCAACACAGAGCATTTCCACTCATCTGGAATTACAGCTCCATAGGAGCCAATAATTCTGCAGTCCCAGTCATTACCAGCAGTTCACCATGTGCAACAGAGATCTTTAAACACACAATAAACTTTCACTCTGTTTTATGTTGCATCTTCAAAGACTGCCACCACAGACCTGTGGAAACCTTGGGCTTCACTTAAGCTCTGGAGTACAGATAAATGTTCACGCCACATTTTTGATCTTTTAAAGTGCTTTACTCAAGACCACTCACAACTGAGGGTGAACCACAGGGGTTCTGACAAGAACTGCAGAAGTTTAATTGTTACTTAAAATGACCAATTAAAATAAAGCAGTTTCCTAAAGCCTTTTTTGCCTATATAGACAGAATTACAGTTAATTATGTCATGTACCCTCATTTTCAACTTGGGGACCATAACCCAGATCCCAACCCATTGTCTTGTTAGATAACTTCTAACAGAGAACTTGCTCTGAAGTGAAGCTGTGTACTCAGTTCTTTACATACCTGCCAGGAAATTATGATATAAAATTTACAACCTCATTTTACTGACAGGTATTTAATGCCGATCTTGCACTTCCCAGAAAAGCACCCCAAAACAAACCCCAAGAACCTTGAACATTAGTTATATCTTCTTTGCTTAATTTTCATGAGCAATTAGCAGGTTACCCTTTGTTTTAATTTCTTTCTTGAAATCTAATTATTCCATATGTCCTTTCATATTTTGTCTGATTTGCAATTGTATTTCTCATTATCATTTTGTGAGGATATGCTGCTATTTCCTCCGGTTTCATTCTCTCTTTTATGTTTCACTTGTACAAAATTAATTACATTGTACCTTCAAGCATAATTTTAACAGTGTCTCTGTTGCACTGTGTCTGCCTTTAATTAATGCTCTTCTAATGCAGGTTTTAGAGCCAAATGGTGCAATATTCCGAGCATCAAAGAAACAAAAGATCTAACAAAGCTGAAATGAAAGAACCAGATGAAGCAGCAGACAATATATTCTCATTTGAAAAATGTCACTTCAATTTTATTTTAGATAGTAGAACCAAAGAAGATTGTTTCTACTTTTTCCACATTCATCACTAAACTTTGTGGTAAGGCTCACTCCAATCTGGGACTAAATCTGTAATTTATGAAATGAGATTAATTTCTCAATTCTCTATCTGTTACAACTCTCTAATCCACATCCCTCTGGTAGAATTTATTTTCTTGTTTTAAAGACCCAGCAAGTCTTGGAGCTCCCCCACCAAACACAATATTCATGTGCTCTCTCCCTGAAAATTGAGGCAAATTGTACTCCAGTTGTCTCTTGGCTGTCAATTCAAGAGGGCAACGGGAAAGGAATACTCCGTTGATCGGACTACATGCCCTTTTTTTTTTAGAAATGCAGTGTTTGCTCACCATTGATCTAACACTTATTCAACCAGGAACTTAAGCTACCACAGACTGAGGTAATAATTGTAGTTATGCAGGGCTCTGGGTATTTTAGACTCATTCTGATCTTTGGGTTTCAAGGACTTCAAAGCAAAGCCTTGGGTGTTTCCTGTTTCTATTAGGCACAAAATAGATTTTACTGAGGTCAGGAGTTTTCTTATCACATTAAGTTTTCAAAATTAATTTTCAATATATAGCAATTATGAGCAAAATGGAGCTTTTAAAACTTTCTGATCATAAAAGCCAATTTTTCAGCTGGATACAGCTATTTACTTAAGTGAGCTAAGCTAAGTTTCATGATCTGAAGTGCACTTTCACTTAGATATTTAGATAAAAATGACAATGGAATGAACTAAAAATAAGTATCTTTCACAGTTGCAGAACTTATTGAGCAACCATGCTTGTGTGTGTATATATATCACAGTGACTTTATTATGCACAAAGGTGGTGCCTGGAGTTCAATAAAACCATTTTCTGGGCCACAATAAGCAGAATATTTGTGGAGGAGATCATTATAGGTAATTAAAACATTAGGGATTTCGTTTTGTTAGATGGAGGCACTCAGATTTAAAACAAAAGTACGTTACTCAATTTGGGGATTTACGTCTGTGAGTTAAAGGGGTCAAGTTAAAATTATTTTCACTTGAAAAGGAGGGGGGTTGTCTGAGGATTATTGCAATGGGATATATTTTTAATGGGGACAAAGCCTGTCCAGGGATTCACATGAATGGCTATCGAGGACTTTGATCAGCACTGCATCCACACATCAAAAGACATAACTAATTCTAAACCAGTTTTGCTCATTGTTTGATAAGCACTAGTCAGTTAAAATAAAGTTTGCATGCTTCAACCACCTGCCTACATTGATCTGAATTATGCAAAAGTCACTTGAAATCTAAGTTCCTGGATTTTTATTTGTTTAATTTTAGGAAGAAAAGCAAGCTTTGAAGCCTTGCATGTAGAAAAGAATCAAATAAGCTTTGTAACAGAGTAAGAGGTAAAAGAAACAAAACTAGATGGGTCATATGTAGAGCTTAGCAAACTTGACAATGTCTTTAAGGTGAAGGAATAATACAGTTAGTCAAAGTTCTCCCTTTCATGGTCTTATAATGTCAAGAGAACAGCATTTCAAAGCATGACATTACACGGGCTCATTCTTTTCAAGAACACACAAACTTTGATTTCAGAAACAAATGAAAGGAAAAAAGTGACTGAAACAAAGCACTCCCCACATGTATATTTTTAGTGCCACGTGTTCAGACTGAAGGGCCATATGCCCTCACATTACTTAATGCAGGAAAAAAGGCATTTCCAAACCACCTTTGAAACTCCAGTTCTTAGACATAAATTTGAAACTGGCCAGTAGACAGAGGCCAGAGCCACATTTTGTAACATTAAATAACTTTAAAAAAAAATCTTTTGTATTTCAATTTTACTTTTATCCCTGAATCTTTTTCTTTGAAGATTTAACAATGGCCCATCTTTTTTTCTTCTGCAGCTTCGTTCTAAATCCTAAAGGGGCACTTTCCATACAGTCAAAAATACAAAGATCAAAATGTTCAGAGAAAATAAAGATTGAATTTAAATGGCTTGCATACACTGTAGATGTGGTTGAATTACACTCTTTTGCCTTTAACCTCTGCTAATATTTGTTCTAACAAAGGCAATAGTCGTAAGTGTTTTATCACTGTGAATCCAGAATATATTCCTTTTGCCTCAGTATCATAGCAATGAGAATTTTCACATAAATGCATTTTGTGCCTCAATAACTTCTGCTGTTTGTGGGACAAGCATCAATAAATGCAACATTCCACGGGAAGAATGATGTTCTTTGGGTAGGATTACACCCCAGCTTCAGAGTGTTCTCAGAACTTCCTGTCAAAAGGAAGATAAACCCCAAAGCCTCACACGACCCAGCACTGATACTCCCTGCCACAGTCTGACAAAGCAGGCAGATCCCCTTTGCCATCTCTAGGAACAAACAGTGCCATAAGCACTGCTTGATTTGTTTGCTCAGTCAGGCTCATTGTACACACCAGCTCAACTTTCTAGGTCTTGCATTGCACCAAGTACAGATTTTCAAAAATATTTTTAAAGTACCACCGCCTTTTAACTTTCAGCTCTTTCTCAAGTATTGTTCATGTCTGAGCTGCAAAGTTCAAGATGCAGACGTTCTGTCCTTCAAGTCCCACAGATGTTGATTTCTGGAACTGTGATGCCTGCTTTGACAAGAGCAGATAGAGATTCCTCAGACAGAGCTTTAGATTTTTTTTCTGTGACTGGAATAAGAGTAGAGACAGACATTGCAGCTTCCAGAAGAAAACTATCCAAATTTGGCTCTAATTGAATGGTGGCAAGTCTAAAGCAAAAAAGCCAAGTGGTTTTACCTGAACTCAAACCTCTGGCTTTAAGAGGACTACTTCAAATATATTCAGCTTTTGTGTTCTCCCACAGTGACAAAGTGCTTGTATTTCTGCTCCTACAACCCTTGAGAATGCACACAGATATTTGGGCCCTCCAGCCCAAAGGGACAAAGCAAGGGGCATCAGATTCTATAGTCATTTTTGCTGTTGATCACTTAGTCAAACTGGTAATGAAGAGTGGATTATGCCTCTGGTAAGCATTAATTTCAAACCCCACTCAGTTTAACTCCATAATCTTAAAGTATTTCACTAGAATGCTCTTCAGTATTCATTATTTTACCATTGTGAATTGTTTTTCTTTTTGATGATGCCTATAAGAAAGCAAATGTAAGGACATTTTGAAGATACAGGGACACGTGAGAGCAGCAGCAGCTGTGTGACATTATTCACTTCAGTAAATGAACCAGCATGCACTCTCTGATGCAGAACTGTGATAAGGTCACTCTCAGCACCAAGGGACAGGTAGATGCTTTCTTAAGTACTTGCTGGAGTTTTTGAGAATAAAGAGGACATTCTATAGCTCCCTACTTCTTATTATTTCTTGAGTCACTGTGTCTCACTAACAATGCAACGAGGCAATTACCACCCAGCATGAAAAGCCAGATTTAGGGTTCTAAAGGTCATTAATTCTGGCAAGAATCCTAATTCTATCTTCATGGTCAAACATGCCACAATACTCCTCACAACAAAATAACTACCAGTACCCAGTGGTATAAACATCATTAGTGGGGTGGAATATGAGTCACTTGTCACCGTTAGTACTATCTAATTTAAACTATCCAAACACATGAACCACCCTTTTGTCTAGCTTAAATTACATGCCAGCAACTCAATTGTTTGGTGTATGAGATAACTTTGGTGAATGTTCACTCGCTCCAAAAGAGAGATGGAAATTTGTGGTTTATGAGCTGTGTTAAACAAGCATTTACGGGTACACGATATCTATATTAGCCAAAACATTAATGATTCTGTGATGTACAACATAAATTACTTGTCTACCTATAGAAGGGGCTGATTTGACTGCACTCATTCTCAGTTTTTTATCTCTACTTTTTCACAGTAGCACTGTGGGCAAGCTATACCTCCCTTCACTGAGCCAAATTTTTTCATATAGGAGTCTAACTCTAAAATAAGAGAATGAATACTTATTTCCAATATTGAACCATTTTAAGGTACTGAAAACACCATATATTTGAATCAAAGTTATCTATATAAAACATACCTGCAGAAAAACTACTTAAAACACAAAATCTGTCTTTAACAGGCTTCTGAGAGAATTTAGTTGGCAGATATCTATATCCCAGACATATGCAAGGAGAGATCCAAAATAAATAAATCAATCAGGTACAGGTCTTGACATCACAGCTTCATTTTTTCTTCAGTAATGATTTTACAGGTGTTACAGCCTTATGGAAATGACTTTTAGCTACTATTCTGTGAAAGGAAAATGTTTTCTTTGGGGCCCAGCTCAGAAGTCAGCTTTGCCTAGTGCAGAAATACTTCAGTGTTTCCAAAAATTTCCTTTAATCAGGCACAGCATGTAAATATCTTCTTAGCCCTCCCAGCACACTGATGTGAATTCTTCCCCCCACAGCATCCAAGAATTCCAGACTGCTCTGGACTGTCTCACACTCAGCTGGCTGTGGCAGCTCTGCTGCCACACAATTCTGATGAAGCTGTCTATTTTTTCACAGAGCAGTACCACCGATTTTGTTGCCATTGACTAAGTGGCATCAGGTCACCGAAGGGGAAGTCAGAGGATATGGATGGCTCAGGTCGTGTTTGAACATGGAGAGAAAGAGAAAACAGAAGTCAGTGCTTAAGCACAGCTGTGTGCATTCCTGCCTGCATTCCCTGCTCCTATTGATCTGCTCTTACACATGCACATTTTGGGCTCTGTGGAATAAGATACCAGAGAAACACTTGAGGAGCTTCAAATATACACCACAGCAAAATACCAAAGCTTCAACATGAGTGAAGTAGCAGACCGGATATAACTGAACAACTTCAGCACAACCAAAAAAAATGATGTTGAAGCTAAATCCGGTCTTTCTGGCTGCAGTTAATTGAACAACTGTGACTCTGTGACTGTGCTTTGCACCCAGAGAAAATAGGGACTCAAAACAACCCCTCAGCATGAATTGCTTTCAGATAGTTCAGAGAACTTGCTGCACTTGGGAGTTAGTTTCTAACTTTCTCACACTTAGTACATGCACATAAGTTCTGGTATGCTTTGATCTTTTCCTTTACAAGATAGAGGCTGATATTACTGCACAATTTCTAAAAGAAAAATTAAAGGAAATTAAAGGCACCACTAAAACATGGATTTTAAATTTTTTTATATTAAAAGAACTCAACTGGGATAAAACATCTCTTTGGCCCAAAATGGGACTGATCAATTGTTCAACAGTTGGAATTCATGCAGTCTTATTTAATGATGTGCTCTAATGGCAGCCTTTTTATGCTTCATTTCCCAGTGGCAATATACAATGACACAGAGGAAAAGCCATGTAATGTGCTGTAACAATATCATGGATTGTTGCTAAGATTTAAGGGAAATAAAGTAGTGCCAAACTGTTAACACTCCTAAGGAAGCAGACTGATGGATGGATGGTCTGTGCAAACTTCCCCCGAGTGGAAACAAGATCCATTCTTCTGTGGCTGCACAGAGACACTCACTTGCATTTGAAAACAAATTAATTTCAGGCCCTATGGGCTTGCTTTCCTGAGAAGTTTTACAGGCCTGGCAATTCCTACATGTTCATCTTCCACATGTTCACTACCGTACACATCAATAAAATCCTATTTCCACATTTGGATGTTCATCCAAAATTATCTGATTTGCTAATTGCCACGAACATTTCAATGTCAGCATAACATCAAAGGCCAGGTTACTACAAAAAGGAGATTCTGATACTTGTGGAGCATTTCCCAGATAAAAGCTGAAATAAGTAACATCACATACAACTTCTGTTACTCTGTTTTACTCAAGACATGTAAATTCTTCAAATAACAGGGATATATGGAAAGATTTGGGCACTTCAAGTTCAGCATTTACTTTTCAAACCTGTGTATAAAACCAAAAGCCACACTGTGGATGTTAAGATCACAGCAAGTTACAAATCTTAACCAACCAAAGGAAAGATCTTGGGTATAATGCTTTGAAGTGGTGAAATGTATGCTCACTAACTACAGAGCACAGTAAAACCCTTGCTCACACTGCAGAGGGTTCATACTCAGAGGTTTGTAGGTTCATCAGGGGAACGCTGCCAAGCAACCTAAAGTTGTATTGCAATGACAATATCACACAGATGATCATAATTCCTTTCTCTTAAATCTGATGCTGTTATTAAAACCCATTCCCTCTTTGAAACAGCAGTGGTACTTCAACCACTCCTTCTTGCACAACATTTTGATCCCTTCACAGAAACCAAACATTTACTGCTGTGTGCTCAGAACCCACACTTATTTTGACTGAGCAAAAAATGAGCTCTCTGCCATTAACACACTCCCTCCCCCCTCTGCAGGATGGTCTTACAGTCCTTTTAGGGGCTGCTTTTCCTTCAGGCCCTCTCTTGTTTGTCCCTGGCAGCTGAATAAAGTACATGAATTTTCATGTCCTGAATAGAGGAAAAACTCTATTTCTTATCTACCTCTTTATAACAATGAAAGGTGAGCACCTCTCTGAGCCCTTGTGCCATACATGCTTTTATTGTATGTACAGACTTTAAAGTACATCCATCTGTACATGTAAATGCACACCCCACACAAGCAATGAGCTTTCACTACGAAACTGCAAAGTTAATCATCCCTTTGATAAATCAGTCATATCACATAACAAAGAAGTCTCACATTTTGTCTAGAAAAGGGCTTTCTACTTTTTTATTTGAGTTCTAATTGGCCATTAAGAGAAAGATACATCCTGCTTTGTCAAACTTAGATTTATATAACATGCTCCCATTTTAAATCCCTCTAAAGGTATCTTCATCAAAGTCACAGTACATTTAACTAACAGTTTCATTTCAGCCCAAGATCTAAGGGAACTAACATATTTATTAAAGCATTTTGATCCTTCAGAGACAGATTAATAAGAAGCTAGTGACAGTTCAGCATGATAAAATGAGCCAATAAACAGCAATGTGTGCTGACGTTAGATATACTGATCCACAAATAATATAATACGTATTTGGTTTGTCAAAAAGAAAAATCACTTGAAAAAGCCATTGCCATGATTAAATACTTTCTGCTATCTCAAAATTTCTATATTCTATACAAGTTTGCCTTACAAATTCCCTCGACAAATAAACCCAGCAAGTCTTTTTTATACATAAGGAAATCACAGCTTTGTATGATATCAATATGGAATAATGAGTCAAAATGCAGCATGAAAGGGTTTAAATATTGTATGGATTTTTGGGGTAAAAATAGAGCACTAGATGCCAGAAGTGTTCAATGTTCATTCACTCTAGAACAGATGTTCAAGCTTGCCTGACTAGCTGTCATTTACCTACCTATGAATTATTATTTGTATTATGCATTTATTTTATGGCAACATCTCAGAAATTCAAATTTTTTATGTGGTTGTCAGTAACAATAGGGGCTCAAGGTTTAGATTTGGGATATTCTTTCCCATCCAAAAATTTTCTCTATTAGAGCTCATCCTTTGTCAATCCTCCTGTTCATCCATTGCTTCATATCAAGTAAGGGTGAAGCTTTGGAAATACATACACACACACACTTCAGACACATTTCTGCCACTAAACATTGAATAATGGAGTCAATTGTTTTCTCATTTTCACTGTTTATACATCAGTGCTGCCAAATGACTTTCCTGATGTCCATTGTGATTTATGATGTGCGAGAATACTAAAACTAATTTATACTAATAAATGCAAACAGCCCCATTAACATCAATACATATCCTAATTTACACCACCAAAGAATCCATACTGGTATACTTAGAGCAATTTCAGAGTATTGCCTAATGAAGATAAAAGGTCATTGTGCAAACCAGCAGTGATGGAAAGTTTACAGCAGCCATCCCAAGGTTCCAAATGCTGTACATAAAACTTAATGTAGTGTACTGCATTATACACTAATGCTTAAAATAATGGCTCCTGAGATTCTGGTTATAATGATCCTGATCTAAATGTGAGAATAACTTAATACAATTTTTCCTCCAGTCATTACTTCCTAATCTACTTTCTCTCTCTTCATCCAACCCATCAGACTGATGGGAACTTAGACTGATAGGAGGAACTGGAATGGACCCTACAAGCAGCAAGCACACTCATTGCTTCTCACAACAAGATCCATACTTGTTTTCTCTGGCATGGATGTGACAGCATCAGTTAAGTCTGTTACCCTGCAATACTCACCACATGGCAAAACAATGCACAGCACACAGGAGGAAACAGCAGCAGTTTAAATTGTAAGAGAATAAATAAAATTATTAACCCCCCCAAATAATTTCAATTTTGTTTACTAACTAGTGTTTTTTACTTCAGCCCAAAACAAGTGTCACATCCATAGTCTAGAACTTCAACTTCTTGTTGGGGGTTCTTGTTTCTTTTATTTTTTGTTGCTGTTTTTTTCCCCCATCTGAGTATCCAGAAGAGCACAGACAGCCTAGAAGGTGCTGAGCTGTTGCTGGCACACAAACCAAATTACCTTCATTAAACAGCTACAGGTGTATCACCACAACCAGCCTTTACTGAGGGGAAATACTTGGATGTATTTCTTTATTTTCTTCTAGCAGCATAGAAATTAGACATTTTAAAACTCTGTGATAGTGTCTTATACTTTAGAGACAGCATAGAAAGTTGCTAAGTTGTTACCCTAACACACTGCATTAGGAAAAGACAACAGAAGTATTAATATTTTGCTATTTTATTGTACTAAATATATTTCTGTACTTAGAAAATTCTCTTATCCATAATTTCTCAGCAGGGAACAGTGTTAATTAATACATGCTTCCAATATCCCAGTTAACCAGAGCCTGGTTCTCCATATGAGCATTTAGGAAACAGACAAAAGGGTGATCCAAAGTCAACTGCAGCTAATGCAAAAAGTCCTGCTAGTCCCCATTGGCAATGTCTCAGCTGCTCTGTACTGGCAATTAAAAGCAGATGGGTGCTGGAAAGCCAGCCCTGGTGACCAACATCTAACGCAGGGTCACATAATGAGGCTGGCTCAGACCTGAGAATGGAACTCAAATCTACTGAATTTCTACCCTGGGGTTTAATCACAAAACCACTACTCTTAATTTAAAATCAAGAGGTTTTGAAAGAAATATTAGTAAGGTGCAAATTTTTCACTTCAGGGGAATATATCGTTATTCAGTTAACCATTTTTTTAAAATCTCAGACCAAATAAGTAACCAAAGTTCTTTGCTATGGTGTTAATTAAGGATCTCAATTCATACCTCTGAGCAATACACTAACCTCTAAATGATGTTCCAACTGTAGCTTGAACAGGAGCAAAACCAAAGTACAATTAAGGTTTGTAGATGTGCCTACATTATAGCTTTTTAGCTGTAACCTTTCCACCCTGGTCTGTAATTAGTGAACTAGCTCATAAGTTCTCCAGACACATTTTGAGGAGTTCAAAGCTTCTTTGCAAACTCTGGAGCAACAATTCCAAGAAAATAAAGCAATTCTGAGCCAGCGAAGCAGCACTACCACATACAGCACCTGCCTACCTGGATCCCCTTTGCAGCAATTGAGATTTCCCCCCCCCCCCC